>KV002471.1:85856-101894 GCA_001598015.1 Dorcoceras hygrometricum
GCCCAATATCAAATATTGGTCCGAAAACTTCATGGGCCGCCCGGGACAGGCCCGAACGAAACCTAGAAGAAAAATAGCCATCGCATCGCTGCCGAAGATTCGCCGGACGGCGGCCGCCGCCAACATAGCGTGCGGGGAATGACCGCACGCTGCCGCGCCAAGCGCGGCATCTCCTCGCAACACCGTGCGCCGAGCATGGTGCACAGCCGCCCGACCACCGTGCAACAATTTGCACGTGGCTGTTGGCCATGGCCGGCCACCATGCGCGGCCAGCTCGCATGGTGTCATGCGCGCGATAGCGCGCGTGCGACGGTGGTTGCCGCCGCACACGGCGGCGGCCGGCCGCTGCGTTCCAATTTTTTTTTTTTTTTTTTTCAAAAATTCGAGATTTATTCGCATGGTGTCATGCGCGCTATAGCGCGCGTGCGACGGTGGTTGCCGCCGCACACGGCGGCGGCCGGCAGCTGCGTTCCAATTTTTTTTTGTTTTGATTTCAAAAATTCGAGATCTATGCAATTCAGGCAGTAATATGTATTGAAGGATCCGAGCCTATGCTCTGATACCACTGTTGACGACAATGGTGGATCCAGATCCCGTTTCACGGGGGCACAGCGGAAGTTAAAATTTTTGCCCCGAGATACGTTCAATACATTAAAACTAATCAATAAACCATTCATAGGGCGTTTATCGATTGTTAGCTTGCTGGCATCTAGGCGCCTGGCTCCGACCCGTTTCACAGGGAAACCGGCACTTCAAAAGGTAGACGGCGGTAGATCGTCTAATCAGGTCCACGACCGGAAGCACGAATCCTTTGTCAGCCTGCACTAGAAGGACAGACGAATTCGACACGAACGGAATCTCCTCGTCGCGGTGATCGAAACAAGTCCGATCACGAGGCGACGGTCGGCGGCGGGAGAGGGCGGCGTGCGGCGGCCGAAGGGAGAAGGGAGGTGGGGCGGCGCTATGTAGGGTTTTGTATGAGACTTAGTGTTCAATTCAACCCTAGACTAGTCATACATAAAGGTGAGTAATGGGCTTGAACCGGCCCAATGGACTTGGGTCAAGCCCAGGTCCATATGAACATTCGGTTCATTTAAATCACCGTGGCTTCATCATAATCCCGATCGACGATCAGATCGGACCGATCGACTCAGTTTCCAAAACTGAGTATTATGATGTGAAAACAATTTTTCAGACCACCTAGTCCAAAATTACAGTTTAGCCCCTCAACTTTGGGAAATCGCAATTTCACCCCTGTTGACTTTTAGGAAGTCATACTCCCCAAATTCCTTCTCCTATGCTCAACACATTGAGCTCAGTTTCCGTGCGGGAATCATGAATCCAGTACTTGTGTGATCCTCAATGATTCAGGGATACAGCTAGTCGTGGGCCCACAACCATTGTTACTCCGAAATCACAATTTCGGACTTGCCCAACGGATCATGGTAAAGCGCCTAGCAACATCGCCCCATGATCCCCTAGGTATCACTGATAGTGCCTGCAAGAACCAGTTGGTCGTGGTTAGCGTACAGTACGGTCCTTTCAACACATATATCACGATCAGATCAACGACCATTGGTAAATCGAGAGTCGCTAGAGATCCGATAACTATGCATACATCTTGGAGATCAAATAGTGACATCGCGAGTGTTACTAGACAAACACATTTACCTAAAACACATCCAGTACTCTGGCCAGAGATTTATCACACTATTGTCTCCTCAGATAACATAGGATATCCACGCATGAAAGCGAGCGGTGAATCCTCGACAACGAAGCATCGACTCCTACATGCATCGGGACCACACCCAATCCCGCTGCCTAATGACCCCAAATGAGTCGGCAAACGGGTCAAAGTGAGGCGCCTATCATGTAGAGTCTCAATGACGTTTCGAGTAGTGAGGACTAATCAGTACAACCAAGACCTCGGACTTATCCACTCGAAAAATGGTAACCACTTGGATAGTCCGAACGAGGGTAGTTCGATAGATCACCAGGTCACTATCCATCTGCATGCTCAGAACATCACAATGTTCCCTACCAATAAAACATGGTACTTCACATCGCAGATGCTATTCTCAAGCTCGGGCGGCCTTATCCTCATTTTGACGGCCCAATCAACTAGGAACGAATTCAGAATACACAGTGACTATTAGATGTGTTTCATGATAGCCATCATATCCACTATCACATCTAACATACACCATGGTGCATTCTAGGTCTTTATCCAACACAATTGTTAACATTACAATCATAATGAAGATAAAGAATGCCATAAATAAATGCGAATTTCATAAATAAAGATTGTTATGTACAAGAGTCAATAAAACCCACACGCCACAAGTTGGCTAGTTGGGCATCTACTCTAACAGATAATGCTACCCGATACGCAAACGTACCAATCCTCTTGAAAATCTCAAACGGTCCAATAAATCTCGGACTGAGCTTGCCCCTCCGACCAAAACTCATCACACTTTTCATGGGCGATATCCTCACGAATACGTGATTCCCTACGGCAAACTCCAGATCTCATCGTCTACTATCGGCATAACTCTTCTGACGACTCTGGACTGTCCTCGTTCGATCCTATATCCTGATCACAATATCTGCGGTCTGCTGTACCATCTCTGGCCCCATCAAAACTCTCTCTCCAAACTTGTCCCAGTGCACGGGAGACCTACACCTTATCCCGTACAAAGCCTCATATGGAGCCATCCCAATCGATGCCTGAAGCTGTTATTGTACGTGAACTCTACCAGAGGAAATCTCGAATCCCATGTACCCTGGAAATATATCACACAAGCTCTCAGCAAATCCTCTAGAATCTGGATGACTCCCTCCGACTGCCCATCCGTCTGCGGGTGAAACGCCATGCTGAACGCCAACCTAGTCCCCAAGGGGACATGTAAACTCCTCCAAAACGCAGATGTGAATCTGGTGTCTCTATCCGACAATATAGAGTCTGGTATGCCATGCAGCCTGACAATCTCTCTGATATAAATCTCCACATAATGCGTCAAGGTGAAAGTGGTCTTCACCGGTAAGAAATGCGCTGACTTGGTGAGTCTGTCCACAATCACCCATATCGCCGTGTATCCTCTGGAACTCCTGGGTAACGCAACCAAAAAATCCATCGCTTCACCGGTAGAAATGCGCTGACTTGGTGAGTCTGTCCACAATCACCCATATCGCCGTGTATCCTCTGGAACTCCTGGGTAACGCAACCAAAAAATCCATCGTGATATTCTCCCATTTCCACTCGGGAATTGGGAGTGACTGTAGCAACCCTGCCGATCGCTGATGCTCTGCCTTCACCTGCTGACAGGTCAAGCACTCGAATACTAATATCCCAATATCCTTCTTCATCCCTGGCAACCAATACAGTGTCTGAAAATCTCTGTACATCTTCGTACTCCCTGGGTGGATGGAGTACGTCGATGCATGCGCCTCTGCTAAGATCTCTGCTCTCAGCTACCCAGTGCTCGGCACCCACATGCGACCTCTGAAACGGATGATCCCATCCTCAACTATGTACAGGCCTCAGCCTCTGGCCTCATCTCTCTGTCTCCACTGCTGCAACTGCTCATCAGAGGCATGCCATCTCTAATCCGCTCTCAAAGAGTCAGCTGAACTGTGAGCATTTCCAAACTCGGGCACTCCAGTCTGAATCTCTGAATCTCAGCCTGTAGTGGCCTCTCGACTGACAAACATGCCACTATTGTAGTCTTCCGATTCAAAGCATCTGCCACTACGTTAGCTTTACCCGTATGGTAGCTAATGTCACAGTCATAGTCCTTCACAAACTCTAACCATCTACGCTGCCTCATTTTCAGCTCCTTCTGGGTGAAGAAGTACTTGAGGCTCTTGTGGTCGGTGAAAATCTGACACTTCTCATCGTACAAATAGTGTCTCAAAATCTTCAGCGTGAACACTACTGCTGCAAGCTCCAGATCGTGCTTCGGATAGTTCTGCTCATAACTCTTCAATTGCCTCGATGCATATGTGATAACCTTACCATCCTGCATCAGCACTACACCTAACCCTCTCAGGGAAGCATCTATGTACACCACAAACTCCTTATGATCCACTGGCATCGCTAAAAATGGCGCTGAAGTGAGAGCCTCCTTCAGCTGATCAAAGCTCCTCTGACTCTCAGGACTCCACACATATTTTGAATTCTTCTTGGTCAAGGGCACTGAAATAGAAGAGAAGCCCTTGATAAACTTGCGATAGTATCCTACTAAACCCAAGAAGCTGCGAATCTCTGCTGCATTCCTCGGAGTCCCCCAGTTCTGCACTGCCTCCACCTTTGATGGATCAACAAAAATCCCATCTCTCGAAACAATGTGCCCCAGGAATGACACCTGCTCAAGCCAAAACTCGCACTTGCTGAACTTGACATACAACATGTGCTCTCTCAACGTCTGCAAAGCTGTCTGCAAGTGTTGTCTATGCTCCTCTAAGCTCCTCGAATAGACCAGAATTTCGTCGATTAAAACAATGATGAACTGGTCTAAGTACTGTCTGAAGACCCTGTTCATCAGATCCATGAAGATCGTTGGGGCATTCTTCAGGCCAAACGGCATCACCAAGAACTCATAGAGGCCGTAACGTGTCCAAAATGCACTTGGACACGTCCTCCTCTCTAACTCTGAACTGATGGTAGCCAGATCTCTAATAAATCTTCAAGAACACCGAAGCTCCCTGCAACTGATCAAATAAATCCTCTATCCTCGGGAGTGAGTACTTATTCTTCACTGTAACTCTGTTCAGCTCCCAGTAGTCAATACACTATCTCATGTTGCCGTCCTTCTTCTTCACAAACAAAACTGGCGTGCCCCATGGAGAAAAGCTATGGCGTATGAACCCCTTGTCGAGCAGCTCCTGAATCTGCTCCTTCAGCTCCTTCATCTCGGTAGGAGCCAGACGGTATGGTGCCTTAGAGATAGGCATTGTACCTGGCATGAACTCTATCGAAAACTCCACCTCTCTCTCCGATGGAACTACCACTACATCATCAGGGAAAATGTCTACGAAATCTCTGACTACCTCCACATCAGATAGTGAAGGGCCTGCTGAACCTCCAGTAGTGGTAACATTGGCCAAGAAAGCCTGACAACCAAGCTCAACTAGCTTCCTGGCCTGTACACAAAATATGAATCTAGGCTTCCGCGGTCTCATCGCTGCCTCAAATAAGAAAGTCTCCTGCCCTGGTGGCCTGATTGTCACTGATCTCCGCTGGAAATCAATCACTGCTCCATCAACCAGTCCATACCTAGGATGAGGTCGAATCCTGACATCGGAAAAACGACCAAATCTGTTCTGACCGCATGATCTTGGAACATCATCGTCAATCCCAGAACAACGTTGGTCATCGTCAACTCCTCTCTTGAATGAACCGTCACTGCGAGAGCTAAACCCAAGTTCTCCGGAATAATTCCCATCCTCCGAATGAACGCACTCGAGATGAACGAGTGAGTCGCTCCTGAGTCTAGCAAGGCAAGGATAGTGACACCAAGCACACGAATCTCACCTGAAACAGAAACGTCACAAAGGCAATCGTTTACAGTCGATCTAGATTCCCAAATACAGTATGGATTCCTAAAACATTACTAGGTTCGCTTGACCTACCCGTAAACTTCTCAAGGCAAGTCCTACAAGGTCTAACAGTTCTACTTAGATTCAACCCAGCAAACTCCTTGGGTCCCTTCTTGCAGAACCGCTCAACCACATCCTATTCGTGCGACTTCCCGGAACGCTACGACTGCCTCTCTAGAATCCTGGTGATCCCAGCCAGTATATCCACGCTAGCCCTATCCTATGACGTCAACTTCGGAGGTGGGGGAGGAGGAGGTGCATCATCATTCTGTTGGTCTCTGTCACGTCTGGGAGGCATACTGACACCCAAACCCTTCACGTGAATCTAAGTGCATGACTAAGCGTCTAACTCTAAAACTCCTAAAGTAAAATTAATGCTGAAAATGGAACATGCATCATGTCAAAATAAACATGCATCATAAAACTCTTAAAACTTACAAACTGGTAGTGCGACTTCCGAGCTCCACGCATCAGGATAGTACCCCACTAGAACAACCACTTTGATACCAACTGAAACGAACCAAACTCTAGAATTTTTTTTTTAAAAATCGTGTGCGGAATAAATAATCTAAAAGTATGGCTCGTTCCCTTTTAAAACGTTTTCTAAACCATCACTTTAAAACGTAAATAAAATAAATATCTTAAAACGTTAAATCCTCCATACTCCTTAAAAATCAGACTGAGTAATAGTACGGAACATGACATGCTAAAAATCAATATCTGAAAAGCGTATCATAAAAAATAGGGACATCATAGTGGTCCGGGGTACTGCTGCGACAGGCGCTCAGAGGTCCTCACCATCGTTCGGCATGAAATCAACAGGGTCATCACCTGCACCATTTAAACCTAGTGAGCCTAGAGGTTCATCATACTCTATCTTTTAAAATAACAAGGTAGATATACATAAAGTCACATGCGAGCACATACTTGTACTAACATAACTTTAAAACATGCATGCATGGATGATCTTAAACCTTGTTCGTACATTTCATATCATAGCATAAAATATAGCATACATAAGGCATGACATAACGTAACATGAAAAAAGTATGAGTCTTATCAGTGAATGCGAGCGGGCGTGTGACTAATTAGTCGAAATAACCAACGTGCGTGGCGGTGCGGTTCACCCGACCTTACCTCGGGATCCCAAGCACCTACTATGCCACTTCACCATGTCCTGATCACATGGATCCATAGGCTCGTAATCAAACATTAAAACAAGGGATCCACGAGCCCGGCTACCTGGCTAGCTCCCATCATTAAACTTTGCCACATCACTTCAATCCCTCGGGTTTTATCTTAAAAAAATCATGCCTGATCGTTTCATAGAATCTCATGATACGTGCATTTCTTAAAATGATGCTATTTAAAAAATTAGCCCGTCATTATGTATTTAATTCTTTCCTTTAAAAACATTAACATACATAGAATATACATAATAATTAAATATATATTCACGGGCTTCTAAATTTTCTACTCCGGTCAAGGACTGGTTCAGGAGTCTGGCCCACTACTTCTAAGCCCAAAAGAACCTAGACTTAACTTAAAATTAAGACTTAGCCTAATACATGACTTGGCCCATAACATAAAATTCAACCTTTAAAATTTGACTAAATAAAGATCCAATGACCAATTTTGACTAAAATCCCATAACCAAAATTTGACTTTAAAATTTGATAAAAGTATTAGACCCACGAATAAAAGGATTTTGACTTTAAAATTTTGACCTTAAAATATTCGGCACAATACGCTAAAATTGCCAAAAAATCCCATAAATCAAATAAATTCTAAAAACTGCTGGAAAACATCTTAAAATATGCTTAAAACATAAAATAAAATCATACACGAACTTTAGCAACCCCTAAGACTCAAAATCTTAATTTTCACAAAAATGACCCGACGAGGCTCACTTCGAGCGACAAAACGGTAAAAATCATTAAAAATTCAGTTCTTAACCAAATCACTCTATGTTTCGACCCACATCACTGTAACTCAATATAATAGTCAATGAAATAACCGAGACACAAAAGAGATTCAGGAATTTCCCAAACCAACGCCAGCAATCCCACTGCCCATGCGCAGACTGCAACCAGGACATGTGCTAGCCATAAATTCCATAAAATTCATAACTAACTCATTCCTTGACCAAATCGCTTCCCGTTTGGACCTAAGTGATCCTAACTCAAGGATATGTCCCCTACAATCAACCTTGACCATACAGACCGCATATAAAGACTTACCCGAACCCAACAACTCTATTGTCGCGTACAGACGACAAGCTAGGACACGTGTTGTTCATAAAATTCGTAACTAATTCATTACTTGACCAAATCGCTTCCCGTTTGGACCTACATGATCCTAACTCGATGGACTAACTATCTGGACCACCCTTGGACCAAACACTAGCCCCATGAACCGCCCATGACCGCAGATTCACAAGAAAATAATCAAATACATTTTGGAAACTATGAAACATGCATGGATCTCAAACATTATGCATAGATCTAAACAAATTCAAATACAATCATGCAATAATTATATAAAAACAGGGTAATATGATTTAAATGGTGAGAAAAGGAGAGATAGAACATGTCTGGCTTGGAGAAAAATGAGATCTATGAGTTACCGACGTAGAGGACACGAGATCGGGACAGAAACACCTTTGAATCACCAAAATCCTTGAAATTTTCGAATCTTGAGGGAGGGAGTGGGGCGTGCAAGTGAGGGAGGAGGGAGTGGAGGCTATGGCTAGGGTTAAAATTTGTTTAGAGTTGGAATGAAAGAAATGAAGGTGCCATAAATGACCCCTCATGATTAATTAAGAAATTAAAATGGATTTTTACATGATTACCCCTCCACTAATTGAAATGCTATTTAAAAACTTTAAACTTGGCCTTAAGAATGTCTAATTTTCGTAATTAAAGTCCCCTCAAATTTTAAAACACATTAAAATCCCTTAAAACAGCCCGTATAGGCGAAAAACGGGTTGTCCTCAAAAATAATCCTAAAAACCCCAATTTCGGAAATTGCTGCTTAAAAAAAATAAATTTATTCTTAAAAATCTAAGGACTTAAAAATCTCAATTTATTTTCATCTCGGTCGTCCCTAGTCTCGTCCACGCGTCCGTAACTCAAACAGGCTCAAAACATGACATGCATACCATGCAACATAAAAATCATTCATAAATCACATAAATGACATGTAATCATCCCAAATTATTTTCCCCCTAGTCATGCACACATTTCTACATATTTAGGAATTTTTAGGCGTAACGTGTTGAGTTGTTTCGACGTGCTTCACATCTCCAGCTGTTGAGTGTTCTTGTTGTTGTATCTTCAGCATTTGAGTTATTTCTAGAGTTCCATTGATCTCCGCTACTTTGGGTTGGCTTTACCCTCGTGATCGAGGGATTGTAGTGGCGTAATCCACACCTTCTTCTTCTTCTTCTTCTTCTTCTTCTTCGAGAAGTTTGAGTTGTGTGTGGCTGCCGAATGGGAGAGGCATGGTTTGTGTCTCGTTAGTAGAGACCTCGCTAGCATAGATATCCCGTTCCTGTCTCAGTGTTGGATGTCGTTGTGTCTGCTTGGGAGCTTTGGCGCTAGTTTTTAAGGTGGAGAGAGTTTGGTGATTTTCACCGACCTCGAGAGTTTGAAGTGTGTCTTCACTCAATCCGACTTGTCTGGGAGACAGTGTCTTTGGATAGAGTTGATTAAGGATTTCAGACGTGAATTCAGCGATAACTTGGGCGAGAGGAGCTTGTTGCTGATGCTTCGTTGGGGAGCCCAGCCAGCAGTGCTAGTAGCGTCGAGTACTCAAAGGTTACGAGCATTTGCGAACTTCAGAATGGTGTTTGCAGCCTGGTGTTAGTATTTTGGAATTTTCCTCGTTTCGGGATTGAGCACCAGTTGATGCGGACGTTAGAGGAATTTAGAGGATGGACTGTACGTTCACGAGCTGAAGTTGGAAACCCAATCAAGTCCGTCAGATGTTCTGCCGTTGCATCATTGTTCAGTAGTGATGATGAAGAAGATATATCATGCCTGGAGATTTTTTTTATAGTAGGAAGGCATGAAGGGAGATATTGCTGGAATGGTGTTTCTATGCGCTAACTGCCAACAGGTCTAGATTGAGAGGATGAGACCTTGTTGTAGCCCTTTTTCCTTGCCTGATGCCGAGGTTGTGCTGCAGTTTGGTTGATGAACTGTCACGTCAGCCTATCTTTCCCTATGCTAAGTCTTGTTCTATGAAGCAAGTGATGGAACTTTGTGTCGATCACTTAGAAAGATTGCATGGTTTTCCGATGTCTTTAGTGCCTAGCAGAGACTCTAAGTTTTCGTTCCTAGGTTGGAAGAGCTTGTAGAAAGTTTGGGTCTAGATTGACCGTGAGTTTAGCTCTTTGACTCTGAACAGATGGCTAATCTGAGCTTACCACGCAGATCTTGATGGAGTTTTTGCGTTGTTTTCGCTACCAAATGATGTTCGGTACAACATCCTTTAAGGTTTTTGCACGGTGGGAAGTGAAAATCGCTTCGAGACTGGAAGAAGTTGAGGGAATCAATGGTCTTCACCAGATTTTGTGCAGTATGTGAAGGACCAAAGAGATCTGGTTCGATCAAGAGCGAAGTCTGAGTGTGATCTTTAGACCAGATTGTGCTTTCCAAGTGTGGACTTTTAGAGTCTCAGGTTGTGGATCGTGTGCTCCTTGCGAGTTTCTCCTTCTTAGATTGCGTTGGTCTTGAGGCTGAAGGGTAGGTTAGCTCTTAGATTCATCAGTCTGTTTGAATGTATCTGGACAGATTGGAGCTTTGGCGTACATTTTGTGGATTCCGATTGTGTTGTTGTGGACACATGGCGTGTTTTATGTGTCTAAGCCAAGGGAATGCGAGCAAGATCCTTCCTTTGTGTTGAAGACTGATGAAGTGAGCGGGACCAGACCCTAAGTTGTATTGTATGTCCAGTGAGAGTTCTGGACAGAAGGGAGAAACAATGTCGGATTGTTACCTTACCCTGGGTACAGTTGCAGTGGAGTAGACATGTAAGAGGAAGGACTACTTGAGAAGCAGAAGATGAGATGAGTGGAGCGTGCCCTCATCCACGTTGGATATTTTTTTTCTTTCTTGCATTTTGTTTCCTTCCTGTTTGAGTTTTGTTTTATCCAGTCCGTAGCTGGTTGTGCTTTTTTTATGATCCCTCTTTGGCAGTGTGCATTGTGATCTAATTCGTTTTTTTGTGAGACGTTATGGACATAACAGCGTAGTTGCGATTAGCTTAGGAATTATACGGTATCTTTGTGTAAGCTAATCTGCGTAGAACAGATCTAGGTTGAATTGTTTCGCTGGACGGTATGTTTGTTTTCTGTCATGGACTGTTTGGGGAGATCAGCTTAGAAGTGAACAGCTTTGAGAGGTGCTGTGTAACGTAAGCTGTCAGGAGCTAAAGCATAAACTAAGTTCAGTTTAGGGATGTTATGGGCGTCCTGAGCTTAGTATTCAGATCGTGAGTGTTTTACCACGTCGTTTGGTGGTACCAGCTGAGGCGTAAGCTGGTAGTAACTCGCTGTGCAGACCAGAGCTGTTGTGGTCTTCAGCTAAGGTGGAGAGCTGTTCTTTGTTATCTGGACAAGATCTGTTTGTGGTTCCATCTTTGACAAGGTTAGTTGTAGCTGCTAGCTTTTGCGAGAACCGTTTGATTTCGAGGACAAAATCTTTTAAGGTGGAATGTGAAGGTTGTGATTAACCCAGGGTAATTAGTAGCTTAATCGGTTTAGATTAAGTGTTAATCAGTCGTGGTTATTCAGCTTCAGCTATCACATTTTGCACTAAGCTGTTGGTGTAAGATGTTTCGGTTTCGGTTTGAGTTAGCACGAGCGAGAGCTGTTAGAGTGGATGTGCTGCTCTTGGGTGTTGGAGCAAATTAAAGGTCTAGGTTAGAGGTTAGCTGGTATGCTGCACGAGCTGGTTTGACGTGTGGAAGCATAAACTGTTCATTGTGCACTAGATTAGGTGCAAGATGTTATGGAAGGACTATGTTAAGTCCGTGATTTGTTAGCAGCTTAGGAGTACTATGTATCAGGGAACAACAGGCGTGAGCTATTCTGGAATCGCAAACTGTTCCACGTAATTGCATTGTGAACTGAAGAGCTTAGCGGACAGCTTTGGGTATCGAAAGCTGAATAGAACATCCTAAGCAGGTAAGTAGGATGCGATCTGATATGTCTTGGTGCAAACTGGTGGCGTGGTGTAACAGCTCTGAAATGTTATCAGTTGAGCAGCAACATGTAAGCTGGATTTCAGCTTTAGGAATTAGCCTTCTGGGCTGAGTAGTAAGCTTGGGGATGTTGCACTGTATTGATAGAGTCGATCAGTTTAGGCGGAAGTTGGTAGCAAAGAGTAGGTTCCGTGAGAGCTGCGATTCTGCGTGAGCTGACTAGTGCGTGAAGCTGTTAGTGGAAGTGTTCCGTGCTGTTTTTCTAAGCTGGTGTCAGCTCTGAGGTCTGAGCTGAGCTGTGTGAGCTGAGCTGTTGAAGTGCGTGCTGGTCTAGGTAGTGCGTACTGTTCGGGAATGCCCTGAGCTGGTCAGAGTGCGTAATCTGGCCTGAGCTGTGAAGGCGTGATCTGCTAAGAGCCTGTGCTACTGTGAGAGTGTGATCTGTTGTGGCAGTGTGATTCGTGTACGCAAAAACTGACCTGTGTTGTCCGTGATCTAGTTGGTTCGTGAGCTGGGTAGATGTGATCTGAATTCCTGTGCTGGATAAGAGATTTGCTCTTGTGGCTGTGAGCTAAGCTGGGTGCTGCGTGGGCTGTTGGCTGTGATCTGATTCGTGTTTACGCGTGATCTGTTGTGCGTGTACGTAAGCTGGAGCAGTGAAGCTCCGAGATGGTTATTGGAACTGTAGATCAGTTCTAGAGTTAGTAGTATAAATAGCAGCCGTTGACCCAAGACTTAGTTATTTTAAACCTCAGATATTTTAACACCTTTGGTGTGTTCGAGAAGTTATCTCTACCGAACCCTTGTAGCTACTGTTCACCCATCTAGTATTTTCCAGATCGCCGGAGATTGGTTGGTCAGCTCTGAGTGGGGGTACAGCGGTTGGAAACCCCTCTTCAAGGCGACATTTCTATACCAGTTTAAAGTCAAAATGATGCCGGATGGAGGAATCGTTGAGGAACTGCGTGAGCTAGGGTTCACGATTTTCGGCCGGGTTGAGCTTCAGTTCTGGTAACTATGTTCTGCTGGCATTGGTTTATGTCCCTAGCGTTTACCTTTGAGCTGGATAGGTCTGTTTGTTAGCCGTAGTGGTTTGTGCTATGAGGCCTTCGGTCGTGGGCTGTGTAAGCTTAGGCAGTGCTGATTCCTTAGATATCTTGGCAGATTAGAGCTTCCTTCGTGGTTTGTCGGGAGCTGCTGATCGTGCGGAGCAAGGCGTGCTTTCTGATGTCAGTCGTAAGCCTTGAGTTTAAGGTTTGGTAAGATATGCATAATGTACGAATTCGGAGCTTGTAGTTACAGTTTTAAGTTAAGCATGTGAACATAGGGGCTGTGGGCTGTGAATCCGTAGCCTGGTTGTAGGTATATTGTAACCTGTTATGCTCGTGCGGTGTTGCCGAGCTGTTTTTCTTGTGTTGTGTATATTGCTTGAGCTGTTTAGCTAACTTACGCGTGCTGCTTATGCTGTGTTTGTGTTTTTGTGCATGAGGCTATATGTCAGGCCCGATGCGGTAAATCAAGGATTAACTAATCAATTAATCACAATTATGCGGAAACATGAAATAAGGGCTAAAAATTTTTAGAATTAGGCCTGATCCAAAATATTATTCAAAATAAGTTCTGTTAAGATAAAATTTATTAGTTTTGGTGATAACAAATAAGACAAGTGCTGATACGAAGTTACTTCTGGAGAAGCAGCCGTTGCAATTACCAGCAAAGTATATTCAGACTTCAGGTTATCTCAGACTTGGGCTTTCAATATTAATTCAGACGTTGAGTTACGCAATCAGACTTTAGTATATTATTTCAGCAGTTGGGTATCTATTCAGGTGTTGGATATCTAATCAGCAGTTGGTATGATCAGTCGTTGGTTTTTGAGATCAGCAGTTGAATTCTACTTCAGTAGCGAGCATATTCATACGTTGGGTATTCCTTTAAGAAATGTATTCAGACGTTGGGGATTCAGTTGTTGATTTGATATCAGGCGCAACTACTCAAGTGTTATTATGTTTCTTTACAAACAACAAAACTACGTCGTTTGGATTAGTTGATACGACAGCGTTTTGCTTAGCTCTAAAATTCAGAAGTTGGTTTATGATTCTATCAGCGATGAACTATTCATCTTCTTCAAAGAAGGAAAAGCTGTTTTAACAATAAGAGAATTCAGGCGCAAGAAACGAATTGATTCAAACGCGATCTTTTTCAAAATGGAAAGAATCAATGGTGGAGATTAAGATCGTACAATTGCCTGGAATTAAAGAGACAACGTTGGTACTATTTTGGATAAATAGTACACATTTACAGAGAACATTTTACGGTGATTGCAAAAATATGGAAACACGACAAATTGGCTCTGACGATGTGCAATTTACCATTTGGTGGAGCAGAATATACGGTCATACAATTAACAGGTTTTCAAAAGGGATTTTGTTTCCTTAGCCAAATTTAATGACCGTTGGAGGACGAAGGCTATATATAGAGCTGGAATTTGAACTGAAGAAACTCTTGAAGCTCTCGATTACTCTCTGTCATTTTCGCTATTCATATTCTCCATCATTCTCGAGCTTACTCTCTACAGAAGCTATCACTCAAAAAGCTCACAAACTCGAAGAACACAAGTGTTGATTTTCACAGTTTTACCTTCGGGTTCATCTTCTGGTTCACCTATTGAATCGAGTTTCTTTGTTTAAGAAACCAGAAGATTTACATTCTCAATAGAGTTGTATTCAATGTTTCATTCTAGATTGAGTCTGTAACAAACGTGACACACAAAGGCCATTTGAGAAAAATATTATTCACTTGTATTCAGCAGCTGCGACTGCTTTGTGAAGTTGTGTTGCTAGGAGTTCACCTTGAGCGAGGCTTTGTGATTGGGTGTTTGCAGGAGGCCTGTAACCATTAAATCTTCTAGTGGAACCTTCCTAAAAAGGAAGAAGGGGAGACGTAGGATATTGATATCCGTAATTCCATAAACAAACTCTCGACCCTTAAACTTTTACATTATCGCATTTACGTATTGCTTTAACTGTTCACAAATTGATCGACTTCTTTCCGCACTTTTTGTTAGTCGAGAAATTTGATTTTAAACTGAGATATCTTAAATCTGGTAACTCGGATTTAAGTTAAGCGGGTGCTTGTAAAACTTGTTTTAAAAGGTTTCGAAAATTTGAAAATGCCAAGAGTTCATTCAACCCCCCCTTCTGAACTCTTGTAGCTGTTTTTCGAACCACTTTGATCCTATCAATTGGTATCAGAGCCTGCGCATCTCAGTATTGAACAGTTGTTGTTTGTGCTTAATCATATATTAAAATGTCGACTTCTCACAACAAGATTCCTATGTTTTCCAAGGAGGATTACGACGACTGGAAGATTTTCATGCAAGCGCATCTAGCTGCTCAAGATGATGATATGTGGTCTGTTATTACAGAAGGACCATTGAAGATAATGAAGCAAAATCTAGACTTTGCTATATCAGGTGGCGTGCGCATCTCAGTATTGAACAGTTGTTGTTTGTGCTTAATCATATATTAAAATGTCGACTTCTCACAACAAGATTCCTATGTTTTCCAAGGAGGATTACGACGACTGGAAGATTTTCATGCAAGCGCATCTAGCTGCTCAAGATGATGATATGTGGTCTGTTATTACAGAAGGACCATTGAAGATAATGAAGCAAAATCTAGACTTTGCTATATCAGGTGGCGAGCCTCAGTTTTTGGAAAAGAGCAGACATGAATACACTAATGAGGACAAAAATAAGGCGAATCTGGACAATGTGGCCAGGGATATTCTTTAAAAGACGCTGGACAAAAACATGTTCAGTAAGATCAAGACCTGCGCTACTGCCAAGGAAATATGGGAGAAGTTGACCCAAATATGAGAAGGAAATGATGAAACAAAGGAGAACAAGCTGACTGTGGAAGTAGAAGTACGAGTCTATAAAGATGAAGGATAGAGAAACGATGACGGACTTCGATGAAAGATTCAGTGCTGTTGTTATTGAGTTGACAAGTCTTGGAAAAGAATATAGCAACAGAGAGTTAGCGTTGAAGGTGATGAGAGCGCTACCCAGGGAGTGGGATGTGAAGACAATGGCTATGAGGGAGTCCAAAGATCTGAACAAGCTGGAGCTTCACGACTTGTTTGCAAACCTAAAAGCTTACGAGTTCGAACTGGAGACAAGATCTGAAGCTGGACCCTCAACATCTCAACCAACCAAAGCGTTAGCTGCTA
>KV002471.1:114456-142016 GCA_001598015.1 Dorcoceras hygrometricum
ATTATAGCATGTTGCATGTTTATCTGCTTTGATAGCTCTTCGTACTGAGGCTTGACCTCGTACTTGTTTTCCTGCTTTTGTTTGTTTGGGTCTGCGTTGCCCATTTGCAGGAGTTTCAGGTAACCAAGCTGGGCAGAGCGGAAGTTCAGCTGGTAGATCCCCGCGTCCCTAAGTCCCAGTCTATTTATGTTATGTATTGAACCGGGGGATGCCCCATGTTATCTTGTATTGGGGATCTGTATTTTTATTTGATATTTTGTTGTTACCTGTTGTGCATGAGTTTGAGTCAACTCGTATTTTATTATCGCTATTTTGAATGTATGATTTGAAGTTCAGGCCCATTGTATTTCGAAAAATTTTTAAGCCCTGATTTTAAGCTTCCGTGTTTAGGCGCTTATTATGTGTTAATTGTTAGTAATTAGCACGGTGCCTGACAGTGGCCGATGCACCAAGGGTGAAGAAAACACCCATGAAAAAGGCTGCGTCCAAGAAGCGACCAGCTACAGATGCTGTGGCTGAAACAGTGGTGAAAAAGAAGAGGACTACTAAGAGTAAATCAGTGTCTGCGAAAGAAACTCTGGAAATTCTACCTGTTGCACAAGAGGTTGTTCCTCTTCAGATGATTGCGCCAACTACTGCTGCACCGGCAGAGCAAACCCCTGTGCCAAAACGAAAAACTCAGAAGAGAAAGAGGAGGTTGATTCTAAGTCATGATGATGAAATTGTTGATAGTGAAACTGCTACTGCTGAGCCAGCGGTTGGTGGTAGTGTTGAGGAAGAATCCATATTGGGTGGAATTGTTTTTGAGCAAGGACCAGCTGCAAAGAGTGTTGAGGAAAGAGAAAATGAACCAGTAGTAGAGTCTACTGCTGAGGTATTGCGAACCACGTCTGCTGATGACGTGGACTTCATTATTCAACAGGTGGTTACAGAGACCGCTCAGTTGGAGACTGCTGAGGGAGAACAAGTTGATGAACCAGATGTCAATAGAGCAACTGTTGAGGATAAGTAGTTGGAAAAGCAGATGAAGTGGAACGTTGGATTGATCATCCCTATGAAGTGTTGTTTGCTCGAGACACTGAGCAAATGCTCACAACAGCCAGTGATACTAACGAGGAGTTTATTGCTGATCAGGTTTTTGGAATAGGTGTTGAGAAAATGGAGACAGTGGCTGTTGAACAATCTGTCGATGAAGCAATGTCTCTAGAAGATATTTTGATGACAATTCCCGCAGAGTGCCCATTGCCGTCTGCCTATGCCTATGTGGAGATAACGAAGATTATTTTGGGCGAGACTATCTCAATCCCTGGAGTCAATGAAGGGGACTGGTACAAGGCCAGTCTTCCCATGATTCCTGCGGCGGATAAAGGGAAGGCACCCCTTTTGGAGAGAGACCCTGTTAAGGGCAATCCGATTAAGGAGCAATTTTCTCTGATTCTTGCAGACATAGAGGTGCTTGTAATGTTCCGGGAGAAAATTATAGATGATGTAGACAGATTCTTTAATTCTTTTAGTCTGAAGAGGTTAGCGACTTTGAAGATAGATGAATCATATTTTGATAAGGAGGCACTCATTTTGTCGTGGGCTGAAACAGACTCTACGAGAGTTGCTCTCAACAGGCGGACGTACATTCTTACCAAGTACAGAGAATTGTTGATCAGAAAATTCTTAGAGGCGAGGAAAATCAACTTTACCCCATGTGAAGGTTCTTCTGCTACCGATCTCAAAGTAATGGAGATGCTTTCTGATCTTCATTTGTTTGTGGTAGAAGAACTGAAATAACAGACTATGGCGCACGGTCTTAAATGGGAAAAGACGTGTCGCTCCAAACTTTTTGAAGGTCGCCCACGTGATCCAGGTGCTATAATTGCCAGAACCAACACCAGCACTCGATCTACATGCTGGATTAGAACAATGATTCGTGTTCATGGTGTTTGGGTCATTGAACCTTGTGGCGATCATTGGGTAAAGATACCTCGGGAAGTTGTAAATAATGAGATTTCACGTCAACGATCTTATGAGGACACTCTACCACCTGTGAGTGAATTTTTCAGATTTATGAGAAAGAGATGGGCAGATGTCTGTATGGAAGTCACCAAATTTGTTGTTTCTGACAGACTCCTACCAGTGGGTTCTTTAAATATTGCAGAGCTTTATCCGTTGTTGAGCCAGTTTCCGGTTTTGTTCCTCGACTGTCGCCAGTTATTTCTTGGAGTTTATCTCAACTATGTACAGCTTTTGTTCAGTACAGTTTATTCAGTGGCTTGGGTACAGCTGGCAGTTTTGTTTCAACTATTTCTTCGAAAGAACAGTGTTCGAAGATGCACAGATAGCTCAAAGTTCAATTTCAGTTGCTCCTAGTGTACAGATGATGATAGATCAGAGTTATTTTTCTTCATCCACTTCAGACGACTCTTCTATGCATTTTGATGATAATGATACTGCTGATACTTCAATTTCTCTACCACCTGCTGCCACCGATGTTATGGAGTCTATAGCTAAATTGCGCGCTTCTATTGACCAAGTTCGGAGTGAATAATTCAGACGCAAAGAAGATGCTAATAATCTCAAGGATCTTCTTCTTGTGCACCTCCAAGACCTCGAAAGAGAATATCTGTAAGATTTGATGAACAGGACAGAGTTCACAGGGAATTGCGCAAGATACACATGATCAAAAGAACCTCTTGTCGTTGTACCTCAAATCAACTCACCAGAAGCTAAGTGCTCAGATTGCTGCTGCTGCCTTTGATACAGTAGATGTTCGGAAGGAGGTGAAAGAGATTAACGCTAAAGTAAATTATTTGGATGGGCAGGTTGCTGAAATTCGAAGTGAGCAACTCGACTTTCGTGCTAAAACAGAGGAAAATTATCTCAATCTTTCTACCCAACTCGGTCTCATCATTGATTATCTCAGAAGCGGTGATGCCAAAAAGGGGGAATGTGGTAGCAGCCGCCCCCAACCACCTCATGACGATCAAAGCAGACCCAGCGGGGGAAGTGGTGGCAGTGGCACTAGGGAAAGAGGTAGCAGAGGTGGAAATCAGAGAAGAGGTGATAGGAGTGAATCTTCCAAGAGAAGATATTCCAGCAGTGGTGGTGGACCGTTCAGAAGATCGTTTGAAGATTGGCTAGGATAAATTGCTGTTGATCTCTTGTTGTACAAATCTTGTGTACATTTTATCAGCAATGAAATTTAGAATTTCAGCAGACTTTTGCGCAATTTATTTTTGCTCATTCATATATCTTAAGGCTGCTAAGTTTTGTCATCACCAAAAAGGGGGAAATTGTTAAGATAAATTTATTAGTTTTGGTGATAACAAAATAAGACAAGTGCTGATACGAAGTTACTTCTGGAGAATCAGCCGTTGCAATTAACAGAGAAGTATATTCAGACGTCAGGTTATCTCAGACTTGGGCTTTCAATATTAATTCAGACGTTGAGTTACGCAATCAGACTTTAGTATATTATTTCAGCAGTTGGGTATCTATTCAGGCGTTGGATATCTAATCAGCAGTTGGTATAATCAGTCGTTGGTTTTTGAGATCAGCAGTTGAATTCTACTTCAGTAGCGAGCATATTCAGACGTTGGGTATTCCTTTAAGAAGTGTATTCAGCCGTTGGGGATTCAGTTGTTGATTTGATATCAGGCGCAACTACTCAAGTGTTAGTATGTTTCTTTACAAACAAAAAAACTACGTCGTTTGGATTAGTTGATACGACAGCGTTTTGCTTAGCGCTAAAATTCAGAAGTTGGTTTATGATTCTATCAGCGATGAACTATTCATCTTCTTCAAAGAAGGAAAAGCTGTTTTAACAATAAGAGAATTCAGGCGCAAGAAACGAATTGATTCAAACGCGATTTTTTCAAAATGGAAAGAATCAATGGTGGAGATTAAGATCGTACAATTGCCTGGAATTAAGGAGACAACGTTGGTACTATTTTGGGTAAATAGTACACATTTACAGAAAACGTTTTACGGTGATTGCACAAATATGAAAACACGACAAATTGGCTCTGACGATGTGCAATTTACCATTTGGTGGAGCAGAATATACGGTCATACAATTAACAGGTTTTCAAAAGGGATTTTGTTTCCTTAGCCAAATTTAATGACCATTGGAGGATGAAAACTATATATAGAGCTGGAATTTGAACTGAAGAAACTCTTGAAGCTCTCGATTACTCTCTGTCATTTTTGCTATTCATTGTCTCCATCATTCTCGAGCTTACTCTCTATAGAAGCTATCACTCAAAAAAACTCACAAACTCGAAGAACACAAGTGTTGATTTTCACAATTTTACCTTCGAGTTCATCTTCTGGTTCACCTATTGAATCGAGTTTCTTTGTTTAAGAAACCAGAAGATTTACATTCTCAATAGAGTTGTATTCATTGTTTCATTCTAGATTGAGTCTGTAAAAAACGTGCCACACAAAGGCCGTTTGAGAAAAATATTATTCACTTGTATTCAACAGCTGCGACTGCTTTGTGAAGTTGTGTTGCTAGGAGTTCACCTTGAGTTAGGCTCGGTGATTGGGTGTTTGCAGAAGGCCTGTAACCATCAAATCTTCTAGTGGAACCTTCCTGAAAAGGAAGAAGGGGAGACGTATGATATTGATATCCTAACTTCCATAAACAAACTCTCAACCCTTAAACTTTTACATTATCGAATTTACGAATTGCTTTAACTATTCACAAATTGATCGACTTCTTTCCGATTATTCACTTGTATTCAACAGCTGCGACTGCTTTGTGAAGTTGTGTTGCTAGGAGTTCACCTTGAGTTAGGCTCGGTGATTGGGTGTTTGCAGAAGGCCTGTAACCATCAAATCTTCTAGTGGAACCTTCCTGAAAAGGAAGAAGGGGAGACGTATGATATTGATATCCTAACTTCCATAAACAAACTCTCAACCCTTAAACTTTTACATTATCGAATTTACGAATTGCTTTAACTATTCACAAATTGATCGACTTCTTTCCGCACTTTTTGTTAGTCGAGAAATTTGATTTTAAACTGAGATATCTTAAATCTGGTAACTCGGATTTAAGTTAAGCGGGTGCTTGTAAAACTTGTTTTAAAAGGCGTGACAACATAGCCGGCCGATCAGGCGTGACAACTCAGCCGGCCGATCAAAACGCTAGCTCGACTCGGGCATCAATCAAATGCAGGCTCAATATGTATGTGTGAATGCCAGTCAATATAAATTCACTAACATACATAAATCATACGCAAAGAGAACAGATAAACAAATCACAATTAAGTCAAATCTGTTCATGTAAACACTCATCACAACATTCTCAACACACTGGAAATATTCTCATGCTTATGCCAAAGCTGTTTAAATAAGCTCAAATCCGTACCTCCTCTAAGCTGCTAATACCTTGATAGATCACGCAGAACACAACTCCAACATCCTACTCAAACAGCCACGCTACTAGCTCTTCAAGAACTCAACAGAAGATACCTACGAGCCCAAATCTTCCAAGATATCTAATAATCAGCTGACCTCAACGCTCGTACAGCTTACAGCCTAAAGCCGCGTAGCCTAAAACAGCTACCTCAACTCTACAGAGCACTATCCAGCTCTAAATCAAAGCTTAGAACGAGAAGAATCACTTACTCGAAAGCTCTAAAGAATAGAAGAACAACTGGACAACAATCGCGAAGATGCTCGAACCTGCTACTCCTTCGCGCTCCCTCAACTCGTTGATTCAAGTCTCCAAACTGGTATCAATCGAAAGCCCTAAGGAAGAAGAGCTCATCGCCACCAATCATGCTCCAAACGGCGGCGTAAATCGACGGCAATCTCGAGAAGTAGGGTTCAATGAACAGTAAGGGTTCGCGAAGCTCTCGGGAAGAAGATAAGAAATATCGGGTTCGAAATTGACTAAGTGTTGCTCGACACTTATATTTAAATCTCCCAGTCAAAGCTACAGTGAAAGTCAATCACTCAAATCTGAACGCTACCTCAGATATGGGCGCCATATCAAATCTTAGCGCTAACTCAGATCTGACTCTACTACGCTATCCTCGCGCGAAATCACCAAATGAAGTCGCGTTGGAGTCCCGCTCCAAATAAACAGATCTTGCGACAAAGACTCACTTTCTCATCCAGATTTGGTCAAATCTGAAATCATTAAACCGCACCAGTCTATACCAACTCATGAACCGGACTGGTCCACATAGTACCATTGACCAACACTTGAATTCCCCAAATAGAAGCGCACATCTACTCACTCCCACTGAACAGATTTCACTCAACCAACGTCAAATCTGATAACACGATACGACGTCGCATTACCTCCAACTCTAGATTCCACTACTCAAATCTGATATCTTCCAATACCAAACGTAATGCGATACCAAATTAGATCATTCCCTACAACACTCGACTCAATTTCAATGCACCGAAACAGATTATACCCAAGTACAATCTTCTCAAATTCACTTACGCTACTCGGATATGTTCCAAGCCACCCGATAGCGACCAACAGTCCACATCTGATCTGTTCTACCTCAAATCTGAAAATCAAAAAATCACCAACAGAAAAACCAATTCCTTCAAATCTGAAAACCCGATGGTTAACATCTCCCTTGGTTAACCCTTGTCCAGATCTGATTATTTCGTTAATCACTAATTAACAAATTTCTAGTCCTCACACTCTCCTCCACTAGAAATTGATTTCTTCCTCGAAATCAACTTACAGCAACAGATCAGAATCACAGAAAACACAAGAAATTCACCAAAACTAAGACAAACAATCTGTCCAGCATGACTCAATGCTTAACAGAACAACAAATCATGAGCACAAAACAACTCAAAGCACGAATCAACAAGTCAGAAAGTTTACCTATAAATCTATTGTCATCACTCAAACAGATGAGGCCATTCTTGTCTCATCTTTTCTTCAACTTCCCAGGTAGCTTCTTCTTTACCATTCTTGCTCCATTGACCATCACCAACGGAATAATCTTGTTCCTCAGCTGCTTCTCCTTCCTATCCAGAATCTGCACTTGATATTCAACATAGCTCAGGGTCTGATCTAGCTCCACTTCATCAGTTATCAACACAAGGGACGGATCTGGCTCATATTTTCTCAACATTGATACATGAAACACATCATGCATCGCTGCTAACTCAGCATACAGTTGCAATCTATAAGCCGAAGACCCAATCCTCTCGACAATCTCAAAGGGACCAACAAATCTAGGATCCAATTTACCCATAACTCTGAATCTCATCACGCTCTTGAATGGAGAAACTTTAAGAAATGCTCGATCTACAACTTCAAACTCCAAGGCCTGCGCCTCTTGTTCGCATAACTCGCATGACGATCTTGTGCTGCTTTCATTCTACTCCGAATCAACTCAATCTGTTCTTTCATATGCTGCACAAATTCAGGAGTAGACAACTGTTTCTCACAAACTTCTTCCCAACAAATTGGTGATCTACACTTTCGACCATACAAAGATTCAATTGGTACCATCCCAATAGTCACTTGGTAGCTCTTGTTATACGAAAAATTCAACCAAGGATAAAGCATCCTGCCAGCCACCACTGAAATCGAATGCAACAGCTTGCAGCATGTTTTCTAAAATCTGAATGGTCCTCTCGGATTGGCCATCTGTCTGAGGGTGATAAGCTGTACTCATATCCAATCTTGAACCCATCGCTGCCTGCAAGCTCTTCCAGAATCTGGAAGTAAATCATGGATCTCTATCAAACACTATCGAAATCGGCACTCCATGCAATCTAACCACATGGTCGATGTATATTTTAGCCATCTTCTTCATAGAACACCTCACATCATAGGGAATGAAATGGGCTGACTTCGAAAGCCTGTCAATCACCACCCAAATTGCATCGCTTCCCCTATTCGATCGAGGCAAGTGAGTCGCAAAATCCATTGCCACGTGCTCCCAATTACATTGAGGCACTTCTAGACTCTGTAGCAATCCACCAGGTTTCATTCTCTCGTCCTTGACCTATTGGCCGTTAAAACATTGAGCTACGAATCCGGAAATATCATTCCTCATACCTTCCACCAGAAGTGAGACTTCAAGGCATGATACATCTTCTTCTCGTTCGGATGCACACTGTAACGACTACAATGGGCCTCGTTCAAGATGGTTTCGTACAGATCAATCAAATTCGGAACAACCAATCTACCATGAAATCTCAAGCATCCATCATAAGCAACAGAAAAATCTTCCGACTGACCATTCTGGGCCTTAATCTTCAACTCATGAATATATGGGTCAGTTCTCTGTGCTGCTCTAATGTCTGCAACAAATTTTGGTTCTACCTGAAAAGAAGAAACCACGAAATATTGATCATCTGATTGAAAACGCCATCCAGAATTCCCCAAATCCTCATGGACTTTGGATATACTCATCGACGTCAACATCGCAGGATGGGCTTTCGTACTCAAAGCATCTTCTACTAAGTTTATCCACCCAGGCTGGTACTATATCTCACAGTAAAAATCTTGAGCAACTCCATCCAACGACGTTGCCTCATATTCAGATCTGACTGAGTGAAGATATACTTCAAGCTCTTGTGATCTTTATAAACACAAACCTGTTCATCATACAAGTAATGACGCCAAATCTTCAACGAAAGAACAATGGCAGCCAACTCTAGATCATGAACGGGGTATCTCATCTCATGAGGTTTCAACTGTCGAAATGCATAAGCTATCACTCGCTCGTTATGCATCAAAACACAACCCAAACCACTCAGAGAAGAATCGGAGCAAACAACAAAACCTCCAGAACCCGAAGGCAAAGCCAATACAGGAGCAGTAGTCAAATTCTTCTTAAGCAACTGGAAACTCGACTCACACTCGTCTGTCCAAACATCATATCCTTTTGGGTCAACTGAGTCATCGGCCTGGCTATCGAAGAAAACTTCTCGATGAAACGTCTATAGTAACCAGCCAAACCCAAGAAACTACGGATCTCCAAAACATTCCTAGGTCACTCCCAGTTAAGAACTGCTTTGACCTTACTCGGATCCACTGAAAGACCTTCTGAAGATATGGCATGACCCAAAAAGATCACCTTATCCATCCAGAATTCACACTTGCTGAACTTCGCATAAAGCTGTGAGTCTCTCAGTTTCTGCAACACCAGTCTCAAGTGCTCCTTATGCTCTCTATAGCTCCTCGAGTACATGTCATCTATGATGACTATCACAAAATGATCAATGTACTCGCTAAAGACGAGATTCATCAAATCCATGAAGACAGCAGGAGCATTCGTCAATCCAAACGGCATCACAAGAAACTCATAATGCCCATATCCAGTCCCGAACGCCGTCTTCGACACATCAGCATCTCTAATCCGCAACTCATGATAACCAGATCACAAATCAATCTTGGAGTAAACTGCCGATCCTTGCAGATGATCAAACAAGTCATCAATCCTCGGCAAAGGATACTTGTTCTTGATCGTCGCTTTATTCAACTGCCGAAAATCCACGCACAACCTCATAGACCCATCCTTCTTCTGCACAAAAATAATCGGAGATCCCCAAGGCGACATACTCGGTCTGATGAAGCCTTTCTCCAAAAGATCACGCAACTGATCCTTAAGTTCCTTCACCTCAGCTGGCGCCAACCGATACGGAGCTCTAGAAATCGGGGCTGTTCCTGGCACCAACTCTATGCTTAAATCAATCTTTCTTTTCGGATGGAATCAAGGAATCTCATCCGGGAAAACATCTGGGAACTCTCGATCAATAGGGACATCACTCAACCCTATCATCGATTCATGGGAAACATCCAAGGCATAGATCATAAACCCTGAATTTTCTAACGACAACAAGCTAAACATCTCCATGGCAGACACTAATGGAATCTTAGGTCGTGAATCAGCACCATAGAAATCACATTTCTCTCCAAATAGAGGTCTAAATCTCACCACGCCATGGAAACAATCAACAGTCGCTCTATAATCCGACAACACATCTGTCAGACCCAGTGCCCTAATCCCAGATTAAATACTCATTTAATCTTAATTACACGGAAGCATTCAAAACATGGGCTGAAATTTTTTTCGAGTTTGGGCCTGATAAGTTCATAATCAAAATAAAGAGTTTAACTCAAAACTCAGCAACACAATAGGTAAACAATAAGTAGTCAATCAACTACAGATCCCCAAACATAAATAAAGGCACAGGACATCCCCTGGCTCAATATATCGATACATAATTATAACTGGGACTCAATTAGAATGGGGACCGACCAGCTGAAGCTCCACTCTATCCAGTCTGGTTACCTGAAGAACCTGCAAAAGCCAACCAAGACCCAAGCAGCCCAAACACAGGTAAAGGAAAACGAGGTCAAACCTCAGTATGAAGAGCACAATAAAGCAACAGTCATATCAGACATGCAATATTTCAAACGTGCAATGCATGAGGGCTACCAAGAATCATCGTTAATCAAAGCACAACGAATCAGATGTGCAAATAGCATCATCCTCCTGCGATCTTCAGGTGCGACGATTCAGCCCACCATCACAGGGTAGTGGTATTCAGGCACGACGACTCAGCCGGCCACCACAATCGGAACGTTGGAATTTTCAGGCACGACGACTCAGCCGGCCGATCCCAACGTGCAAATGAATTTAGCTCACAAGGGAATCAGGCTCAATATGTATGCATGGATGCTCAACAGACTCATGCTTAATTCAATGCATATAACTCACACGCACCAAAACAGATTAGAGCAAATAATCAGCACACAAACCACAGCAATTCAACACAAGATAAATATCCCAAAGCTGATATCAAAACTGTTAAATCTAGCTCAACTCGTACCTCAAATCAGCTACTACCTCGACAAATTACGCAGGACGTAGCTCGAACAGCCTGCTCAAATCTGCTACTCACCAGCTCCTCAAAAACTCAGATGCAAAATGCCTACCAGCCCAAATTCAAAGATGCTAAGGGACAGAAGAACCACTGGACAACAATCACAAAGATGCTCGAACCTGCAACTACTTCGCGCTCCCTCAACTCGTCGATCTAAAACTCCAAATTGGTATCAATCGAAAGCCTGAAGACGAGCTCAGCGCCACCAATCTTGCTCCAAACGGCAGCGTAAATCGACGACAATATCAAGAAATAGGGTTCGAATGAACAGTACTAATTGAGGGTTCTCGAGGAAGAAGATAAGAAAATATATCGGGTTCGTAATTCTCTAAGTGTTACTCGATATTTATATTTAGATCCCCAAGTCAAAGCTACAGTGAAAGTCAACCACAGACAAACTCAGATCTGAGCGCTATTCAGATCTCAGCGCTACTCAGATCTGGCTCCGCTATCCCAAATCTTACTTCGCTACGCTATACTAGCGCGCCAACCATACGACGTCGCGCTAATAATCAAAACGATGTAGCATAGTGGTTCCTGCTCACTAACGCTAAACGGCGTCGCGTTGACCCCAGATCTTAAACAGATCTCACGCACTCAGACCCACTAACGCTTATCCAGATCTGAAAAACCCTGAACCGCATTGGTCTACCCCAAACTCACAAACCGGACCGGTCCACACAGTAATGTTGACTAACACTTGACTTCTCTTCGCTAACGAACTCTGTTTCCTCTCGCAACACCATATCTGACTAGCACCCAGAAACAACACCGTGTCCCTTGTACTCAAAACGACATCGTTTTACTTCTAATTCAAAACCAATTGCTCAAACACATCAGGACTATGTCAAATCTGGTTCTCGCAAAATTTGAAAATCCGAAAATCACCAACAACAAAGCCAACTCCTTCAAATCTGAAAACCCAATGGTTAACTTCTCCATTAGCTAATCCTCGCCCAGATCTGATAAGTAATTAATTACCAGATTAACAATTTCTAGTCCTCATATTCTCCCCAACTAAAAATGGATTTCGTCCTCGAAATCAACTCTCAACAACATATCAGAATTAAGAAAACACCAAAAAATCACCAATAATCTGCCCATCATAACTCAATGCATAGAAAAATCACAATCCAGCAGTACAATTAACCTAAAACATGAGACCAACAAGTCTGAAAATTACCTGGAAGTATATCATCAACGCTCAAACAGATGAGGCCACTCCTGTCTCATATTTTCTTCAACTTCCCAGGTAGCTTCTTCTCTACCATGCTTTCTCCATTGGACCATCACCAACTGTATACTCTTGTTCCTCAGCTGCTTCTCCTTTCGAACAAGATCCGCACTGGGTATTCCACATAACTCAAGGTAGAATCCAGCTCTACTTCATAAGTCCTCAACACATGGGATGCATCTAGCTCATATTTCCTCAACATAGATACATGAAACACATCATGCACCGCTGCTAACTCATCAGGCAGTCTCAATCTGTATGCCAAAGATCCAATCCTCTCTTTCAATCTCAAAGGGACCAACGAATCTAGGAGCCAATTTACCCTTAAGTCTGAATCTCATCACGCTCTTGAAATGAGAAACTTTGAGAAATATTCTATCGCCAACCTTTAAAGGTCTGCGTCTCTTATTAGCATAGCTGGCATGTAGATCTTGTGCAGCTTTCATTCTACTACGAATCAACTCAATATGATCTTTCATATACTGCACAAATTCAGGAGTAGACAACTGTTTCTCATCAATCTCTTCCCAACAGATGGGAGATCTACACTTTTGACCATACAAAGCTTCGAATGGAGCCATCCCAATAGTCACCTGGTAGTTGTTGTTATACGAAAACTCAACCAAGGATAAAGAATCATGCCAAACCACTGAAATCCATCACAACTGCTCGCAGCATATCTTCCAAAATCTGTATGGTCCTCTCAGATGGGCCATCTGTCTGCGGATGATAAGTTGTACTCATAACCAATCTTGAACCCATAGCTGCTTGCAAACTCTTCCAGAATCGGGAAGTAAATCTTGGATCTCTATCGGATACTATCAAAACTGGCACTCCATGCAATCTAACCACATGGTCGATATACAGCTTCGCCATCTTCTTCATCGAACACCTCACATCATAGGGAATGAAATGGGCTGACTTCGAAAGCCTATCAACAACAACCCAAATCGCATCACATCCCGTATTCGATCGAGGCAAATGAGTCACAAAATCCATGGCGATGTGCTCCCAATTTCATTGAGGCACTTCTAAACTCTGTACCAATCCACCAGGCCTCATTCTCTCGATCTTGACCTGTTGGCAATTCAAACATCGTGCTACAAATCCAGAGATATCATTCCTCATACCTTCCCACCAGTAGCGAGATTTCAAGGCATGATACATCTTCTTCTCGTCAGGATGCACATTGTAACGACTACAATGGGCTTCATTCAAGATAGTCTCTTTCAAATCAATCAAGTTCGAAACCACCAATCTACCACGGAATCTCAGACATCCATCGGAAGCAACAGCAAAATCTTCTAACTGACCATTCTGGGCCTTAATCTTCAACTCATGAATATACGGGTCAGTTCTCTGCGCTGCTTTAATGTCTGCAACGATCTGGGGTTCAACCTGAAAAGAAGAAACTTCGAAGTACTGATCACTCGACTGAAAATACCATCCATAAGTCCCAAAATCATCATGGACTTTTGATATATTCATCGACGTCAACATCGCAGGTTGAGCTTTCCTACTCAAAGCATCGGCCACTAAGTTCATTCGCACAGGCTAATACTGAATCTCACAGTCAAAATCTTTAAGAAACTCCATCCAACGACGTTGCCTCATATTCAAATCAGACTATGCGAAGATATACTTCAAACTCTTATGGTCCGTGTATACGACGAACTGCTCACCATACAAGTAGTGTCGCCAAATCTTCAACGCAAACACGATGGCGGCCAACTCTAGATCATGAACGGGGTATCTCGTCTCATGGGGCTTCAACTGTAGAGACGCATAAGCTATCACTTGCCCGTTCTGCATCAAAAGGCATCCCAAACCACTCAGAGAAGCATCAGAGCACACTACAAAACATCCAGAACCTGAAGGCAAAGCCAACACAGGAGCAGTAGTCAACTTCTCCTTGAACAACTGGAAACTCGACTCACACTCATCAGTCCAAACAAACTTCCTATATTTCTGGGTCAACTGAGTCATTGACCTGGCTATCGAAGAGAACTTCTCAATGAAACGTCTATAATAGCCAGCCAATCCTAAGAAACTACGGATCTTAGAAATATTCCTAGGTCGCTTCCAATTAAGAACTGCTTCGACCTTACTCGGATCCACAGAAATACCTTGTGCTGAAATGATGTGACCCAAAAAGACTACCTTATCCAACAAGAATTCACATTTTGCTGAATTTCGCATACAGTTGTGAGTCTCTTAGTTTCTGCAACACCAGTCTCAAGTGCTCTTTATCCTCTCTGTAGCTCCTCGAATACACCAGGAGTTCATCTATGAATACAATCGCAAAATGATCTGTGTACTCACTAAAGACGCGATTCATCAAATCCATGAAGACAGCAGGAGCATTCGTCAATCCAAAAGGCATCACCAGAAACTCATAATGCCTGTATCTCGTCCTGAAAGCCGTATTTGCCACATCAGCATCTCTAATCCGCAACTGATGATAACCAGATCGCAGATCAATCTTAGAGAACTGCCGATCCCTGCAACTGATCAAACAGGTCATCAATTCTCGGCAAAGGATACTTGTTCTTGATTGTCGCTTTATTCAACTGCCGAAAATCTACACACATCCTCATAGATCCATCCTTATTCTTCACAAAAAGAATCGGAGCTCCCCAAGACGACATACTCGATCTAATGAAACCTTTCTCCAAAGATCATGGAACTGATCCTTGAGATCTCTCAGCTCAGCTGACGCCAACCGATACGGAGCTCTAGAAATCGGGCTTGTTCCTGGCACCAACTCTATACTGAAGTCAATCTATCATCTCAAAGGAATTCCTGGAATCTCGTCCGAGAACACGTCTGGGAACTCACGAGCAATAGGGACATCACTCAACCCTACTCTCGATTCATGAGAAACATCCAATGCATAGATCATAAACCTTGCATTCTCTAGAGACAACAGACTGAACATCTCCATGAAAGACAGTAGTGGGATATTCGATCGTGAATCAGCACCATAGAAATCCCACTTCTCCCCAACTTGAGGTCTGAACCTCACCACACCATGAAAACAATCTACTGTCGCTCTATAATTGGACAACACGTCCATACCCAAGATAAAATCCAATTCTCTAATCTCCCAAACAATCAAGTTAGTCACCAGCACATGCTCATGAAATCTAAGCACATCATCCACAACCACCTCACAGGACATCAACCACGTACCAGCAGGAGTAGCTACAAACATAACATCACACAGTGGGGTAACACCCAACCCACACTCATGCACAAGAAAATCAGATATGAAGGAGTGTGATGCTCCTGTATCAAACAAAACTCGTGCAGGAAAATCAAAGATAGCACAAATACCTGCGATAACTCCTTCTGGCCTATCTTCAGCTTGCTCTCTCGTCAAGGCATTCACCTAAGCTTGCTGTGGTCCCAAAAACTGTGGTCTAGAAGATCCTCCGAACCTAGACGGTTCTCGTGGTTGAAAACCTGATCTTTGGGACTGAGCAAAAGGCTGCGGTCTCTGCGAAGAACCACCAGCTGAACCTTGCTGCGACTGACCCGACCATTGTCCTCCAGCTGGACACACTCTAGCAAAATGTCCAGGCTGCCCACAATTATGGCAATGACCCTGAACTCCATGACACTGCGAAGTCATATGACGACCTCCACACTGTCCACAAGTCACTCCTCCTCCAGAGCCATTACCACCAGAACTAACAGAACCGGAAGAACTCGAGTTCGATCATCTCTTCAACTGTTTCCCTTGGGGTTTGAACCTCTGTCGATTCGACTGCTGCGGCACCTGAGTAGATTGGAGGGAAGGCATCGCTTCTGGCACAAGTTGGAAACTTCGTCCAGCTGTCGGCTGAACTAGATTCTGTGCTTCCATCAGACTCTCCATGACGACCTCCACACTGTCCACAAGTCACTCCTCCTCCAGAGCCATTACCACCAGAACTAACAGAACCGGAAGAACTCGAGTTCGATCATCTCTTCAACTGTTTCCCTTGGGGTTTGAACCTCTGTCGATTCGACTGCTGCGGCACCTGAGTAGATTGGAGGGAAGGCATCGCTTCTGGCACAAGTTGGAAACTTCGTCCAGCTGTCGGCTGAACTAGATTCTGTGCTTCCATCAGACTCTCCTCAATATCCACCGCTCTATCCACGGCCTCAGCATAAGTCGTAGGGGAACCAGCTAACAACATGCGGAACAACTCGGGCCTCAACCCTCTCAAAAACTTGTTCCTCTTCGTCCTCTCCTGGTTCGCAACATGGGGAACATACGACAACAGCGAAGAAAATAGTCTGGAATACTCGGCTACCTTCAAGCTCCCTTGCTTCAGGTTGTCGAACTCCCACTCACGGTTGTTGTAGAAAGACTCAGGGATATACTCCTGTCGAAAAGCTACACAGAAGCTCTCCCAAGAAACCAAAGCTCCAGTCTCACGCATGACTCAGGAAGTACCCTTCCACCAGCGTTGAGCATGCTCTCTCAACTGAAAAACGGCTAACTTTAGTCTCCTCTCCAGAGAATACTCAGCCGCATCAAACAGTTCTTCCATATGCTCTAACCAGCCCTCAGCTATCAGACCACTCTCGGCACCAGTAAACGTCGGGGGATTCATCCTCTGAAAGCTAGCCAACACTAGCTCCATCTCGCCGATCTGTCTAGTCACATCATCTAGCTCTGTCTGTTTAGCACGACGACGCAAAGGTATACTCTGCTGCTCAACATCCTCATCACTCCCGGGAGCACTAGACTCCTCACCAACCTTCCTAGCGATTCTACTCTTACCTCTCCTCAGCGGCATCTACCAAAACTCAAAGGTAAGAACACAAGCAGACAATACACAGAGGCAGATACAAAATCACAAAAATCACAGAGTCAATCAAATCAAACTCAAAATCTGTGCCTAGACTCGAGTGTGGTGAAAATAAATCGAGTTTATCCCAGTTTACGCTCTGATACCAAAATTTCAGGCCCAGTGCGCTAATCCCAGATTAAATACTCATTTAATATTAATTACACGGAAACATTCAAAACATGGGCTAAAATTTTTTTTCAAGCTTGGGCTTGATCCATATTATCATTCAAAATAAGTTCATAATAGAAATAAAGAGTTCAACACAACAGGTAAACGATAAGTAGTCAATCAACTATAGATCCCCATACATAAATGAAGGCATAGGACATCCCTTGGCTCAATATATCAATACAAAATTATAACTGGGACTCAATCAAAATGGGGACCGACCAGCTGAAGCTCCACTCTGTCCAGTCTGGTTACATGAAGAACCTGCAAAGCCCAGCCAAGACCCAAGCAGTCCAAACACAAGGAAAGGAAAACGAGGTCAAACCTCAGTACGAAGAGCACAATAAAGAAAAAGTCATATGAGACATGCAATATTTCAAACATGCAATGCATGAGGGCTACCAAGAATCATCGGTAATCAAAGCACAATGAATCAGCTGTGAAAATATCATCATCCTCATGCGATCTTCAGGTGCGACAATTCAGCCGACCATCACAGGGTAGTGGTATTCAGACACGACGACTCAGCCGGCCACTGCAATCGCAACGTTAGACCTTTTAGGCACGACGACTCAGCCGGACGATTCCAACGCGCAAAGGAAATTAGCTCACAAGGGAATCATGCTCAATATGTATGCGTGGATGCACAGCAGACTCATGCTTAATTCAATTCATATAACTCACACACACCAAAACAGATTAGAGAAAATAATCAGCACACAAACCACATCAATTCAACACAATAGAAATATCCCAAAGCTAATAACAAAACTGCTAAATCTAGCTCAATTTTTACCTCGAATCAGCTATTACCTCGACAGATTACGCAGGACGTAGCTCCAACAGCCTGCTCAAATCTACTACTCACCAACTCCTCAAAAACTCAGACGGAAAATGCCTACCAGCCCAAATTCAAAACTGCTAAGGGACAGAAGAACCACTGGACAACAATCGCAACGATGCTCGAACCTGCAACTACTTCGCGCTCCCTGAACTCGTCGATCTAAAACTCCAAACTGATATCAATCGAAAGCCCTAAGGAAGACAAGCTCAGCGCCACCAATCTTGCTCCAAACGGCAGCGTAAATCAACTGCAATCTCAAGGAATAGGGTTCGAATGAACAGTACTAATCGAGGGTTCTCGGGGAAGAAGATAAGAAAATATATCGGGTTCGTAATTCTCTAAGTGTTACTCGACACTTATATTTAAATCCCCAATTCAAAGCTACAGTGAAAGTCAACCACCGACAAACTCAGATCTGAGCGCTATTCAGATCTCAGCGCTACTCAGATCTAGCTCCGGTATCCCAAATCTAACTTCGCTATGCTATATTAGCGCACCAACATCAAATGACATCGCGCTACTAATAAAAACAACGTAGCATAGGGGTTCGTGCTCACTAACGCTAAACGGCATCGCGTTGACCCCAGATCTGAAACAGATCTCACGCACTCAGACCCGCTAACGCTTATCCAGATCTGACAACCCTGAACCGCATTGGTCTACCCCAAACTCATGAACCGGACCGGTCCACACACTAACATTGACTAACACTTGACTTCTCTTTGCTAACCAAATCTATTTCCTCTCGCAACACCAGATCTGACTAGCACCCGAAACGACACCGTATCCCTTGTACTCAAAAGGACATCTTTACTTCTAATTCAAAACCAATTTCTCAAACACACGAGTACTATCTCAAATCTGGTTCTCGACAAATCTGAAAATCCGAAAATCACCAACAAAAAAGCCAATTCCTTCAAATCTGAAAATCTGATGGTTAACTTCTCCATTAGCTAATCCTCGCCTTGATCTTATTAACTAATTAATTACCAGATTATCAATTTCTAGTCCTCAAAACATCCATACCAAGATGCAATCAAAGTCTCTAATCTCCAGAGAAATCAAATTAATCACCAACACCTTCTCATCGAATCTAATCACACAATCCAAAACCACCTCACGGGACAACATACTCACGCCAGCAGGGGTAGATACAGAGACAACATCACACAGTGGGGAAGAACTCAACCCACAGTCATACACAAACAAATCAGATATAAAGGGGTGTGATGCTCCAGTATCAAACAAAACTCGTGCAGAAAAATCAAAGATAGTACAAGTACCTGAAATCACTCCCCCAGGCATCTCATCAGCTTGCTCTCTCGTCAAGGCATTCACCTGAGCTTGATGCGGTCCCGAAAACTGAGGTCTAGAAGATCCTCCGAACCTAGACGGTTCATGTGGTTGGAAACCTGATCGTTGGGACTTATCAAAAGGTTGCGGTCTCTACGAAGAACAACCAGCAGAACCTTGATGCGACTGACTCAAGGACTGTCCACCCATCAAAGGACACACTCTAGCGAAATGTCCCGGTTGGCCACACTGATGGCAAAGACCCCAAACGCCACGGCACTGCAAAGTCATATGTCGACCTCCGCACTGTCCACATGTCACACTTCCTGATCCACTGCCACCAGAACTAACAGAATCAGACGAACTCGAATTAGACCGTCTCTTAAACTTCTTCCCTCGAGGCTTAAACCTCTGGAAATTTGACTGTTGCGACGTCTGAGGAGTCTGAAATGGTTGTTTCACCTCTAGCACAGGCTGAAAAATGCATCCAGCTGTCGGTTGAACCTGATTCTGCACTTCCAACAGACACTCCTCAATATCCACCGCTCTATCCACGGCCTCAGCATAAGTCGCAGGAGAACCATCCAAAACCATATGGAACAGTTCAGGCCTCAAACCTCTCAGAAACTTGTTCCTCTTCGTCCTCTTGTGGTTAGCCACATGGGGAACATACGACAGAAGCGACGAAAACTGTGTGGCATACTCAACCACCCTCAAGGTCCCTTGCTTCAGATTATCGAACTCCCACTCCCGGTTGTTGTAAAAGAACTCAGGGGTATACTCCTGTCAAAAAGCTGCACAGAAGCTCTCCCAAGAAATCAACGCACCACTCTCTCTCATGACTCGGAAAGTACCTTTCCACCAGCGTTGAGCGTGCTCCCTCAACTGCAAAACGGCCAACTTAAATCTCCTCTCCAGAGAGTATTCCACCGCATCGAACAACTCTTCCATATGCTCTAACCAGCCTTCAGCCATCAGACCACCCTCAGCACCAATAAACGTCGGGGGATTCATCCTTTGGAACCTAGCAAACACTAGCTCCATCTCACCAATCTGTCTAGTCACATCATCTACCTATGTCTGTCTAGCTCGACGACGCAAGGTATACTCTGCTTCTAAACATCCTCATCAATGCCCGGGGCTCTAGACTCCCCATCTACCTGCCTAGCGATCCTACTCCTATCTCTCCTCGGCGGCATCTATCAAAACTCAGAGGTAAGAACAACCAACAGATAAATCACATAAGCAAGCAGCATAATCAAAGAGTCAAACACAAATAATACTCAAACTCTGTGCCTAGACTCGAGTGTGATGGAAATAAATCGATCTTATCCCAGTTTAAGCTCTGATACCAAAATGTTAGGCCCGGTGTGCTAAATCAAGGATTAACTAATCAATTAACCACAATTATGTGGAAACATGAAATCAGGGCTAAAAATTTTTTGAATTGGGCATGATCCAAAATATTATTCAAAATATGTTCATAATCAAAATAAGGATTTAAACTAGAAACAGGCAACAAGTATCAAATACAGATCCCCACAAATACTATCGGCACAAGACATCCCCTGGCTCGATATATCAATACATAATACAATAACTGGGACTCAGAACGGGGATTTTCCAGATGACGCTACACTCTATCCAGCTGAGTTACCTGTAGAACCTGCAAAGGCCAACATCAACCCAAGCAGCACAAAACAAGGAAACTAAACGAGGTCAAACCTCAGTACGAAGAGCACTCATAAAACATCAATTCATAAACATGCAATATTTTAAGTCATGATATGCATGAGGGTACCAAAGAACATCGGTAATCAAGACCAAAAACTCAGCTGGCAAATCAGAGGAGCCTCAACACCACGCACAATCAACCAGCCGGTGGAAATCATCAATCCGTGATCTTCAGGTGTGACAATCTGCCGACCATCACAGTTCAGTGGTCTTCAGGTGCGACAACTCAGCCAGCCACCACCTCGATGATAGCATTGGTCCTTTCAGGCTCGACAACTCAGCCGACCGATCACAACGCTAGTTCGACTCGGGCATCAATCAAATTCAGGCTCAGTATGTATGCGTGAATGCCGGTCAATATCAATTCACTAACATACATAAATCATATGCAAACATAACAGATAATCAAATCACAATTAAGTCAAATCTGTTCACGTAAACACTCATCACAGCATTCTCGACACACTGGAAATATTCCATGATTATGCCAAAGCTGTTTAATTAAGCTCAAATTCGTACCTCCTCTAAGCTGCTAATACCTCGACAGATCACGCAGAACACAAATCCAACAGCCTGCTCAAACATTTGCACTACTAGCTCTTCAAGAACTCAACAGAAGATACATAGGAGCCCAAATCTGCCAAGATATCTAATAATTAGCTCACCTCAACGCTCATACAGCTTATAGCCTAAAGTCGCGTAGCCTAAAACAGCTACCTCAACTCTACAGAGCACTATCCAGCTCTAAATCAAAGCTTAGAACGTGAAGAAATCACTTAATCGAAAGCTCTAAAGAACAAAAGAACCACTGGACAACAATCGCGAATATGCTCGAACCTGCTACTCCTTCGTGCTCCCTCAACTCGTCGATTCAAGTCTCCAAACTGGTATCAATCGACAGCCCTAAGGAAGAAAAGCTCAGCACCACCAATCTTGCTCCAGACGGTGGCGTAAATCGACGACAATCTCAAGAAATATGGTTCGATGAACAGTAAGGGTTCGTGAAGCTCTCGGAAGATAAGAAATATCGGGTTCGAAATCGACTAAGTGTTGCTGGACACTTATATTTAAATCTCTCAGTCAAAGCTACAGTGAAAGTCAATCACTCAAATCTGAACGCTACCTCAGGGCTCGGCTCCATCTCAAATCTTAGCGCTAACTCAGATCTGACTCTACTACAGTATCCTCGCGTGAAATCACCAAAGGACGTTGCATTGAAGTCCCGCTCCAAAAAAATAGATCTCGTGACAAAGACTCGCTCGCTCATCCAGATTTGGTCAAATCTGAAATCATTAAATCGCACCGGTCTATAACAACTCACGAACCAGACCGGTCCACACAGTACCGTTGACCAACACTTGACTTCCCCAAATGGACGTGCACGTCTGCTCACTCCCACTGAACAGATTTCACTCAACCAACGTCAAATCTGATAACACGATATGACGTCGCATTACCTCCAACTCTAGATTCCACTACTCAAATCCGATATCTTCCAATACCAAACGTAATGCGATACTGTAACGCCCCAAAAATCCGTAAGTCCACATATTATTCATTTTCTTTCCCAAAGGGGTTAGATTGCTATTGTTCAGCATCTTCAGCACTTCAATTTGCATCTGTGCTGATTTTGAGTTACGATTTAGAACGCGGTTCACGGAGTATTCCGGAAGGGATTAACCCGAGCACGATTCGAGTTTTAAAAAGGGGATTTAAATAGTTAATTCAAAGTGTTAATTTAAATTTCTCTTTTTAAAGAAAATGTTTAAGATTAAAATATCTCATTTAAAATAAAAATAAATGGGCGACCGCTTTTCAAACCAAATGATTTAAAACACCATCATTTCTTTACTGTGTACGTTCTTTCGCCCATACCACAATAATTGAGCTCTTTTAAATGTGTAAAACCCTCAGCATTGAGTAGCCAGAAAACGTAACTTCTCTAAAAATTTTCTAAGAAGCTTCAAAGTGCTCGTGGGAAGTTCCAACCAGGGTGTCTGTTCACGCCGTTGTTCATCTTCCAGGCAAGCTAGTTCTGTTCTTTGACGTGACCATGATAGCATAATATTGTTCCTTCCAGTTGAATGCTTGCCTGTGTAGTTATGGTTTCCGCTTAACCGAGCTTGTTTCTTTTCAAAGAGGTTTTGTAAAATTATGGGTTCGTAGATAGTGCTCTGTTCTTTTAAAATGGCAGAAAGTTCAGTTTTTAGAGATATTTGAGTTTACAGAGATGTTGTTGTTTCTTTCAAAACTACTGGGATGTACAGAGTCGGGGAAGAAAGCCAAGATAAGTTCTTGTTTTCATAAAGTACTGTGAAGACCTGGACATTGAATTTAAACGGATAAGCGACGCTGGTTCGATCGGGAGCAAGTCCTGATTTTATAAGCGAAGCTAGTTTGTTTAGAATCTGTCCGAGTCGAAGCAGAGTTTCGTGATTTTTCCCGACAGATCTGTTAACAGTAACTTTCTGTTCGATTTTCCGGAGAGGTATCTATTGACAGCAACCTACTGTTCCTTTCCCAGACATATCTGTTGACAGCTTTGTTCATTCCCCAGAGATATCTCTTCACAGCAACCTTTGTTCCTCGAGAGATATCTGTTGACAGCTTTGTTCACTCCCCAGAGAGATCTGTTGGCATCTTTGCTCATTACCCGAGAGAGATCTGATATCAGCATTATACTGTTCATTTTGTGAGAGATCTGTTTTTTTTGAGGGATCTGTTTCCCCGAGAAGTCTGTTTTTCCCGAGAAGTTTGTTTTTCCTCGAGAGGTCTGTTTCCAGTTACTTCTATTTGTTTCTCGAGAAGTCTGTTTCTCCGCAGAGTTCTGTTTTCCTTCATGAAATCTGTTTCATACATGAAATCTATTTTCCCCAAGAGTTCTGTTTCTCGATGTTTTCCCGAGAAGTCTGTTTTTCTCGAGAGATCTGTTTCTTGTTAGAGATCTATTCTTCCAGAGAGATCTGATTTCCTATCACTAAGCTTATGATATGTCTCTGAGATTGAATCCATCTTAGTCCATTCTGGAAGAATTCCTTAATTCTAAGCTTAATTCTTTTCTTTCAAAGTTATAATAAGAATCTGTTTCCGATTATATCAGATCTTATGTCATTTTTCCTCCGTTTAGTGTTCGGCTATATGTTCTTTGTTCCTATAGCCTATGTTGTTCTAAGTTTCTTAGTTTGAGTTCCGTTGTAAGCCCAGTAAGCTTTTAAATGTCAAAATAGTTTTAAAGTAGCGAACCATGGTTGTTTTCTGCGAGATGATTCAGATCCAAGAAAAAGAAGTTTAAAGAGCATTTTTTTTAGCAGTAAAATATTCAGACTCTAAGAATTATGGCAAAGATAACAGACGGTCGATATGGAAAAGGTGAGCAGCTGACTGTGTGTCAGATGCCCTTTCATATGGAAAGGTGAGCAGCTGACTGTGTGTCAGATGCCCTTCCATATGAGTAAGGTGAGCAGTTGTCCGCATGGAGATTGCCCCTTCATATTGAGCTATATGCTAGATACTGAATTCAGTAGTCATGTGATTAAGTGCAAAAAAGGGCCTAATGTAGAATTTCCGAGCCATAAGTCATGAATCAAGAAAATAATGATGGGATCTGATTTTGTTTCTCCCATAGCTAATGTTTATGAAAGAGCTTATGTTTAAAATGTTGTTGTGCTTTTATGCATGCCCAGTTTATGTTTAAAATGCTTTTAAGTGCATTTAACAAGATCAGTATTGTTATCTCAGTTTTCCAGCTTCCAGTTCCAGCTTATTCGTTTGTTCGGTTTTGGAACATATCTGTTTGCATCTTTCAGCTTTCAATTAAAGTTATTTCTGCCTGTGCCGTATGCCTTTGTTATTACCAGATCTACTTCTTGAGCCCTTAGGCTCACTAGCTTTCTTGGGTACATGTATAGCTGTTCGGGGCAAGCTGGAAGATGAGAGCTGATGCAGATTTTGGGAGTTGTTTATCGTGGACCTAGCGTTTCCTTGCGGTTGCAGACCGTGATTTTGTGAATGAAATTGTATCAGTCTAATTTCCCCTTTTCGATTGTATTTAGACTGATTTTCAGTTATCTATTTTAATAATTCCTTTGAAATTTTCGTAGTCCAGTTCATTCCTTTCTGAATTGATTCACCAGAAATCTGTTTGATATACATATTACCATAACTGAATCTCATGTCTTGTATCGGCATGTCATTGCGCTGGTTATCTCTTTGGAACCGTCCCTAAAAAAAAAACTTGCACACTTTTTCTCCGTGCGGTATTTTATGTAATAGTGGACTAGGGTGCCACAAGTTGGTATCAGAGCATGGTCCTTGAGATAAACATTGCCTCCAGTCTGGGACAGTTCTCGTCAGCCGCTTTCCACAGTTTGTAAGTTTTTTGTTCAGCTGTTTAGAGTAAACATTTAATCTAAATGTTCCCAGAATACTTTCTTGTTGTTTGTGGTGGATTTGTGCTTAAGTTCAGACTACAGGTATGTCAGGAGACGCAGACTCAGGTGACAATAGTCGTATCTTGGCTATGATTGCCCAACTGTTGGAGTGACTAGTAGAGCAATCGAGTCGAAGGAGTGAGCTATGTTCGGGTCAAGGATCTAGTCAGGAGAATCCTCAGAAGGAGTTTAGGTGCAAGCGGAAACGTCAGGTTTCGCTTATTAAGAAGCAGAAGTCCCTAACCAGTTGCCCCAGCCAATCAACCCAACTCCTAGGATGAACACCAAACCGATTTGTCCAAGCTTTCACAAGAATCATTATGGTCAGTGTAGAGTTGGACAGGATGGGTGTTAAGATGTGGCACTCTAGTCACATTGCTAAGTTCTGCCTGAAGCTAAAGCAGCCCACAACAGGCAAGGAGAGCGTTATGGCATCTGATCAGGAGACTTCGGTTACCATAGAAATTTTGGGTAAGATTAGAATTGTATTATGCCTTTTAATTCTTTGCTAGACTAGGGAGTAACCAATTAGTAAGTCAGGAACTTTTGGTTAAAGAATCCCCCTTTCAACTTAAGCACTTTTCAGCAAGTATTGGGATGATGTGCCCTAAGAAGTAGAAAGCGTTTGAGTTAGCTTAAGGCACATGACAGATTTCATAAGAAAGACCTTCTGGTAGTCCAATAAGTGTAATTTCTGGTTGAGGTAAATTTCTAGCAAGGCCCCATAAATCCTTTGGCAGTTTAGAAGTTAACTCATAATAGTTCAGAGCTGGCTGTGCCCGAGAGCGTTGTTGAGGTCAATAGTCCTTAAGAATTTTTAATTTCGATATCGTCGATTCAGCAGAGGTAGATCCATAGCAGCAGACCAACTAACGTCCTTGATAAGAAGTGTAAGTACTAGTAGATCTCTGATTGTTAACTGGGCTTTGGGATCTGAGCTAGTGTTAGTGATATGAAGCGTAAGCTGAGGCAGACATGTTTAATCCCTACCCTAAGCAATTTTTGTAAGCAAATTTCGAGGACGAAATTTATTTAAGGAGGGTAGATTGTAACGCCCCAAAAATCCGTAAGTCCACATATTATTCATTTTCTTTCCCAAAGGGGTTAGATTGCTATTGTTCAGCATCTCCATCACTTCAATTTGCATATGTGCTGATTTTGAGTTTCGATTTAGAACGCGGTTCACGGAGTATTCCGGAAGGGATTAACCCGAGCACGATTCGAGTTTTAAAAAGGGGCTTTAAATAGTTAATTCAAAGTGTTAATTAAAATTGTTCTTTTTAAAGAAAATGTTTAAGATTAAAATATCTCTTTTAAAATAAAAAGAAATGGGCGACCGCTTTTCAAACCAAATGATTTCAAACACCATCATTTCTTTACTGTGTACGTTCTTTCGCCCATACCTCAATAATTGAGCTCTTTTAAATTGGTAAAACCCTCAGCATTGAGTAGCCAGAAAACGTAACTTCTCTAAAAATTTTCTAAGAAGCTTCAAAGTGCTCGTGGGAAGTTCCAACCAGGGTGTCTGTTCACGCCGTTGTTCATCTTCCAGGCAAGCTAGTTCTGTTCTTTGACGTGCCCATGATAGCATAATATTGTTCCTTCCAGTTGAATGCTTGCCTGTGTAGTTATGGTTTCCGCTTAACCGAGCTTGTTTCTTTTCAAAGAGGTTTTGTAAAATTATGGGTTCGTAGATTGTTGGATCTGTTTTTACAGATCCTGATTAAGTTTTGAATTACACAAAACCTGTTATTGTGATTCTAACAATTCTAATTGAGTGTACAGATTATAGCTAACAAAGAAGAACCATCAGCAGCAGCGCCTATATGTCCAGCAGTTGGTTCGCTACATAAACGATCAGCAGATAGTTTGGTGATTCATGGAATCAGCAGTTGAATTAGCAATGGAGACGTCCAGAGTTACATCAGCTGTTCGTAATCAGCTGGAGCATGATAATCCAGCTGAAACAATAACAACCAGCTGAAGAGCTAAAGTGCGAAGCGAACCAGCTGAATCAAGTATTGAGAAGCTTGCTGAGAGACGTCCAGAATCAGCTGTTTGTAATCAGGCGGTGGCCAAGAAATCAGCTGGATCATGTATTGAGAAGCTTGCTGGAGCATTTGAGAAGAGAAGAA
>KV002471.1:145573-158617 GCA_001598015.1 Dorcoceras hygrometricum
CAGGAAGATGTTGCGATGGAATTAATCAGCAGGAGCGAAGATTCAGCAGGTAGCAACAGTACTTCCAGTCGAGAGCTTTTTTGTATCAGCTGTTGCTACGCATCCAGTCGCAAGATCCAGTCGCAGTGAAGATTCAGCAGCGAAGCAGTTGACAACTTACTCAAAGATGTTTGTCAACTGCTGAGCTTAATTCAAAATGAAGAAAGCGACAGTAGCCTGCAAAAGTAAAGGACGCAAGTACTTTTACTTTACAGAGGAGCGTTGCACATTTATGGAAAGAAGACAAGATAGCCTTCTGGAGCGCTGAACAAGTTTTGGAAGCTTTCCAACGGGAAGATATTTACAGAGGCTATATATTCGAGGCAACGCCCTTTGAAGAAAGTAGGTCGTCGTCCAGTTGAGAGACGACGTTGGTGCAACTACAATACTGTGGGAAATATTCATTGATTACACAGTGCACCAACAGAGGGAAAATAATCTGAAATTCACAGATCCCGTCCAAGCATGAAGACGTTAAACTCTTGTGTATGTAGTTAGTCACACAGTTGCGGCTGATGTGCAGTTAAGAAGTAGTGGATCCTTCCGAGGTGGAAGAAGGGGAGATGTAGGACATTGAAGTCCGAACTTCCAGAAACAAACCTGCTGGTCCATTCCTTTAAGCTTTTAGCATTCGCATTTTACAGTTAGCATATCTCATTAAGCATTGCATGCATTAACAGGATTCAGCACTTAGCATAACATTTCAGCAGCACACAAGCACGCAAGTCTTGAACAGATTTATGTTGTACATAAATCTGTTTGAGTTGTTTTAAAATATTAAGGATTCAGTTCTGGTATTTTCCGCATGATTTTTAAATCATACCAGATCCTGTTTCCGGTGCTCAAGGCTTTGATTTTCTTGTTCAAGAACAAACGAGCTATTGCAGCTCAAGAATTAGCAGCGCGCAAAATCTTTAATTGCTATTTTAAGCAGCGCCTGCTAAGTTTCTTTTTGATCCTAATTATAAACGGACCATCAATTGGTATCAGAGCTTTGTGCTTCTGGTGCTTCTAATTGTTTGGTCTTGTGCTTTTAAATCGGACCAACATAGATAGTGCTCTGTTCTTTTAAAATGGCAGAAAGTTCAGTTTTTAGAGATATTTGAGTTTACAGAGATGTTGTTGTTTCTTTCAAAACTACTGGGATGTACAGAGTCGGGGAAGAAAGCCAAGTGAAGTTCTTGTTTTCCTAAAGTACTGTGAAGACCTGGACATTGAATTTAAATGGATAAGAGACGCTGGTTCGATCGGGAGAAAGTCCTGATTTGATAAGCGAAGTTAGTTTGTTTAGAATATGTCCGAGTCGAAGCAGAGTTTCGTGATTTTTCCCGACAGATCTGTTAACAGTAACTTTCTGTTCGATTTTCCGGAGAGGTATCTATTGACAGCAACCTACTGTTCCTTTCCCAGAGATATCTGTTGACAGCTTTGTTCATTCCCCAGAGAGATCTGTTGTCAGCAACCTTTGTTCCTCGAGAGATATCTGTTGACAGCTTTGTTCACTCCCCAGAGAGATCTGTTGACAGCTTTGCTCATTACCAGAGAGAGATCTGATATCAGCATTCTACTGTTCATTTTGCGAGAGATCTGTTTCTTGTGAGGGATCTGTTTCCACGAGAAGTCTGTTTTTCCCAAGAAGTTTGTTTTTCCTCGAGAGGTCTGTTTCCAGTGACATATATTTGTTTCCCGAGAAGTCTGTTTCTTCCGAGAGTTCTGTTTTCCTTCATGAAATCTGTTTCATATATGAAATCTGTTTTCCCCAAGAGTTCTGTTTCTCGATGTTTTCCCGAGAAGTCTGTTTTTCTCGAGAGATCTATTTCTTGTGAGAGATCTGTTCTTCTAGAGAGATCTGATTTCCTATCATTAAGCTTATGATATGTCTCTGAGATTGAATCCAGCTTAGTCCATTCTGGACGATTTCCTTAATTCTAAGCTTAATTCTTTTCTTTCAAAGTTATAATACGAATCCGTTTCCGATTATATCAGATCTTATGTCATTGTTCCTCCGTTTAGTGTTTGGCTATATGTTCTTTGTTCCTATAGCCTGCGTTGTTCTAAGTTTCTTAGTTTGAGTTCCGTTGTAAGCCCAGTAAGCTTTTAAATGTCAAAATAGTTTTAAAGTAGAGAACCATGGTTGTTTTCTGCGAGATGATTCAAATCCAAGAAAAAGCAGTTTAAAGAGCATTTTTTTAGCAGTAAAATATTCAGACTCTAAGAATTATGGCAAAGATAACAGACGGTCGACATGGGAAAGGTGAGCAGCTGACTGTGTGTCAGATGCCCTTTCATATGGAAAGGTGAGCAGCTGACTGTGTGTCAGATGCCCTTTCATATGAGTAAGGTGAGCAGTTGTTCGCATGGAGATTGCCCCTTCATATTGAGCTATATGCTAGATACTGAATTCAGTAGTCATGTGATTAAGTGAAAAAAAGGGCCTAATGTAGAATTTCCAAGCCATAAGTCATGAATCAAGAAAATAATGATGGGATCTGATTTTCTCCCATAGCTAATGTTTACGAAAGAGCTTATGTTTAAAATGTTGTTGTGCTTTTATGCATGCCCAGTTTATGTTTAAAATGCTTTTAAGTGCATTTAACAAGATCAGTATTGTTATCTCAGTTTTCCAGCTTCCAGTTCCAGCTTATTCGTTTGTTCGGTTTTGGAACATATCTGTTTGCATCTTTCATCTTTCAATTAAAGTTATTTCTGCATGTGCCGTATGCCTTTGTTATTACCAGATCTACTTGTTGAGCCCTTAGGCTCACTAGCTTTCTTGGGTACAGGTATAGCTGTTCGGGGCAAGCTGGAAGATGAGTGTTGGTCCGAAAATAGGATCAAACAGATCAGCAGCCGCTGTTTAAAAGACATTACAAATTTTGCGCTGCTATAAACGGAGCTGCAATAGCTCGATGTTCTTGAACACTTAAAATAAACAGAGCACCGGAGATAGATCTGGTATGATTTAAAAATCATGCGGAAAATACCAGAACTGAATCCTAATATTTTAAAACTAATCAAACAGATTTATGTACAACACAAATCTGTTAGGCTTGTGCTTGTGTGCTGACTGTATGCGATGCTAAGTAAATGCTGAACGGTAAACGTGCGTATGCTAAATAATAAATGCAAGTGCTGAAAGCTTTAAGTAAATGGACCAGCATATTTGTTTCTGGAAGTTCGGACCTCAATGTCCTACATCTCCCCTTCTTCCACCTCGAAAGGATCCACTACTAGAAGATTTGATCTTACAACTCGTGTACAGACCCAATCCCGCAACCAGCAGCTGCGAGAACTCCTAGACTCCACAAATGCACACCAGCCGCAACTGTGTGACTGACTACATACACATGAGTTTTACGTCATCGTGTTTGGACGGTAACTGTTGGAAACGTTTTGAGATTCATTCACCAATAAACTGTGAATGAATCTCTGTGTGTGAGATTGTTACAATGAAGCTCTCAACTCTCTGTTTCTCACACACTAGGGAAATGCTCCTAAATGAGCTAATACAGATTCAGCAGTCGACACAATAAGCTCCTCTCAAGAATAATTGTCGACTGCTTCATCTTCCTGTGTTCTTCCCTTTGTTGTTTTCTTCTATTGATATTTCTATTCTGTGCAACAACAACTCTCTGGTCTCGTAATTTCTCGAACTCTTCTTCAATGGCGCTCTTCTCAAATATATAGCCGCTGTTCAATTTAATCCCGTTGGACACAAAATTCTTCCCGTTCAAAAGTGTTCTGTAAAGTACCGACAGGGAATAGTACTTGTGTCCTTTTCTTTTGCAGGCTTCTTGTCGTTTTCGCCATTTGAATTGAGCTCAGCAGTTGACATCCAGCTTTGATAACTCTTCGTAAATTGTCAACTGCTTCGCTGCTGATTCTTCACTGCGACTGGATATCTTGCGTCTGGATATCTTGCGACTGGATATGCAATATCACTGAAGCTCGCGACTGGATCCACTGTAGCTCGCGACTGGATTTCCCGACGACTGGATGCGTAGCAACAGCTGGTTCATTATAGCTCACGCCTGGAAGTACTGTTGCTACCTGCTGGTTTCTCTTGATAGAAGTACCTGCTGATTTTCCTCATTGCAAAGAGCATCTGCTGAATCCTTAGCGCGAAGGCAAAACGCTGTCGTATCAACTTATGTAAACGACATCGTTTTGCTATCGCTAACTCCAAACACCAACTGCTGGTTGCACTGTAGCTCTCTGCTGATGAACAGTAACTCGCGACTGGATTCTTCTTCCTGTACGACGTCGCTTCATCTCTTGCGCTACTCTTCACAACTGCTGATAGCTTAACTCAACTGCTGATCACTGTAGCATCCTGCTGAACATGATGACGTCACCGATGACATCATCACTAATCCATCTGCTGATTTCGATGACTTCACTAATGACGATCATCGCTGGTTCCAGACTCTTTAGAGCTTGCTGCTGAATCATGACATTCCAGACTTCTACTGTTCATCTTCTTCTTCGACATTTCTTCCAGCAGACTTCATAGATTCTGTTCCAGATCACATTTTCGCATGAGGCCTGTGCTATTCCCTCCGAAACGGTCCAACGAGCAAGACTCACTCTATGCAGTGAGCTCCTCCGTTTTTGGCCAAATTCCTTTGTTTAGGCCTCCGAAAATACGATTTACAATTTAGCAAAAATCACAACTGCTGGTGTCTTTGTCGCTGGTTATCTCTTTAGGAACCGTACCCTAAAAAAAAACTTGCACACTTTTTCTCCGTGCGGTATTTTATGTAATAGTGGACTAGGGTGCCACAGATACCAAATTAGATCGTTCCCGACAACACTCGAATCAAGCGCAATGCACCGAAACAGATTATACCCAAGCACAATCTTCTCAAATCCACTTACACTCGGATCTGTTCCAAGCCACCCTATAGCGACCAACAGTCCACATCTGATCTATTCCACCTCAAATCTGAAAATCCGAAAATCACCAACAGAAAAACCAATTCCTTCAAATCTGAAAACCCGATGGTTAACATCTCCCTTGGTTAATCCTTGTCCAGATCTGATTATTTCTTTAATCACTAATTAACAAATTTTTAGTCCTCACACTATAAGTTATGTTGCTAGATGTATATCACATGAGTTAGCCTGAGCTATTATGCTTTTATGCACACGTGTGATCCTGAGTTGTTTTAGTACATTCTGTATGGTTTATTTATGTTGTTCTGTAGTATGCTACATGCTGTTCTTATTTCTGTTAGCATTGCATATACACATGGCAAGTTGTTGAGCTCCTTCTTTGTACCGCATGTTATTTCATAAGTTGAGCTCCTACCTTGTTATCCACATGTTGTTCTATGAGTGAGCCTATATCCCTTGTGATCCTTTGTTAGCAGGTAGCTGTCGCGAGCATATTTTCCTTGCTAGCCGCTGGTGTTGAGCTCATCCTTTGTTGACCCCTTGATGTCGTTGATCTGTGAGCACCAGAATGCGTGTGATTGAGTGGCTGGGTAGCTCTCATTCTCTCACATGTCCTAGGGTCTTTCTGCTCTAGCTTGCTACTAGTACTGCGTGTGATTGAGTGGCTGGGTAGCTCCCATTCTCTCACATGTGTTATGGCCATTCCTGTTTGGTGTTGCTTCTCGTATCGTGTGTGATTGAGCGGCCGGGGAATTCCCATTCTCTCACAAGTACGGTGACCACTGCCATTGTGTATCTCTAGCTGTTTAGCTGTCGAGTCGTGTCTGCTGTTTTGTACCTCAAGTCGTTGAGTTGTTCTACGAGCCTGGTATCTCTGGCTTTCAAGTTTTTACTGAGAGCTTTGTTCCTTCAGCTGTTGTTTTGTTTCTGCGTGTGTTGTATTCCCAGCTGTTAAGATGCTCCTTGAGCCCCGATGCCTTCCTTGGCACCCTTCATGCATTTGCACGACATATTATATTGCATGTTTTATTGACTAATGTTGTTATTGATCTTCGTACTGAGGTTTGACATCGTTTATTTTTCCCTTGGGGCTGCTTTGGCCGTGTGTTGGCCATTGCAGGCCTTTGCAGGTAGATCAACTGGTCAGATTGTTGAGTCAGCTGGGGGAGTCCCAGGCGTGGAGTTCCCAGTTATATATGTATATGCTGTATCGAGTCATTATCGGGGGATGCCCTGTGTACTTGTTGTTGTTGATTCGATTGGAGTTGCATGTAAGTATTCTTTGTGCATTGTTTCTACTGACTTTTGAGTTAAAGTCTTATTTTAAGTATAAACTTATTTTAAATGATATATTTTTCAGTCAGGCTAAAAGAAAAATTTTATCCACTTTTTAAGCTTCCATGTTTTGTGTGCTAAATATCTGATTAAGAGCACCGGGCCTGACAGATTCCAAAAGTTATGAGATACCACAATAACTTGTTGAATCTTATGTTTTACTATTGTCAGGTCCGACACTCTAACTCAGAGATTAAACAAGCAAATCACGGAAGTTTAAAAAAGTGGATAAAATTTTTGTTTTAGCCTGACTAAAAAATATATCATTCAAAATAAGTTATACTCAAAATATAGACTTTAACTCAAAAGCCAGCAGAAAAAACCCACAAAGAATATATACATGCAACTACAATCGAATCAACAACAACAAAATACACAGGGCATCCCTGGTAATGACTTGATACAACATATATATATATGTATATATATATAACTGGGAAATCAACGTCATGGGCCTCCACCAGCTGACTCAACACTCTGACCAGCTGATCTACCTGCAAAGGCCTGCAATGGCCAAACATTCGGCCAAAGCAGCCCCAAGGGAAAACAAATGAGGTCAAAACCTCAGTCCGAAGAGCAACTCATACAGCTAATCAAATCAAGCATGTAACATGTCATGTCGTGCAATGCATGAGGCTAGCAAGAAATCTCAGGAATCAAAAGATAGTGAAGACTCATCATCTGTCTAATCAATAAATCAGTGGCCACGTCACATGTGGAATCATGGGTGCTACCCGTGCCCTTCACATGCAGCACCAGCAGCATACAATCTCATCGCTAAACCAAACTGGTGCCTTTTAGCTTGCTGAGGGGTGGGATCTACCCAAGTGAACCTCAGGTCAACGACAAAAATCGCAGTGTGGAGTCAAGGATACGGGAGCTAGCCGACACCTCAATCATTTAAGTTTCAAAAATCAGCATGCTGGAACTATGCATCATCAATCAGTTCTCAAGGGAATCAGGCTCAATATGATATGCGTGTATGCAATGCCAATAAAACATGAATAGTATGCAATATCTCACAAAACAGTATAATCAATCAGCTATATAAAATCACACGCAGGTAAAAACAGCATAATTCGGATATACCATGCGATACAAGGCTGGGCGACTCCGCTCAAAACCACAAATACAGCAGCATACTACTCATCTCATTCAATCAATCATGCATAGCATCTTAGAAATCATCATCTAAGGCACGGCTAAGCAACCTCTACATACAGCCAACTCATAACAGCTTAGATCATAAAGCATATACACGACACGGCTAAGGTAAACTCAACCTACAACCACCACGAGGTAAATGTGTTTGCCTAGTTACACTCGCGATGTCACTATTCGATCTCCAAGATGTATGCATAGCTATCGGATCTCTAGCGACTCTCGATTTACCAATGGTCGTTGATCTGATCGGGATATACGGATTGAAAGGACCGTACAGTACGCTAACCACGACCGACTGGTTCTTGCAGGCACTATCAGTGATACCTAGGGGATCATGGGGCGATGTGGCTAGACGCTCTACCATGATCCGTTGGGCAGGTCCGGAATTATGATTCCGGAGCCACAATGGTTGTGGGCCCACGGCTAGCTGTATCCCTGAACCATTGAGGGTCACACAAGTACTGGATTCGAAATTCCCACACGGATACTCAGCTCAATGTGTTGAGCACGAGAAGAGGATTTTGGGAAGTGCGACTTCCTAAAAGTCAACAGGGGTCAAACCGGGATTTGACTCTGTTGAGGGGCAAAACGGTCATTTTGCTATTTAGGGTTTGATAATCTGAAATTTGTTCCGGCCAGTTCGACGTGGAGAGTCCGATCGTGCTGATCTCGTCAGGACTTCTAGTGCAGTCTGACGAAGGAGTCTCGGATCTGGTCGTGGACCGGATTGACGTAACTACCGCAATCAACCGAGAAGCGCCGGGTTCTTGAAACACCGGTTGGAGCCAGGCACAAGTGCCAGCGAGGTAACACGCCTGAAACACCCTATGTATGTTGATACATGTAGAACTGTTCTTCGTATTGATCGCCTCCCGGTACTCTAAATTTTTGTTCTTCCGCTGCCTGACCGGGGGGTGGATCCGGATCCCCAACAGTGGTATCAGAGCCATGGTTTCCCGGATCTGATCATACGAATTGCCTTATTGTATCTAATGCTTTAATTTTTCAGAATCGAAAACGAATGAGATCGGAAATCACGTCGGCCACGGCGCCGCCGCGCATGGCGGCGCCCCATCTTCATCGCCGCGCGCGCAAGCGCGCGCGACGCCTGCGCGCTGGCCGCGCATGGCACGCGACGAGGAAGCGCGCTGGCCGCGCTTGATCGCGCGATGAAGACGCGCGCTGGCCGCAACTCCACGCATGACGATGGGCAACGCCTTCCTGCTGGTTCTCGCACGAGGAGGCGCACGGTGGCGCACAGGCTGGGCGACGACGCGCACATGGCCGCGCGCTTGCGCCGCGCGATTGCACACGTCTGGCCGGCTGCTGCCGCACTCCTCCTCGACCCGATCGCGCGTCAATTTAGCAAAAATCACAACTGCTGGTCTAAATTGGCCTCCACCTGATTACGAACAACCGACTCAACTTTGGACGTCTCCATTGTTAATCCAGCTACCGTTTACATTGATAAACCAAACAAACTGCTGAACTAAACATTCAAACCACGACTGGACAGATTCTGCTACTGCAGATCTTCTTCTTTGATCCTAAAATCTGTACACTCAAGTAGAATTGTTAGAAACACAATAACAGGTTTTGTGTAATTCAAAACTTAATCAGGATCTGTCAAAACAGATCCATCAATGAGAGCTGATGCAGATTTGGGGAGTTTTTTATCGTGGACCTAGCGTTTCCTTGCAGTTGCAGACCGTGATTTTGTGAATGAAATTGTATCAGTCTAATTTCCCCTTTTCGATTGTATTTAGACTGATTTTCAGTTATCTATTTTAATAATTCCTTTGACATTTTCGTAGTCCAGTTCATTCCTTTCTGAATTGATTCACCAGCAATCTGTTTGATATACATATTACCATAACTGAATCTCATGTCTTGTATCGGCATGTCTTTGCGCTGGTTATCTCTTTGGAACCGTCCCTAAAAAAAAACTTGCACACTTTTTCTCCGTGCGGTATTTTATGTAATAGTGGACTAGGGTGCCACAGATACCAAATTAGATCGTTCCCGACAACACTCGAATCAAGCGCAATGCACCGAAACAGATTATACCCAAGCACAATCTTCTCAAATCCACTTACACTCGGATCTGTTCCAAGCCACCCTATAGCGACCAACAGTCCACATCTGATCTATTCCACCTCAAATCTGAAAATCCGAAAATCACCAACAGAAAAACCAATTCCTTCAAATCTGAAAACCCGATGGTTAACATCTCCCTTGGTTAATCCTTGTCCAGATCTGATTATTTCTTTAATCACTAATTAACAAATTTTTAGTCCTCACACTATAAGTTATGTTGCTAGATGTATATCACATGAGTTAGCCTGAGCTATTATGCTTTTATGCACACGTGTGATCCTGAGTTGTTTTAGTACATTCTGTATGGTTTATTTATGTTGTTCTGTAGTATGCTACATGCTGTTCTTATTTCTGTTAGCATTGCATATACACATGGCAAGTTGTTGAGCTCCTTCTTTGTACCGCATGTTATTTCATAAGTTGAGCTCCTACCTTGTTATCCACATGTTGTTCTATGAGTGAGCCTATATCCCTTGTGATCCTTTGTTAGCAGGTAGCTGTCGCGAGCATATTTTCCTTGCTAGCCGCTGGTGTTGAGCTCATCCTTTGTTGACCCCTTGATGTCGTTGATCTGTGAGCACCAGAATGCGTGTGATTGAGTGGCTGGGTAGCTCTCATTCTCTCACATGTCCTAGGGTCTTTCTGCTCTAGCTTGCTACTAGTACTGCGTGTGATTGAGTGGCTGGGTAGCTCCCATTCTCTCACATGTGTTATGGCCATTCCTGTTTGGTGTTGCTTCTCGTATCGTGTGTGATTGAGCGGCCGGGGAATTCCCATTCTCTCACAAGTACGGTGACCACTGCCATTGTGTATCTCTAGCTGTTTAGCTGTCGAGTCGTGTCTGCTGTTTTGTACCTCAAGTCGTTGAGTTGTTCTACGAGCCTGGTATCTCTGGCTTTCAAGTTTTTACTGAGAGCTTTGTTCCTTCAGCTGTTGTTTTGTTTCTGCGTGTGTTGTATTCCCAGCTGTTAAGATGCTCCTTGAGCCCCGATGCCTTCCTTGGCACCCTTCATGCATTTGCACGACATATTATATTGCATGTTTTATTGACTAATGTTGTTATTGATCTTCGTACTGAGGTTTGACATCGTTTATTTTTTCCCTTGGGGCTGCTTTGGCCGTGTGTTGGCCATTGCAGGCTTTTTTTTCAGGTATTAGCTGATCTGAGCCGTGCATCAGCTTTTGTAGCCCCGCGGGTGTGAGATCCCAGATATATATATGTATATGCTATATCGAGTCATTGACAGGGGATGCCCTTTGTAGTTGTTGTATTGATTCGATTTGTGATTGGTTGTGTGTGTGTTTATATATATATATATATATATATATTGGATTATTGAGATTTTATGCAGTCAACCTTTGATACAAAGCTTATATTTTGAGTATGCATGTACTTTAAATGATTGAATTTCAGTCAGACCAAAAAGAAAAATTTTATCCACTTTTAAGATTCCGTGTTTTGTGTACTTTATCTCTGGTTTAGAGCACCGCGCCTGACAATCACTTCGTCGATTGTAGGGGACAATTCATATTTATCTTGAGAGAACTTCCGACTCTGAGATATTTTTCCAGAAAAACCTCGTGCCACCATTGATCCCACCAGAAAACCTTGAACGAGAGTGCTACAGTTGATTTCAAGCTCTCTTGTACCAGCTTGGAGTTGTATCAAGGCCGAACTGAGAAAGCGAAGAGGAGCTTTGGGAGTTTTGTTCTCGATTTCCAGCCGATTTCGGAGCACCGTAAGAATCACGAGTAGTGGTATAAACTGATATCACTCTAGACGGGATAGAACACTTGAGATTGATATGACCCGAGTGTCCCTGAAATCAAATATTTGCTTGTCTTCTTGTTTTTGTTTGTTGAACGTGAATATTTGTTTGCTTGCTATACAATAAGATTTACTGTTGGTTATGTTGATGTATCTTGAAATGGTTTCATTCATATTGAGCCTGAAACGAAGCACAAAAGGTAGAATAGCCGAGAGTGCGAGAGACGTTTGGGGCATATAGTCGAGTGGCTTAGGATGTAGATCGACTCCTGGAGCCAGAATACTCACTATAGTTTCACCAAAGTCAGGGGTTTGAGATATTGGGCACCACCCCAAATGGGAGAGTCGGTGACTGGCTTGAGATCTGATTCCTCGGGGTCCCAAGTGTTAGAGTAGATGCCCAACTAGCCAACTTGTGGCGTGTGGGTTTTCATTGACTCTTGTACAAACGATCTTTATATATGATATTCGCATTCTTTTATATGGCATTCTTTACTTTCATTATGTGTGTAATGATTTACAATTGTGTTGAGTAAAGACCTAGATTACACTAAAGCGTATGTTAGATGTGATAGTGGGTATGACGGCTATCATGAAACACATCTAATAGTCGCTGTGTATTCTGAACATGTTCCTAGTCGATTGGGCCGTCAAAATGAGGATAAGGTCGACATGAGAGGTTCACGGCTGTCAAGGAGCTTATGACGAGTCGCATGTGCGATGGGACTTCGGTCCGCGAGCATGGGTTTCGCATGATTGGGCTCATTGAAAAGCTGTCGGGCCTTGATATCGCACTTCCACATGAGCTGTCTGTGGATTTACTTCTCCTCTCGCTACCCGCTGCATTTGACCCCTTTGTGGTCAACTTCAACATGAACAAGCTGGAAGCCACCCTTGAAGAAGTGGTGAACATGCTTGTCGTGTTCGAGGGGACCATAAAGAAGGACAAACCCGTCCTCCTTCTGGGTTCTTCTTCCTCTGCGAAGAAAGGACCTAGACGCAAGAGCAACAAAAGTTCTGCTCCTGCGAAAGAGGAAAAGTCTGCCAAGAAGTCGAAGGCAAGGGCTTCTAAGCCTAACAAGAGCGAGGACGTCTGCCACCACTGCCACAAGGCTGGGCATTGGAAGAGGAACTGCAAGGAGTACCTCGAGCAGTTGCGAACTGCGAAAGGTATGTTCTACATTGAAATAAACATGTCTCTAAATTCAACTTCTTGGGTACTTGATACCGGATGTGGATCTCATATCTGCAATGATTTGCAGGTGATGACAAGAAGTCGACGTCCTAGAGAGGGTGAGACCCACTTGAGGCTTGGCAATGGAGCAAGGGTTGCTGCAGTAGCTATAGGGGATATTTGTTTATTTCTGTCTTCAAATTTTAAGTTGTTATTACGAGACGTTTTATTTGTTCCTGAATTAATTAAAAACATTATTTCTATTCCTATGCTTGATAGAGATGGATATTCTTGTATGTTTGCTAATTTGATTTGCGATATTTACAAGAATGAATGTTTAATTGGAATTGGGGAACGCGAAAACGATCTATACACCTTAAAGTTAAAAGACGTTCCAACTCGCGATGTCGAAACACACACAACAACGATTAAACGGAAACACGATAACTTAAACCCAGCACAACTTTGGCACGCTAGGCTAGGTCACATTTCCCTAAGCAGGATGAACAAGCTGGTTAGGAGTGATTTGTTTGATCTGTCAGACATCAACTCTCTACCGACTTGTGAATCA
>KV002472.1:0-22651 GCA_001598015.1 Dorcoceras hygrometricum
GAGTGTTGAATTGATTGAAAAATTCAATCAAAATGAAAAATTGATTTATTATTAATATAATTTTAGATTTCGATTAAAATCTAGTTTTTTAGATAGATTTTTATGGATTTGCAAGAAGTTTTTATAGATTTATCATTAATATAATTTATAAAATTTAAAATATATAACTTTTTTTGGTTTAAAATAAATCTTTTATTAACATACTGCATAAAATAATCGAAAAAGTCAAAATACTAACATATTGCATCTCAATTAAAATTTATTAATACAATACTATTTAATGCGCAAAAATCAATTTTTCATTTTGATTGAATTTTTCAATCAATTCAACACTATGTTTTTTAATAAATAATAAATAATAAAAACAAATAAATTTATATTAATATCTAGTATTTATTCATTAGAAGTATCTAATGTTCATTATTTTTCAACAAAAAAAGTTACATATTTATAAGTTCAAACAAATCATTATAAAAAAGTTATAATTATAAAATTTATAATTATATTAACAATAAATCCATAAAAACTCCTTGCAAATTTTTATAAATCTCTCTAAATATCTGTAAAAGTATAATGGAGTCCATTAAATTCTTTTTATAACTACATGATATTCCATAAAAGTCTACAAATTTCTATCAATTCCACAAAAGTCTATCAATTAAATAAATTAATAAAAATCATTAAATTCATAGATTAAATACACCCATTAATGTATTAAATTTGTAAATCATTGGAAGACCAAATCAAAGCTCTCATCTCGAGCAGAGATTTACTAATTGTGCCTGAATAATTTAATGTATTTCGCCTTCCAACCTCACAAATCTATCAAGACTTTTTGACTCCCATTGACTTTTTGTTCTCAAAAAAGGAAATTGTTAAAGGAATTTATTGGAGTTCATACGCAATAAATGACAGATTTGCGCAATTCGAATGTGAATCTTTGAGTCACGCCCTCCCTAGGGGCGTGACTCAATTTTTTTTTAAAAAAAAATAATTTTTGCAAGTCACGCCGGTTGAGACGGCGTGACTTGCTTTTTATATATGGTATCACGCCTACACAAACGGCGTGATACATTACTTTATTAAATTCCCTCGTTTCACATTATTTAGTTAAAAAAAATTTTTTTTTACCACAAACCGTTAAAAAACCCCAGTAAACTGGAGGACAGGGTGGAGTCCCAACGGCCACAAAACACGGCTGGCGGCGTTAGAGAAAATCAAATGGTCCTCCAAGTGCCCTAAACTGCAATCATTATTATTTGTACCTCTTGTCATATATACCTCTTTTCAATAATTTATTGCCACCAAATTCATCCCCTAGACAAAATTTACAATTAATGTGCATGATTTGTATCACGTGTATGCCTCGATATTATGACTATACAATACATATCATTATAACACAATTTCGAGTATAGTAGGTAACTCCATCCAGCCAACTTTCGTACAACATTTGATTTTGCCTCGTCGAACTATCTCCAAATGTTTACATAAATAGTAACTATAATATGATTAAGAAGTAAGAATTTTGTGGAGATTTCTTACGATTTGATAATTGATACCAAAGAAGGAATCGTGCTCGGTACACGAGAAGCTTCCAGATCAGTAGGATATATTGGTCCAGACTACGGATATTCGAGGAGACCAAAATTATCAGATTCATATATGTTTATGATTAGTCAGATAATGTGTACTCGATTACTATCAACTCCATATGAATTATGATTAACCAGATAACGTGTACTTGGTAACTGTCAATGTCATACCAAATCACGTGTGATATCGTACACGTAATCGATTTCATACTTCAATAAATATCCATGTATGTTTCGTTTTATATCTCCTTCACAAAATTATATTATATCATCTTATATTTACATTTCTTCCTGATTATTTGAACTGACTTAAACATCAGAATACTGTCGTCGGGACAACTTTCGATTCTACTTACAGTTGATTTTTTAATATAGATTGAGCATTTAAAACTCATAAGAAAAAACTTGTTAAATTCTTATACGAGCATAAATATATCTTTGATCAGAACCCGAAAACATTTTAAATAAAACTTGGATGGCCGATGTTAATTACAACGGACTTGGAAAATGTGGGACGAGTCTGAGTTAAGGACATTAAATGAAGCATAGTATATATTTATGATTATGCCTACTGTATGCAGCTCTGCTGTATTTATTACGACATGATGTGTAAAGTATATATCATACTTAAAGCGGAAATAGCAGTAGCTGCACGATGTGATAAGTGATGAACATTTAATTTCATTTCAATAAATAGACGTCCACAAATACAATGTAATGTAAACCGTGGTAAGGTTGTGTCTAGTTCAAATCATGGATATATTTTAATAAAGTTAGTTCTAACCTTTTTGTATTTGGTAATATATATTATTATCCAATTTCACTTAAGTTATTATTATTAACAACGATAGAAATAATATATTACCATTGAGTCAAAAATTATGATTGAGTATATCTATGTATATGATTGTGCATTATGATTGGAGCATTAGACTCATGAATTCGAGAAAGATGAATATCTAACCGTTAGCGTGTCTTATCTTTCTCGAAAACCAGTCTTAACTCTTATCCAATAGTCTGTCATCCCAAATAGAGATAATATTAATTGTTAAGATCTGATATCATATTTTTATCGTTCACAGGATCAACTAATTCAAGCGATAAAACGTCAACAATTTGACGTATATGAACTTCTAAGAAGATCAATGATCTCGATATCTCTGTAAGCTTAGCTCACCCACTTTATCATAATCAATAAAATTATTTTATCACAGTTACAAACTTCATACCTCTTTTTATTATATTCATTAATTCCTATAAAGAAAAAAAGTCACCATTTACAATCTATTTCTACTTTTTAATAATCAAATCATATCCGTCAGCCACACTCGTTCGATCAATGTCGATTTAATTGTACAGTGTAAAGTTTCACTGAATATCAAGAAAATCAAAGTTTAGAATATTAAATATTTTATTATATTACATACGGATAGGATATGTGTGAAGAGAAATCAAAGACTAATGACTATCGAGAAAAAAATGTGTACAGAAATATGATTTCTTGGACTGGCATGTGAGACTTATTAACTCGTTTGTCTAATTAAAACTTGAATTTCAAATCCACTCCACGTCAACTTTGTTTCATTTCTATTATAAAATACATCCAAAATATTATTATTGAAAACTCATCTATCAAATCATTCTCCAAACAAATCTCTAATTATGTCAAATTAATCAAGCTCATGATCCGGTGACCCACCATACATCAACTTTGTGTAGTTTCTATTATAAATATAAATACACCGAGAATATATTATTAAAATTCATCTTATCAGGGAATTCTCCAAATTAATCACGCTGTCAAAGTATAAGATCATAATTTATCAGTAGATCAAAATATTAATTTATAGTTTTATATAATGCGTTTGATTAATCTGTCATCTGTCTATTCATTATATTTAATTTTAATATATACTATAATATATATTATTTAAGAGTTTATAATCGAAAAACTTTTCACGCTCAACCTTCTCACACTTTCGTAGACATAGAGAGAATGTATGTTGATCGTATTTTTATGTAAGAATGTTTATTTCCTATATTTCTAGTCTATTAATGAGTAATCCCCTATATAGGTCAGATGTCCTTTGACCCATACAGATTTTAAATCGAGAGTATGCAAGAGTAGGTAGGGGCTGAGGGAGATGACTTATATAACGGACTAACTCCCGGAGCATACCCCACAATATTTCAATGGAGAATATACTCCACACGAGAATCGAACCCCTGAAGTTGAAGAAGGTTTATTTCCTACATTCCTGAATACATGGATCGATGTGATGGATCAAAACATAGACAGCTTCAAAGGCACATCACTAGGACTTACTATCATCATATAAATTCAAAATTAAATATTTGAGCTCGTACATATATCTTCAGTAACAATCTCGTTATAACATACAATATGACATGTCTATGACGTAGGTCCCACTTTGATGCTTAAAACGTTTCGGGTCCCGACTTGAGAGATATTTCTATCCATCCAAAAACCTTATCTCAAGCCCAATGCTCAAAATCCAATATTTTAGCACACCATAAACGAAATAATGCAGAAGAGTGGATTAAAATTTTTCTTTTGACCTGAACAAAAATACAACTTAAAAAATATACGACTACTCAAAATAAAGGCATTATTACAAAAAACCAAAACATAAAAGGCATATTGACTCCGGACAATATATACATATCATCATGACACTAACATCAAATCAACAGTGTAACAATTACACATGACATCCTCTGGTAAATGACTCGATAACATTTATATATATATATATACTCGTGGCTCCATTAGCTGATGCACCACCTAGGACAGCTGAAGAACCTGGGTAACCTGAATGACAAACAACCCAACCAAACAACACCGGAGGGACAATGAATCAAACCCCAGTACGGAGAACAAAGTAAACGATAAATTAAGTATACATGACATATGCAACGTGCTATGCAATACATGTGCGGTAACAATAAATATCAGCTATCGAACCAGAGGCCAAGCGAAATGATCAACGGCAACATGTGACAACATCATCGGGATTTCGGGAGCTACCCGACGTACCCAACGGAAAATAGATGTGGCTCAGCGTCAAGGGTAACGGCTGCTACCCGCTCGGCCACGACGACAAACAAAGGTGCACTATGACCACCCGCCACCACCTATTAAGGCCACAACAAACTGAGGGGACGAAAGCTACCCGGTGCGTCCTCAGTGCTAATACTCGTGAGTATGAACATCAACAACCACTCCCCTAGGAAGCAACTTAAATCAACATCAATGCATCAGCTAGCAAAAGATTCTCAAGGCTCAATATGAATCATGCAAGCATCAATGTCAGGATCAGTATGGATATGCAATCACAAGCCAAATACAACTCATACAGTGACAACGATCTAAACACATAGCACGTAAACAGCACAGGGCACATACTCATACTCTACAAAAGCTGTAAATACCAGTTTCGATCTGTACCTCAACTCTTGACCAATGATACCTCACAACAGCTCGCGGGAAGAGCGGAACACTAACACGGAACAGATCGTGCAAGTCGAAACAACCAGCTCTGACTAACTGCCTTCTGTTTCCCCAACTCTCATGGAGAAATCTTGGCAGAAATGTCTACTTCAACCATGCAAGCTACAATTCGCTTAATCTAAACAAATAAGCTCACGGAAATTACTCAACCAAAATAGAGCCGAGAACTGCCAACTCAACCCAGCTCAAATCTAGTCCCAAATGACGATTACTGGTTCTTAACGAAGTGAAAAATGAAGATAAGCACTTACCATAAGTCATTACCTAAATCAAAGAACAACTCGGTCGAAAATTGTGAAAATTTGTACGCCCTAACTACGATCGGACTCTTTCTCCGGCCAGCTACAGGCTCCAAAATTGGTAAGAAATGACGGGTTTGGGGAGAGGAGTCCAACGGTATCAACCTTGCTACAAGCGGAGACTGTTAGAGTAGATGTCCAACTAGCCAACTTGTGGCATGTGGGTTTATAGACTCTTGTATATGACAATATTTATATATGATATTCGCATTTGTTATATGGCATTCTTTACTTTCATTGTGTGTATGATGATTTACAATTGCGTTGAGTAAAGACCTAGAATGCACTAAAGCGTATGTTAGATGTGATAGTGGGTATGACGGCTATCATGAAACACATCTAATAGTCGCTGTGTATTCTGAACATGTTCCTAGTCGATTGGGCCGTCAAAATGAGGATAAGGCCGCCCGAGTTCGAGACTAGTATCTGCGATGCGAAGTACCATGTTTCATTGGTAGGGAACATTGTGATGTTCTGAGCATGCAGATAGATAGTGACCTGGTGATCTATCGAACTGCCCTCGTTCGCACTTTCCAAGTGGTTACCATTTGTCGAGTGGATAAGTCCGAGGTCTTGGTTGTACTGATTAGTCCTCACGACTCGAAACGTCATTGAGACTCTACATGATAGGCGTCTCACTTTGACCCGTTTGCCGACTCACTTGGGGTCATAAGGCGTCGGGATGTTGGGGATCCGGATCCGCCCCACGGCTAGGCAGCGGAAGAACAAGAAACAGGTGTCTCGATAATGATCGTTGATCTGATCGGGATATATGGATTGAAAGGACCGTACTGTACGCTAACCACGACCAACTGGTTCTTGCAGGCACTATCAGTGATACCTAGGGGATCATGGGGCGATGTTGCTAGACGCTCTTACCATGATCCGTTGGGCAGGTCCGGAATTGTGATTCCGGAGCCACAATGGTTGTGGGCCCAAGGCTAGCTGTATCCCTGAACCATTGAGGGTCACACAAGTACTGGATTCGAGATTCCCGCACGGATACTCAGCTCAATGTGTTGAGCACGAGAAGAGGATTTTGGGGAGTGCGACTTCCTAAAAGTCAACAGGGGTCAAACCGAGGTTTCCCGCTGTTGAGGGGCAAAACGGTCATTTTGCACTGGGGTTCTGAAAAATGGTTTTTCAGATCATAGCGTTGAGTCGATCGGTCCGATCTGATCGGCGATCGGAGTTACGATGAAGTCTCGGTGTTGGGGATGAACTGAATGTTCATCCGTTGGACCCGGGCCCGTTGGGTCGGTCCAAGTCCAACACTTAGTCTATTTAATATAGACTTGTTTAGACTTAATCAACACACAAAACCCTTAAGCTAACCCTAACCCCAAGCACAAAACCGCCGCCCCCTCTCCTCTTCGACCTCACGCCGCGCCGCCGCCGCCGCTCGTCGGACTTGTTCCGGCTAGTTTTTCGAGGAGAATCCATTTGCGATAAAATCCTTCAGCCTTCTAGTGCAGGCTGATTAGAGGGAGATCGATTCCGGTCGTGGACCTGATTGACGGATCTACCGCCACCTACCGTGAAGAGCCGGCGTTCTTGTAATTTCGGTTGGTGCCAGGCACAAGTGCCAGCAAGGTATTCCTTAAAACATCCTATGAATGTCATAGAATTGTTTTGTATTATCGTATTGATCGTCTCCCGGCACATGTTTATTTTGTTCTTCCGCTGCCTCGCCGGAGGGCGTGATCCGGATCCCAACAGAGACGTCTACCGTCGGCTATCGGATAAGATAAGGTACACGAAATATCTAATTATCGAGAAAAATGGCTAACACTTGGTCAACGTCTGAGTATATGCAAAATAGGCTCCCGCAATCTGATCTACAGTACCCATCGATCAGCTCCAGCCTCTAAGCTGATATAAGCTCGTGACATCTAGCTCTCTCCTAAGCTGACTCTCCATTAAGTTATGACCAAATCGATACGTTACAAACAGCACAACATCAACAGATAAGTACGGAGCTTATGCGCTAATAGGACAAGACTAACTGATAAGCTTAGCGCTTCTCAACGGACAAAATCAGCGCACTTCACTCTCCAGCAGGCATCAGATCAGCTCGCACTATTCGAATCAATATGCGCTACTCAACAATACTATGCTAGCATACCAGCTCAGGCCGTACTAGATCAGCACGGCTCGATCAGCACACAACTCGATCAGCCTACAGCAGCTCGATCAGGTAAACTCCCTCGATCCAGTTCGGCATTGTTCCATCAGATCAGCACGTGTCCAGGATGGTTCACACAAAATAGCTTGAGCCTGATCCGACCTCGCTAAAAGTGATTAATCTAACTTAATTCGAAACGAACCTAACTCTAGAATTTTTTTTAAAGTGCGGAATAAACATTCTTTAAAATATAATTCAATAATTAAAAAGAACTTTCCCAAACGTAGCTGTAAAGGCGTAAATGAATAAATATCTCGAAAGATTAAGTCATTCATACTGATTTAAAAATCAAAGTAAAAACATTGTAACTGAAAACGTCTAATGAATGAAAGCCTCTGACGTGATCACGAGGTGACAGCTGAAGCGGGCGCTCAGAGGTCCTCACCCCCAGTCGGTATAAAATCAACAGTATGATCACCTGTACCATTTAAATCTAGTGAACCTAAAGGCCCAGCATGCTCTATCTGATAATAACAAGATACATATAATAAAACCGCATAGAAGCACATAAATATCGTAAAATAACTTAAAATGTGCATGCATGAATAATAGTAAATCATGATCTAGAAACATGTCATAACAGTGTATAGTCGTATATCATAACATAATGAGGCATGAACATAACATAAAAGTCGTATGAGTCGTATCCATGATGTGTGGGTCATTATACATTAACGATTGTTTAATCATAAAAACCAACGTACGCGACGACGCGATTCACCCTACCTTTCTCGAGATTCCCAACAACTCTATGCTGCCACTTCACCATGCCGTGAACACATGGATCCATAAGCTCATTATAACATTAACAGAGGTTCATCGGGTCCGGCATCCCGACTCCGCTCATCATTACTTCCCACAACCACTTCAGCCCCTAAAAAATATTTTCTTTCTTTCATGCCTTAACATTTCGTAAAGCTTTCATGATGCGTGTACGTTATAAAATATGCAGCTTAAAAGATTTAGCCCGTCAATATATGTTTAATCTTGCTTTTAAACATTACCATAATAATATACATAAAATACTATATATATTGTTAAATATATATTTACGGACTTATACATTTATCCTTCCCCGGTCAAGCACAGATTCAAATGACTGACCCACTAACTAGAAACCCAAAAGCCTAGACCTAGTCTTAAAATATAACTTAACCCAAAACTCAAACTTGGCCCATTAAAATAAAAATCAAATTTCAAAATTGGTAAAAGCACTCGGTCATACAACTTAAAGCCAGACATTAAAATTTGGCTAAATAACAGTCACATTTACTAAAATCAGAGTTTAAAATTTAAAACAACCATTAGGCCTGTAAATAAAAGAGATTTAGATTTTAAAAATTTTGACTTAACATATGCTGCCCATTACAATTAAAATTGGACTTTAAACTTTAAAACAAAAATACCCTGTTCAGAAATAAAATAACTCGGACCCGACTTAAAATAATTTTACCCGACCTCCGACAGACCCGACCCGATCCAGCCGAACCCCCCCAACCGATCCAACCGAACCGGCCGAACACTACACCAAACCTATCCGCCGCCGATTTGTAACCACCCGCAAACCAACTTTTCGGCCGTACTGTTCCGGCCGCCCTTGGTCGGAACCCCATCAGCAGGACCATCCCCAGTTCCGGTCGTCCCTCTATGCCGAGCCACGGCTCGAACCGTTGTCTACAACGCACGAACGACGCACACAAAGGCGCAACCATGCGTGGCTCTTGGTGTGGCCACCATGCCGCGGCCTTGGCTGGACCAGGCGGTCGAGCCACCTCTTACCTCGCCTCGGACCACCACCGGCCCTCCAGAACCGAACCCCAGTCCTACGAACCGTCCATGACCGAAGAACATCAAATAATTTAGCATATTCGTGATAAAAATCATGATCAATGCATGGATCGCAAACAAGATAAATAGATCGAATCATAACGCATCCAAACCATGCAGTATCATTTGAAAACAGTATAGTATAATTTAAATGGTGAGAAAAATGAAGAATCAAGCATGTCTTTTTGAATAGCTACGAAGAACACGCGTTATCGGAGTGGAGGACAAGAGATTGAGATGATCAAACCTTGAAACCACCAAAGAAAGTGATGGAACTCGAGCACAAGGGGAGGGGGCGGCGTGACGGAGGAGTGAAGGAAAGTGATTAGGGTTTTTTTGAAAATTTTAGGGTTGAAAGAAAATGAGTAGTGTCCCAAAAGACCCCTCCAAGAATTTTAATTAGGGAAATATAAAATAGTTTTCTCTTAGTAACCCCACCAATTAAAAATGTTGATTAAAACTCCAAAATTAAACTTTAAACTCCTAATTTTCATAATGTGAAATCTTCTAATTTTTAAAATATAGTAAAGTTCGTTAAAATGCCGGTATAGGCGAAAAACGGATTCCCCTAGATGATTATACATAAAAATCTTACTTTTCATAAATAATACTTAAAATAATAATTTTAGCTCTTAAAAATCTGAGAGCTTAAAAATTTAAATAAACTTACACCTCGATCGTCCCCGATCTTGTCCATGCGTCCGGAACTCAACCAGGCTACTAAAATGTCATGAACATCTTAAAATTTCAAATTATCACTTAATCACGTAAAATAACATATAATTTTCTAAAAACTAATTTCCCCTAGTCATTCACTCATTCTCACGTAATAAGAATTTTTGGGCGTTACATAATTAATCCGACCTGATCTTCCAGACCTCAGATTCTCCCCCACTAAAAAAAGGATTTCTGCCCGAAATCAAATCATCAGTCACCAGAGCACGGACCAAACAAACCAAAACTAATACGATACCCAGCAACTCTAAGGTTCTTGGAATAGCTGTTAACCAATAGTTCAAGAGAACACAAGGAATTACACTAACCATATCACATGGAGTGCGTCGAGGCATGCTGAAACATATGAGGCCACTTTTGCCGCATCTTCGCCTCTAACTCCCATGTAACTTCTTACCTTCCATGTTTGATCCAATGTACCATTACCAAAGGAATGGTCTTGTTCCTGAGCTGTTTCTCCTTTCTACCCAAAATCTGCAATGGATATTAACATAACTCAAGGTCTGATATAGCTTTATCTCGTCAGCTCACAACACATGGAAATGATCCGACTCATACTTCCTCAACAAGGATACATGAAACACATCATGCATCGAGGACAGCTCGCGCGGCAACAGTAAGCAATAAGCTAAGGGTTCGATCCGTTCTACAACTTCACAAGATCCGATGTAACGAGGTGTTAGCTTATCTTTGAGTCCAAATCTCAGAACATTTCTGAAAGGATAAACTCTCAAGAAAACGCGATCACCAACCTGAAATTCTAAAGGTCTACGCCTTTTATTCGCATAGTTGGCTTGACGATCTTGTGCTGCTTTCATTTTCTTGCGAATTAAATCAACTTGATCTCTTATTTGATGTACAAACTCAGGCGAAGATAACTACCTTTCTCCAACTTCTTCCCAACAATAGATGATCTGCACTATCCTACAATGCCTCAAATTGTGCCATCCCAATACAAAGTCCCTCCGACGCTTAAGTCAGTTCGGATAATCAGAAAAGAGTGTAAATATATACAAGACGATAAGAGTTTGCCAATGATCCGTAAAGTAAAGTATACCTAAGTGTTTATCGAGGGACGAAATCAGTTGCGAAATTGGTTGCGTATATGCTACATATTCATATCATAAGAAGGAATTGGTCTAGCAGCAGTTGCAGACACTTTACCTAGCTAATCAATATCCGGTATCAGTTTGGCAGTTGTCACGTACACGTTATCTGGTTAATCATTATCGTCTAGGTTTGATAGTTACCCACGTACACGCTATCTGGTTAACCATGATCAGGTACAAGTCTGACAATTTTTGACTTCACGAATATTAACCTTCGAAAATCCACGTGCCGAGCAGAATCGACGCTCCTCATATGCCGAGAACCATTCTCCACATGTCTCACACTTCTTTTTTTTATAGTCACTTACATCCTATTTCTCTCTTTTTTCTGAACAAACTTATTTCTGTTTCACATTCTTGGTAAAAATTATACTCTATGATTCCAAATTAGATACTGCTATGGATAATAATCTAAATTAACGTAATAAAATATCTCAATAACTGTGTGTGATATGTGAAACCTAAAGCTACACGTATACAATTTGTGTGTCGGCGTATGATCAAAATGATTGCGTTTGCATTAAATTCTGTATCAGAGCCTCTGCCTTCGAAATTTGACTCAATCTCCACCTCTCAAGTAATTCATTAGATAATATATTTACTATATTTTGAGAGCCTCTCATATAATATTTGTAAATCTGATTTTAATTAAGCAGGAGGTGTTTAGATTTTAATATCTCTTGTTGATATATGTTAACCTTTTAAGGTGCACAAATTTTCTCCATACGCATAAATTTAATAAATACTTTAACATTGAGAAAGAAAGATTTAGATTGTGATAGTTTCACGTATATTGATCTCAGCAAATCTTAATGCTATAAATTTATTAAATATATAACTTCCCATATACAGTAATAATAATCGTTTGTGATGAATTTAATAAACAATAATATATATACATAAACTGCGTGACTTATCCCCCCAAGGAAAACTGCCAGTCTTGATTTAGTCTTTCTTTTGTGTTACAGGGATGTACTATTCCTTTTGATTCAGATGTATGCATGGAGGCTGAGAGTGACATGGGAAGAGCATATACTTTTTTTAGTATTTATATGGGAAAAATGTATGTTTCTAAAAAAATCTCATTAACAAAAAGGTAGCTATTGATGTAATCGGATTTCACACACACACATATTATGTATATGTTTCCAAGAAAGTACTCCAGCTATAAATAGTTGCTGGTGTGTTCATAATGGCGAAGTACTAAAATCTCCAATCTTCCAACCAAATTCTCCTCTCAAAATAGATGGTAACTAGTCAATTATTAGATTATTATAACTAACACCAAACAAAGCATTAGTATGGAGGAAAACCATGCAAAATCTCGATTCAAAAGGGTTTGTGTTTTCTGTGGGAGTAGTTCTGGGAAGAGGGACTGCTACACACAAGCAGCGTTGGAGCTAGGCCGAGAGCTGGTAAGGATAATTATTTGCTTACTTCTCCTGTATTTTCATTTTAATAAATATATATATATGTGTGTGTGTGTGTGTGTGTGTGTATATGCATGTATATTATAGCTCAGCATGGAATGTCATTATAATGTATAACCAAGAAGTTGCTGAACTTTTTGACATGAAGGTGGACAAAAAAGCTGAATCTTGTGTATGGCGGAGGAAGTATCGGGCTAATGGGTTTCGTATCCCAAGCTGTTCACCGCGGTGGAGGACATGTTCTTGGGTACTTAACTGATGACGCATCCATCTCTTTCTCTTGTTTAGTTAGTTGATTTCTCAAAATTTTTAACGATCTGTGAATTGCTAATCTTGACTGGTGTATCTTAAAAAACGCAGGATTATACCGAAACCATTGGTCGGAAAAGAGGTAATTATTAAGTTTTGGCTCCAATATCGTTAGTTTGGAATTACATGTACATGTTTATTTAACCTGGGCGGTGATGATGCAGAAAACGGGCGAGACTGTAGGCGAAGTGAGAATGGTTGCTGATATGCACCAAAGAAAGGCTGAGATGGCCCGCCATTCTGATTGCTTCATAGCTCTGCCAGGTTTGTTTAATGAAGCTCGTTTGTCATAAATGCATGATGATTATATAGTATTGGCAAGGTTTCACTTATCCCTGGGAGTAGTTCCTTTTGGTCCAATCTCATGTGTGGTTGCTTGTACATGTAGGTGGATATGGGACTCTGGAAGAGCTGTTGGAGGTCATCACATGGGCTCAGCTAGGCATCCATGATAAACCAGTAATCCACGATATTGTCACATCTTCTATTGTCTTTGATCTGAATCGATCATTTTGATCTGATGGTTTCATGGTCAGGTGGGTTTGCTCAATGTTGATGGCTACTACAACTATCTCCTCACTTTCATCGACAAGGCAGTGGACGATGGCTTCATAAAGCCTTCCCAGCGTCACATCTTTGTGTCTGCACCAAACGCCAAAGACCTCATTCAGAAACTGGAGGTTGCTCTTCACTCATTTGCTTAGTTAATTATCTCTTATATAGTAAATTTTTGTTGGTGTATAAATAAAATATATAGGAATACGTGGCTGTTGAAGATGAAGGGGTTATGAGGTTGAACTGGGAGCTGGAACAGTCGCAGCAAGTGGGGTTCACTCCATTGCAACGACCTGAAATTGCCCTGGTGTGAAACGATGAAAGACAACCCAGAAGGCCAAGGCTTGCTATATTTTATATTGTCAAAATATTTCTATACTTGTGTACGCTCTGATTATCGATCAAACCAATTAGTGCTAACGGAAGAGGAAGGCTTGGCTTTTCAATATATATGTGTATCTATCTGTTGTATTGCATATGATGCTTGTTTGATTAAATGAGTTTTTTTCCTTTCACGGAAATGTAAAAGGTTATGTCAACATTTATTTTATCAGTGAGGTATAATAGAAAATAAGTCGGTATGGATAAAATAGGTTAACCGAAAAGATTACTTCTATTGGATATTTTCATATTTTCGGATCAAATTTATTTTCTAGATGACATAGTTTTTCTGATAAATTGTTTTTCAAATAAACAGCTCTTTCATATATGTGATTTTTTGGATAAATGAGAATTTATCTTCAAATGGAATATATATTTTTTAAATGTAAAATATTTGTAAAATTGTTTTCATACATATCGACGGAAAGATTTGGGATGATGTAAGATTTTTTTATTGAATATTATGAGTATGTTTTGGGTGTGTTTGTCATATATGTCTTTTTCTTAGATTTTTATATATTGGCATATTTTTTGATTTAAAATACGATGAATTTTTGATTTATATAGAGATTATCTTTAACAGTTTAATTTTTTTTTAGAAAAATATTTGTAATTATATATGGTGCAAGCTACATAGTTCGAAGTCCATGAGTGATGATGTATTACCTGCACGTCTGGCTCTGCTAGCATTTGATTTCAGCCAATGTTTTTTAGGTAGTAATAATTGTTTGTTGTATATTGTGTTTGAGTTGGATATATGGTATTCTGCATAGTCATAGAAGAAGCGCATCTTCATCTAGGGATGTCTACAAATATCGTTAGTGGAAGCGTTTGCAGCGAGATAGGGACGTCTAGAAATATCGTTAACAATTAATTATGGTATTGTATTTTTAAAATCCCTATATCTACTATGGTTGCGGTGTACAGACGGGGACTTGGATCCTAATAAAGGCAATGATTCAATTATGGGGTGGATTTGTGTGGAGTCCACCCACACGAGGAGCATTTCCTCCCTGTAGGTTGAACTAGGTTTCCATGGCTCTTGATGTCGGATTGGCATAGCTAGGTAGGAATGATAATTTTGGGGTTTGCTAGCGACGGCTGGACGAGAGACTGGGCCAATTTACTGCCATGCAATGGTCGAAGCTTTAGGCTCCATTAACTCAACCTCTCCTGGAAGCTCAATGTAAACGGTTAGGGCTGTTCCTAATAATATCACCATGGTTCAAACTTCAAATTTATTTGGATAAGAGGATTTGTCTTGGATTTGAATTTCTTAATTTCAATAAATTCATTTTTGGATTTAATCAAAATATATCTTGAATCTATATGTGAAGGCTTATTCAAATTCACCTAAAAGAGTGAATGGATTTTGATGTACCCAAAATCCTCATTGGTTCTGTCCTTGTTACCATTATCTTATATAAGTCGGGAAAGACGTGCATGGAGAGTGATCCGCAGACTCGGGAGATCTAAAAAAATGAAAACATGAACAACCGTTAAAGACGTCGAATGTGGTTATGACGTGACAAATTCGATATGTAAATCAGATCTTGATCCGAGCAGAAAATGAAGAGTATGAATATGCAATGCTAAATGCAGATGATGCGTGAATGAATGAATGAATGAATATGAGACGTACATGTGTGTTATAGGTAAAGTAATGGGTCAATTATGGTTACTCTTCATAAAATCGTCGGTTTGTTATCAGATTTGACGTGATTCATATCTAATTTTCGAGATTTACATGATTAGTCCGTTATTCCAGCATTTACCATTCCGAAGTGATTAGATCCCGAGCTCTCGTAGTGAATACCGAAGTGAGTGTCATTCATTTCGGGACTTAATGTTTATGAATAAGTTGATCTCGAGCTTTTGTGCCCTGGTAAGTTTGATTCCCGAAATGGGTGATTCTCAAGACTATCACATTAAGAATTAGGGATATCAAATTTTAAGAAAAAGTATTGAAATCCATAACTTTAATATTTCAAAACCCCCACCACCATTGATTGCTTGTAATCACATTTTTTATAAGTTCTAAGTCAATGACTTGAATTAAAGTGAATGGATTTTGATGTAGTCAAATTATATTAGCCGAGAGGTATCACCACCTCGAGAGCTCGGGACATCGATCGTCGGGATTGCGAACGATTGGAAGGCGGTTCTTTAGGGTGCCTGCAGCCACATATCACAGGTCAGAGGACGTCAGAAGAGTGTCCGACGAAACCCCTCCGATGCTTAAGTCAGGCAGGATGCGAGAGCAAGATGATATGTATAGTGAGAGCAAATGAATTCATAGAGGGGATGGACGGTGGAGATGAGCATATCTCGACGAATATTCGCCTAGATTGAGGAGTATCTTGAGCGAGATACTCACCGCGATTCTCGACGATCTTGCCGTTCAAATAAGGAAAAGCGTATCAGGGTTGGATTCTGAGAGTCGGGGACTCCTCCTCGGGAGCCTTCCTGAACAAGACGTTAGTCCTCGGGTAAACCTCCCGAGCAACCGGGAGAGCTCGGGCATCGGGGCGTGCTGTTCGGCCCTCGGATCCCGAGGTGGTATGGGGCATCAGGAGTATCCCCCACCGTGAGTCCTAGACGATTGATTGAAGTATAGGATTGTGGAACTGGGATCGGGACCCGAGCTGGAACTCGTGATTTTGAAGAAAACCACGATCCTCGCAACGTCGTACCTCAGCCGCTGATAACAAGACACGTGGACGGTCAGGATGAGGTCGGACTTGTGCTTTCTGGAGAAGACCATGATCCGCGTGATGATGCATCTCAGCCGTTGATAAGATATGCACGGACGGTCCAGATGGAACGGCCTCGACAACCGAGGCGACGATTGGAGTTCCCAAGATGATATGGGCCGTCGATGAGCATGAGATCGGACGGTCATGATTCTTCCCGAGTTCTTATAAATATGAGAAGATCTCCCCTCATTTCTCACTTTAACTCTTATCCGCACCGAAACTTTGTCGAAATTCCCTCTCGTTCCCGAGCTCTCAAGCTGTTCTCCATCTCCTACTCTCAACACATAGTAAGTTTTTGCTCCTTTGGAAATGTCAACTCCTAGTGATAGCGTAGTAAGTAGCACGGCCGTGTCGATGGATAGTATCCCCGTAGGTCCAGAGACTAAGGAACCCTGGCTTCTCGATCAGGCCGAGCTGAGGTCCTCGAGCTTACCCTGGTATGAGGAGAAATCCTCAAATATTAGGTTGTGGGACGTTCCCCTAATCAAGGAGAAAGGGAGAATGCTAGATAAGTTTGAGGAATATTGCCCTGTCCCGAGGATAGGACTCATCGTCCTCCCCCCGACTTCCATTACTTTTATATCAACCAACTGGAGATGGGGCTCCGATTTCCGATCCCGAGGTTCATCATCTCTCTCTGCCAGCGAGCCAGCTAGCTCCGAACTCATACAACTTCCTCATCTCATTGGCCGTCCTTCTCAGCTACTACAATATTCCTCTCATCCCCTATGTCCTGATGCAACTAATTCAGATTAAGAGGTTGAGAAATTCTATCTCTCCCACAAAGGAGATCACACCTTCATCCGGCGGAACCCGAGCTCCCATAAAGGGATGGATGAGCCGGTTCTTCTATGTTAAGCGGGTAGGGAGGAAGAGGGATCCGTGCAGGTGTGATATGTACTGGAGGGATAACATATATACCCTGACCCCCTCGACCCCCGAGCGATCCCCCAACCTGATCATCTTCCTTGTCGCTATGCGCGAGAAGTGATACAGTGCTCCGAGCTGGTTAAGGAGGACCTCCTGTGCCACTTCGGGTTCTGCAGGAAAGGGGTCCGACTGGTCGGGGACCTAGATATCATCGTGCCTTGTCCTAGTCGTGCCATCCTATGTTATACCGAGCTTATGTTGTATCCGAACTAATATTTAACTTGCTTCCTTCTATGCAGCCGAACGGATGGGAAAGACAGCACTGCTAAGGGCCTTGCCTGAGCGTCCCGAGGAGGGCTCCTCAGGGGCGGCCGCGCTCAAGGTCATGAAGAAAAGGAAGACCCCCTCATCTGCTGAGAAGGAGACCAGGTGCCAAAAGAAGAAGGGGCCTCCACATCCAAGGTGACGAAAACCCCCTCCACCGAGATACCCCGAGTGTCGACGTCCGCAGCCCCCACACGAGAGGAGCGCCCGGACCCGACCCCCCCCCCTCGGTGCGTACTAGGGCAATTCCCGAGGTCCCCTCCTCTGAGGCGGGCCCGAGGACAGAGGCGGGTCCTGGGCGAGCTCCTGCTCTAAACATTTTTGAACATTCCTTGGTGGTCTTTCCGTCCCGATTCGTGGCGACAGGGCTTCTTTGCAATCTGATCCCACACAGGGACATTGCCCGGGTGCGAAATGCTTTTGACTTCGAGGCCGTATGCTTATTCACGGCCAATTTGCAACGGTATCTTCCCTATCTGTTCGAGATCTCATTCCATACTTGGTGTTTGCGTTCTGATCCTTGACTTTTGATGCAGGCAATGGTGTGGCTGGTGAGGTGATCAATCGCCTCTCCTGAGTTCGGCGGGAGGTGAACGCCACCCGCCAGTCCTTTGATGAGGTGCTCGAGCACCATACAGAGTTGGAGATGCAACTCGCCGATCTGGGGGCGATAAGGGCCCAGGAGGAGAGGGCGGACAAGGCCCAAAAGGAAGCGCTGGAGGCCCAGGTGAAGGGGTTGACGATCGAGAAGGAGGCCCTGGCTGTCAAGAAGGAGTTTTTCACGACCGAGAAAAGGGAATTGGAGGTCGAGCTTGAGGCTCTGGCTGCTAGGAAAACTGTAGTTGAGGTTGAGCTTGACGATAACCGGGCTCGAGCTGAAGCGGAGATTAAGCGCTTGAAGGCCGAAGCTGAGAACGCCTGGGATCTCGGCAAGGAGGAGTTCTTGATGTCCTCTGATTTCGACAACTTGTGCGTGAAGAAGTCTCTGGCTTACTTCGAGTGCGGATTCAAGAGTTGTGTAGCTCAATTTCGAGCTAACTGCTATCCCGATGAGGAGCACCCGGCTCCATTCCTTAGTGTGGCTCGGGCCTTAGAGGAGCTGTCGGACGATGATGAGGACGTTGATGAGGGAGCTGATGAAGGCGCCTCGGGAGACAAGGCCACCCCACCGAACTCTCCCCCACAATGATTGTATCTAAATTTCTCCATGTACTGTAAATTTTGATATTTTAATGAAATTCCACTTTTGTTTCCTTTCACTTCTCCCAAGCTGTTGGTTTTTAAAGTCACTAATTTAAGCACGAAGCGGGGTAGCCCGAGAATACGGATCACATAAACAAATACGAAACGAGATAACCCGAGCAACCAAGATGAATGGTCATCGATAATTGAACGAAGCGGGATAACCTGAGCATCCCGAAATGTAATTGAAAACGTGTAGCTAAGAATTAAGCAGGATAAATTGATCACCCAAGATAAATGTTCACTCACGACTGAGGATGAACTTGGTAAACTCGAGCATCCTCCACTACCAATGGTCACGTGTAATTGAGTAGAAGCTATCGAGCGTGAATAGCATCTGAGCTCTATTACAGGAAAGCCGTAGAAAATTATCAAGTATAAGAGGATGGTGCCCGAGCTGCACTGGTCCTCGACTGGATCAGCCTTTCACTTGCAATAAGCTCGAACTTGGTCCGGGCTGGTCATGTCCTACGCTCGGGGACTGTTCTCGAGCAAGGTTGTTGCCCGATGACCAGTGAGAATTGGTCTCAGGCTATTTTCCAAGCTTGTCGGACTTATGGATTCAGGTGGAAGTGCCACTCGAGAAGGTGCCAATGAGAATTGGACTTAAAATGTCGAGCTGATCGGACTTATGGACTCAAGTGGAAGTGCCACTCGATGAGGTGCCAATGATAACGAGGATTTGCCAATGAGAATGGGGCTTAGAGTGTCGAGCTGATCGGGCTTACGCGCTCAAGTGGGGTTGCCACCCGATGAGGTGCCAATGAGAATTGGGCTTAAAGTACCGAGCTGGTCGTACTTATGCACTCAAGTGGGGTTGCCACCCGAGGAGGTTGTTGTTACGAACAGTGAGTTGAGAGAAATATCTTTTATTCCATAAGATAACCTTTACAAAAGGCGGTAGATGAGGACCTAGGCATGCTACTTACAAAGAAATAAAGGCTAGGCATAATACTTCTGAAGATGGATAAGCAAACGTAGTGGCTGATGCTCTTAGCAGGAAATCAGCAGGATTAGCGCATTTGACTGTCCAGCAGCCATTGGCAAACGAAATTGAAAGGTTTGGACTTGAAATAGTGTCCAGCAGCAGCAGTAATATGATTCTAGGAGACCTCTCAGTAAGATCAAATTTTTTAAATAAAATTCGAGAGGGTCAGCAGCAGGACCAGCAGTTGAGAAAATGGGTCCAGCAGGATAAAGAAAGAGGTAACAGTTTATATTTTATAGAGGATGGAATCGTGAGGTATTTGGGCAGATTTTGGGTACCTCAAGTGGATGGTTTAAGAGTTGAACTATTGAAAGAAGCTCATACAGCTCCATATTCAGTACATCCAGGAAGCACGAAAATGTACAAGGACCTCCAGCAGTTGTATTGGTGGCCAGGAATGAAGAGGGATGTTGCTAGATTCGTAGCTGAATGTTTAACATGTCAGCTGGTGAAAGCTGAACATCAACGACCAGCAGGCTTGTTGAAGCCACTGCCGATTCCCGAATGGAAGTGGGAATGCATAGCGATGGATTTTGTAACTGGGTTGCCAAGAACAGTACAAGGATATAACTCTATTTGGGTTATAATTGATAGACTCACTAAGTCTGCTCATATCTTGTCAGTTAAAACGACTTATGAGGTGAGCAGGTATGCTGAATTGTATGTAAAAGAAATAGTGAGGCTACATGGTGTTCCAATTTCCATTGTATCAGATAGAGATCCCAAGTTTACATCAGCTTTTTGGAAAAGTCTACATAAAGCTATGGGTACAAAATTGACATTCAGCACTGCGTTTCACCCACAAACTGATGGACAATCGGAAAGGGTGATTCAAATTTTAGAAGATTTGCTCAGAGCATGTATTGTAGATTTTTCAGCAGGATGGGATGTGAGTTTGCCGCTGGTAGAGTTTGCCTACAATAACAGTTTCCAAGCTTCAATTCAAATGGCCCCATATGAAGCTTTGTATGGCAGGAAGTGTAGAACACCACTTCACTGGGATGAAGTTGGTGAAAGAGCTGGTTTAGGACCTGATGTAGTGGAGCAAACAGCAGCAGCTGTTAGAAAAATAAGAGAAAGAATGAAAACAGCTCAAAGTCGACAGAAGAGTTATGCAGATAATCGAAGAAGGGAGCTGAATTTTGAGATAGGTGATCGAGTATTTTTGAGAATAGCTCCAATGAAGGGAGTTATGCGTTTTGGAAAGAAAGGGAAGTTGAGTCCAAGGTATATTGGACCCTTCGAGATTTTTGAGAAGGTAGGAACGCTCGCCTATCGACTGGCGCTGCCTCCACAAATTTCAGCAGTGCATAATGTTTTTCACGTATCAGCTTTGAGGAAATATGTTCCCCATCCCTCACATGTGCTAAGTTATGAACCAATCCATTTAGCTCCATATTTAAGTTATGAAGAGCGACCAGAAATAATTCTCCTCCGAGAAATTAGAAGATTAAGAAACCGTAGCATTCCTATGGTTAAGATACAATGGTCCAACCAGTCGGAGCGAGAAGCAACATGGGAAACAGAAGCTGATATGCTAAGTCTTTATCCATATTTATTTGGTACGTAAATTTCGAGGACGAAATTTCAATAAGGAGGGTAGAGTTGTAACGCCCCAAAATCCTTAGGACCATATTTATGCATTTCATAAATCATATGGGCCATTTTGGCAATTTTAATTATCATGTATCTGCTGAATTATTCATTCCAGCAGGTAAGATTGCGCTGCGGCTGATTCCAGCAGGTAACTCCAAGTAGCGATGCACGAGCTGATTTCTAAGTCGATTGGAAAATGTTTTAAGGAGGTGAAATGTTTTCTTTAAGAGAAGGTTTGGTGTTTTACAAATTAAAATGATATGAGGGGAATTTTACTAAATTTCGAAGGTGTGTCATGCTTGATTTCTCAAGTAGCTTGCCACTAATCCTTTTCATATAAAAACCTGTTTTCAAAGTAAGACTTTCATCATTTGCAAAAAAACGTTTTAAAGTGTTTTTCAAAGAAATCTCAGAAAGTCTGTGCGTTGCTCAAAGGGAGGATCTCTGCAGGAATTTGCTGTGTTGCGAAGCTTCAAATAAGGCACGTAAAAGCTGATCTTTTTCTACACCGTTTGAAGCATATATTGTGTTTTAATGGATCTGCTTGCCTGTATGTTATTGGTATATTGAAAGTTCATGTTTGAAATGATTTAGACATGACAAGGAAGTAAAGATGGGTTCGAAAATGATGTTTTGATGTTTATAATGCTTCCAGTTTGTTTTCAGAAATGTTTATGAAAGTTTTACATGTTCTGAGAATTCGAATTAATTTACAGAAATGTTAGGAAAGTTCTTCTTACAGTAGCTGTAATATTAGAATTGGATAACTGTGTAATTGGTAATTGCTGGTCGAATCATTGGTATGGTTTGATAGGCAACAGCTGATGGCATCGTTGTTGTTTTGATATTACAGATGAAGAGTTAAATATTCAGCAGCTGTATCTACTTGTTAAGATTCAGCAGCTGTGTTGTTTTAGC
>KV002472.1:48589-158697 GCA_001598015.1 Dorcoceras hygrometricum
AGATTATGTATTCAGCTTTTAGTTCCAGTTTCAGTATCAGTTCTATTGCATGATTTTGCTATTCCAGATTTACATGCTGAGCCTTCGGCTCACTAGTTTTCATTGAGTGCAGGTAATCAGCAGTAGGAGCTGGAGGGAGATGATCAGAAAGGGATGATGTGTTTATCGTGGACATCTTCCATTGTTCTTTTCAGCTTTTGTTTTGATGTACATAACTTTAGTTATAGTTATGTATGTTAGCAGATTACTAGTTTCTTATTTTGTAGAAATCTGTACAAACTTGTGGTGTCAAGAGATATGTTAGTCCTTCGAATTTTCATCAGCTGGTATATCTATTCAGCGTATATTATAAGATCAGCAGAGGATTTAGTTCCATGTTTTATATACCCTTCCTGCTGATTTCTTCCGTTTGCTATGAAAAGTATTTATCAGATTATTTTACTTCCGCTCACTTCATTGTTTCAATTGTTCTGCATTTCAGCAGTAGCGAATTGTGTTTATTCGCAATATAGTCTAGAATTTAGTAACGACTTTTATGTTTATTCAGATCGAAAATTTTACGTCTTTCAATTCGAACCCCAAATTTCAAAATTTTCTTTGAGAAAAGTCCGGTCGTTACACTTATATTCCCAGCCTGCAGCAGATCCCCGACCTGACTCCTAATTACTACGTCACTCTCGGGGCCGAAGTGTCTCATCTTCTGAATGACTTGTCGAGAGCTTGGGGAGACGTTCAACCTGTGCTCCATGACTTCACGCCTGATCCCCTCTAGGTCGGAAGGGGACCAGGCGAACACATCATTGTTTCTTTCTATGTACAGGATCAGTTGTGTCTGCACTTCTCCTGAAACAGTCCTGGCGATCTTTACGACCCCGACCGATGGAACGAGAACTACTTCCTCCTTCTAATCCTCGATGGTCAAGGCTCTTGGACTCGGGACTTAGCCGCCTTCTTCTCAACCCTTACTTCCTCCACATAACATTTCCTCGCCATCATACGATCTTCGAGCACTTCACCCATCGAATCTGGCATCGGGAATTTAATCTTCTGATGCAAAGTCGAGGCCACGGCCATGAAGGCGGCCATGGCTAGCCTTCCCAGGAGACATTGTGGAAAAAGGTGCATCTACCACAGTGAACTCAACGACCTTAGTCTTCCGGTCTTTCCCGATCCCAGGTAAAGAGGCAACTGAACGACCACCACTGGTTGAAAGACGTGGCCAGTGAACCCGAACAGTGGTCTCTGCAATGGCTCCATACGATATTCCCCTAGGTCCATCTGATTCACAGCGCCTTTGGAAAATTCATTGACTAGCTCCCAGAATCCATGAAGATGAGGGACACTTCATAATTGGCGATCATTGCCCGAATAACCAAAACGTCGTTGTGTGTTTTGATGTCAGTCAGTAAGTCCTCGGGTTCGAATGAGATGGTAGGCCCCGAGTGCTTCTTCTCGACCTCCATGGCTTCAATCCGATGATACTGTGCCTTCCTCACCCGATTAGAGTCCCCATCAATAGGTCCTCCTGATATCATTTGGATAATTCCCCGAGGCTTGGGCGATCTCTGCTCTCCTCGGAAGGGTCCCGATTCTGATTCCGATGTGTCCTCTCTTGTCTTGAGGGCCTCTTATTCTGCCGCCAGTTTTCTCCTCCTCGGGTCCTCTTCTCCCTCCGAGTTTGTCCATCCCCCACTAGCACTGACCACATCAACGTACTTTGTATAATGCGCTCCAACTCATTGTCCAAGTGTCGGCACTCCGTGGTTGTGTGACCGTAATCCCTGTGAAAATCACAAAACTTTTCTGACCTGGGATTCCTCGGGGCCCCGTCACTTCCCCGCGGTCTCTGTACTACCTTCCGCTCATCACATATCTCCAGAGCCCGAACCTTGCTTACTTTTAGCGGTGTCCGAGCAGTGAACTCCCCCAACAACAAAGGAGGCTCCTGTCTAGATGGCCTCGACGGAGCTCTTTCTACCAGAAGGTCTCGACCTGGCCGAGATGGTGCTTTCTATTCGTTCCTCTTCGAGGACTGTGTCTCATCCACATTGAAATACTTTTCCACTTTAGTGAGGAGCTCATCAATGTCTTTCGGGGCTTATTTACCAGAGATCTAAAGAAATAGCCCCTCGCAGTCCTTGGGTGAAGGTCCCGATCAGTAAATCCGACGTGGCAGACGGCACCTCAATAATAGTCCTTTTGAAACGTCAGATATATTCCCGAAGACTCTCCTGTTCTTTCTGCTTTATAGTAAATATTTAGCGTTGCCATCGGTTGCTTCTTGCTACTACCGAAATGTTGAAGGAATGCCTAACTGAAATCTTGGAAGCTCTTGATACTCCCCGTCGGCAAGAGATTGAACCACAGTTGCGCGGATCGGACCGGGGTAGTGAGGAAAACTCTGCACTTGATGGGTCAACATACTGGTGACGGAGGGCGGCATTCTCAAACCGAGACAGGTGCTCCTCAGGGTCTCCCATCCCGCTCCGACGTTCGGGAACTTAAAATATTGGGGTAACTTAGCAGAAAAGGGCACCTCCCGAGTTGGGAGGGGTGGTGGTGCCGAGCTCCTATCTTCCCTCAGAAGAGAGACTTCCTCTTGCAACTTCCTGATTTCCTCGGCATGCTGATCAGGCGGCGGGTGTGACTCACGTCGGTTTGCCAGTATCTGTTCCACTGTAGCCGCTATCAGTTGGGCTATCTGTTCCGCAGTGAAGCTGGGGTTTTCAGACCCTTGAGACAGGCTCTGCGTGTGGCTGGTTTCTCCCATTCCCTGAGCTCTAGTTCTATTCGGTGGCATCTTGTCTTTCTTCTTCTATGTTTTCCACAAACGACGCCAATAGATGTAGCAAAATTATCTCTGCCAAGAGCTATCGTCATCTCGAGAGCTCGGGACGTCGATCGTCGAGATTGCGAACGATTGGAAGGCGGTTCTTCAGGGTGCCTGCAGCCACAGATCACAGGTCAGAGGACGCCGGTAGTGTGTCTGACTAAGCCCTTCTTATGCTTAAGTCAGGCAGGATACGAGAGCAAAAGAGAGCAAGAGGATATGTATAGTGAGAGCAAATGAATGCGAGAATGAATGTCTATGCATAATGAGGGGGCGTACCTGATATTTATAGAGGGGTGAGCGGCGGAGATGAGCATATTTCAGCGAATATTCGCCTAGATTGAGAGTATCTTGAGCGAGATACTCTCCGCAATTCTCGACGATCTTGTCGTTCAAATAAGAAAAGGCGTATCAAGATTAGATTCTGGAGGCGGGCACTCCTCCTCGAGGAGCCTTCCTGAACAGGACGTTAGTCCTCGGGTAAACCTCCCGAGCAACCGGGAGAGCTCGGGCATCGGGGAGTACTGCTTGGCCCTCGGGGCCCGATCTGGTATCGGGGGACATCAAATTTTATAGGTTATAAATGATATAGATGAGTGAATAGTCGTCTAATTAATGATTGTTATTGGTGGTATAACACATTTGATAAATGAAAAAAAAGGAAAAAAAAAACAAAAAACAGAAAACTAAAAACAAGCAACTTGCTACATTTAATGGTCCAGTCCAACACAGGGACTTAAATTTGCATCAATTCAAAAGAAATTGAAATTATAAATTTGAATCATCCGTCCGACTTCCATGTCTAACTTCAAGGTCGCCAGCATAGTTGTTTCAGAGTGAGAAAAAAATAAAATCACAGCTCTCATAAATAGTCTAACTTCAAGGTCGCCAGCAAAGTTGTTTACTTAGAGTTATATATATTTTCATACATTAAAACAATAATAAAAAATCTAAATTTATAAAACAATTTTCATTATTATTATTATTAATGAACTAATTAAATAATAAATAGATATATTAAATTAGATTAATATGGTAAAAATTAGAAAAATTAATAGGAAATATGGAAATAGAATATATAATTTGGATGGATAAAAAAGGAAAGAAAATATAAATAAATGAGATGCATGGAGTATTTAGAATTTTTAAGATATATCCTATAAAAAGTTATTTCACATAAAGGGAAAAAAGGAGATGTTTGTCAGGAGACGATTAGATCGCGTTGGGGACATTTAAGAACGACAGAAGGCTGTGAGCGATCTGATAAAAGATTACGGAGTTATAATTACTCCTGGTTCTTGAAATGTTTTGAGCACCGAGAGCACATCGGGCCTAATCTGATAAAACCATGTGGAAGTAACCCGAAGTACTAACTGAAAATTGAAACTTGATTAAAAATAGTTTAGAAATCATGTATGCAGTTCAGATAAGCGGTAAGAAATTACTGAGTACGCAGAGGTTTATTTATTTAAGTTCGAAGTCCGCACCTTCTACGTCCTCCCTTCTTCCAACCTGAAAGGATTCACTCTAGAAGACTTTGATTTATACAACGTATTGTACAAACCCACCCGCAGGCTCACCTAAGCTGAACTCATAGACTACAAACCGCAGAACATCTCTCTGCGATACATTAAGTTTAAATTCTTCGTGTCAAGACAATTTTTTATTTTATTTTGTTTGCATTCACTCAATTAATTCATTCAGCTCAGCTCATAATTTGTGAGTGAATGTGTGTGGGAGAAATGTAATCTGTCCGGTGTATTTTCCAATTGTATTCTCACACACTATCACCTTCTTCATGATTTTCTGGGCATTATGACGATATTTGCTGGTGCGTGCACAGCTTGATATTTTGTTCTGGTCCGAACTTGCACTCTGTGCACACACGCAGCATCACGCTATTGCGGTCGCGAGAGTCCCCCTTCCCTCCGTCTTCAGTTCAGCTGGTATATATAGCCTCTGTATGATGTCACCGTTGGAGGAGCTCTTAGCTGTTGAAAAACATATGTAAAGTTTCTGTTATTGTGTCCTTGTCGTCATTTCATTGTACAGTAGTAGGTGAGGCTATTTATTATTTTTGTATTACCTCTGAACTGATGTAGACGTATCAGAGTAAATCGGTTTGAACCACTTCAATTCAATCTTTGAGAAATGCTTGTTCAAACAGCTTTGTTCGTTTGAGCTGATAGCATGTGCTAATCTGATTGTACTGTTCGATAGGCTCTTTACTTCTTACGTGAACTGATTTGTTGCGAAACTCCAATCCTATCTGCCCAAAGATCTACACTCTTCTCATTCACTGACTGCTCTGAACTGTTTTGTTCTTCTATGAACTGATCTGAGCTGCTCTTGATCTCATATGCTTCTCTGAACTAGTCGATTCTGCTTTGTTTTGTTCTCATTTGAACTGCTCTTGTCAACTGATATGAACTGTTCTGCGCTGTTCTATTATGTTATCATCTGAACTGTTCGGCCTCTACTGCTCTGAACTATTATGTTGTTCTGAACTGTTCTGCTATCTGAACTGATCTTATTCTGAACTTTTCTACTTTTCTCAACTCTGAACTGATCTATACTTATTCTCAACAGAGCTCACTTCTTCGTTTATACTGTATAGTTCTTCCGTCGACTGCTCGGCTCTTATCTTTTCTGACTCAACTAGGGTCTGCGCACAATGTTAAAACAAAGGAACAAGTTTTGTGTTAATTAAAATTAAGATTTGATATGTTTCACGGATTCCAACATAATAGTTTGCAAGTTTTGTTAAAAAAAATCATTTTCCGACGAAGTGGGCTCGTTATTATTTTTCAACATCATATCAATATTTCAATTTAAAAAGCATTAAAATAACAAAAGTGCATTTAGATGAGCAAGACCACAAAATGTGATGACACTGTATTTTATTTCCTTTATATTAAAACTTAATAGATATGCACGCAAAGGATACTAAAAAATATATAAAATATCATGCATCTGATTACATTTAAAAGTATCATTATTATTATTCGAAATGTATATATTTAATTTGGATGACAATTAAGGCGAAGGTGTGAAGAAATTGTATAAATATATATATTAAAGGAACTTGTGTGGGAGAAGACTTCCAAGTCAAGTCCCTCGGAGACCTCTTTACCTTCCAATTTCAAACATCATATTGTGCAGAATACGCGGTTCCAGAATGGAACAAGTATCATTAAATGTTTAATTCTTTTATCAAATTATCCTTTTATATTTGAAAATCAAAATCAAATAATTACTTATTTAGTAAAAGGGCGGTTGGTTTTATTTTCCCATCTCCAGATAATTAATATTTAATTCAATAACTTCATATAATTTAGTATATACTGGAAAATTAAGATGTGGTTCAAAAAAGAAAAAAAATTGAAGATTCATGTTCAATAAAAATGGATTATATAGCTATTAAAAAATATATTTTAATATTAGAGGAATTTATGTTAGGATTTTGAATATTGTTAATTTTCAGTCGTTCCCAGTACAACCGACAAATGTAATGTTCAATTTCCATTAAAAAAAGTGACCATTATCAGACAAGCAAAAAGTAGGGATTTTCTTGCATGACCGATTCAAGGAATGACAAAATTCCAATGGTCCATTTAGATCTCTCGTCATATTCCTGCATGGTCTAGACATTTTGTGTGTATGAACAAATATATACAGGAACAATATTAGTAATATTTAGTAACATCGGATCTTAATATTAATATTATGGATAATAAATGGTCATTTCGTCTTCATACTGATGTGACCCTTTTTAGACCACGAGACAGAAGTCAAGTTTATAAGATGGGAGGAGTGAAAAAGAAAAGAAAATAGAAGGTATTTATTCGAGAGAGAGTTTACTTGTTCAAGGTAAAGCCTTAATTTTGATTGGAATATAAATAATTCAATAGCAACAAAACATTTTCAATCCCAAATATATAAGTTGTCCCAAATACATAATTTAATTTATATATTTTCAATTAGTATACACTATCGGCTAAACTTTGAAAGTATTTGTAAATTTCTTAGTTAATTTCTTTGGCTGAATTAAAGTTGGATAAAAATAATAAATTTGTTTTCCAAATGATATTTTTAGCGCAAAAATCTGGGAAAAAAGACAAACAAATCTCTTGAACATGATTTACAGATAGAGAGCATAGACCAATATATTCTATATAAGGAATTAAATATATTCGAATGAATTAGGTAAAGATAAACAATAATTTTTTCAGCTACGATGAGATATTTTTTTACCGTCAGATTTTAATCCTGGATCTCGTCCCAAATTTGAATCTCGGTGTCAATCGAGTTAGAAATGACTAACTAAAAATTTATCTTTCTCAATTACATTGTTAATCTTAATCGTGTGAGAAGACAAATAAATAAATAAATATATATATATATATGGACATGATATCCTACACAATCAACTTCCCCACCTCCTTCCCCGACTGCCACGTGTCACCATGTAGTAGGACCAACATTTTAACTTCAACAATTTTTTTAAATTCCGACCAATTTCATGGTGCCACGTGGTAGTTGGGGAAGGGGGGTGGGGAAGTTATATATATAGGATATCGGATTTGTGTATATATATATATATACAGCACCGATATAGTGGGCGCCGCGCGTGGGCGCCTGAGATACTCAGCACAATGGATGTCTGTGTGGGCGCCTGGAGATGCTCAGCCGAGCATTTCATGAAATTGTGGATATGCTCGACTGAGCATCTCTAGGCGTCCACACAGGCGCCCATTGTGGGCGTCCACCACCTCATGCCTAATATATATATATATATATATATTTATATATATGGAAAATGTGGGGGTCAAGAATTAAGAATAGTAGTCCGAAAACCGCGTGAAGTCAGTCTTCACACAAGTCTCTTTCACAACACTGATCCTTATATACACGAGCAAGAAGGCCTCCACTTTACATAATTTCCTGCACGAGGAGTGGTACTAGATATACATGAAAAGAGGATATTAATTTTAACTATTTAATGGATGAATCAGGATTCGAGTTGGATTTGCCGGGGTTTAGGTTTCACCCCACCGAGGATGAGTTGCTCAATTTCTACCTCAAAACCAGGGTGATTGGCAAGAAACTGCGGGGAGATATCATCGGAATCTTGAACATCTACCATTATCATCCCCGGGAGTTGCCAGGTTTTTACATTATAAATGATAGATCACATCGATGGACGGCCTGTTTCTTTTAGAATAATATATATAATTTTGATTACAATGAATGCAGGGCTGGCGAAAATTGGCGAGAGGGAATGGTACTTCTTCGTGCCTAGGGACAGGAAACAAGGGAGCGGAGGCAGGCCTAACCGGACCACCGAGTGTGGCTTCTGGAAGGCAACCGGGTCCGACCGCAGAATCCTGAGCCTATCGGATCCCAAGAAGTTGCTGGGATTCAGGAAAACTCTGGTGTTCTACGAGGGCAGAGCTCCCCGTGGAAGAAAGACCGATTGGATCATGAACGAATATCGTCTGCCGGATACATTCTCCCATCACTCCTCACTTCCACACCAGGTAAGCAAACATACATATATATCTACATCTCTACCTTCGAAGGTTTTCTTGTTTGCTTATAGGATGAATTGATAATCCATGCAGGCGATTGTACTGTGCAAAGTATACAGAAAGGCCACCCCCCTCAAGGTGCTGGAGCTGATGGCTGCAACGGAAGAACCACCATTAGTAGACTCCAGCCATGTCCAGCCTAAGAGCCACCGCATTGACATGGGATTCAAGAAAGAATACGAACAAGACACAACATTCCTCGTACAGGAGGCGGCGTGTATCGATTACACAGCAGGATCGGGGGGCAAGTTGAATATACCTATTGGCCTTGACAACTTGGCGGATCTGCAGCTGCCTAAACTGGACATGGACTGGACTCAAGACTCTCTCTGGGCACAATTCAGAAGTCCCTGGCCTGATAACTGCGGCAATATTTTGCCACTCTGCTAATCTTAAACGACCATGGATATCTTAGGCATATAAGGAATGAATTCGGGTGCCTGTTTTATGATCAGGGATTTTGGGAAGGATGAGTGAAGTGCCATTGAGATCATTAATGTCAAATAGTGGAGTATATTTGGTAATAGAACCACTGGTGATGATTTTCTTGTTTACGTGCAGCTTAGGTGATGTTTAATATCAGAATAGATGGTTGTTTAAATTTCATTCAATTCTAAGATTTAATAAAAAAGTTCGGCCCTTCTCCAGACTGATGCCAGGATGGAGAATGAAATAAGAAAAAAAAATACCTTCAAAAATATTTCGTAATAGTTTCAATTACATTATTATATTTAGAGTTCTTACTGACATAAATTATGATGACGTTGAAAATAAATTAAAATATATTCAACCTGACAACATAATGTACACTATGTCCTGGAATAGTGGAGTGTCACTCATGGGACGTAACGCCAGAATGTTGGTCTAAACCATAGTGATTTGGATGTTGTTCATAATTCTTAAAATTAAATAAATTATAATACACTTGTTTAATAGATATTTAAATGATTATTCCCATACATTTATTACTTTGAATTGGAGTATTTTATTAAAATTCAATTGATTTGTTTCTGCAAACATGTGCGTTATCTTGTTTTGAGACATGATTGCTGCAGTTAATTTCCAATCACATTATAGAAACTGTGGCATAAAGAAGATAAAAGTAGATAAAATTCTCCAACTTAAGCTTTTACTAAATGCTTGGCAAAATTTGTGCAGCTTGCAAGTCCTTACCATGTGCAGAATCATCATGAATAAAATGAATTATCCACTCATCTACATCAATATTTATTATTATATGTACATTTAATTTTTTAACAAATTATCTTAATAATTGATATCATAGTATATAGCTACTTAATATAATTAAAGATAAGATGTATATGTATAACAACTTATTATTTTAATTGCATTAATAAACCATAAATTTATGTTTTTGTTATATTATAATATATAGTGCATATTGTATATGTTTTCAAGATGCCAAAACAAAGTAGGCAATGAAATTTTTTATGCATGTTTTCATTTCAAAACCCATGGTAACCAAATTTTACGTTAAAAAATATATCAAATTAAATGCTAGCAACCAAAAACATATATTATCACAAGATATACAAGTAACTCCCGGCATTTGCCAGTGCTCTGCAGTTCAAATATGCGAAGAATTGATGCAACAGCATATATGTGGGAAAAATGTAACCCCAAAGAATCTACAAACTTGCTTGAACGATCATCCTCTACCCGCGGCTTTTTGCTTCTTTTCTTCGAGTCCAGCAGCCTCCTTTAGCATGTCGGCAGCATCCTGGTGCATGTCCAGTTTGGCAAGGGCAACAGATTGCATATAGAAAGCTGTAGCCCAGTCTGGATGTGCAATCTGCGCTTGCATTGCATCTCGAAGGGCCACATCAGCTTGATCACACATCAGATAACATAAACTACGACGTGCATACACTGTTGGTGAAACCATAGTTCCTACGTCGATAAACTGCATATTCATAGGAAAATAAACCGTGATAAGGTCAGGTGATGTAAAGAAACAACACTTCACTTTTTACCCTCGAACAAACTACCACAGGTTGGTTTCTGAGACGTGCCTGCATCTCTCTTAAAAATAGATGCAAAAGTGGGTGGCATCTGAATTTTTTCATTAACCTTGTTTGGGATTAATCTCTGTGGGAACTTGTCTACAGATTTAGACCCGTTATCACTGCCATTTCACTAGTCATATTTTTTGTTTAAGTTAAGGCAGCAAGAGGGACTTGCACAACACATGAGAGGATCACCACCTGGTTTTCATTTCTTTACATTTACATTCTCACCATTCATTAGGGATGCCAAAAATGGATCAAGTTTAATTAGATAATATATGCAAGCAAATACTCATTGGCATCCCATAGCAACGGCAGGAAAACAATGTAAACCCAAACCTGTGAATAACAATCAATAGCAGTCTTAAAGTCCTTGTCGCGGAATGCATAATCTCCACGCTTTCTAGCATCTAACATATCTCTCATCTGCTGTGTCCATTCTTGAAATGACAACTGGAGGATTACGGAAAAATGGAATTTAAAACATTGAAACGAAAATTAAAGGGATGCTAATGCGCATCAACAATTGTGAAACATAATACCTCATTTGTTCCTTCATCATCCCGATAGTGGGTGGTCACCAATATTTGGTGTATTGCTGTGAGGTCCATCCGAGAACAGGCCTCCCCCATGGGCGAAAGAGGGTGTTGAGGTGTTGGGGGTGCTTCTTTGTGCTTAGAAATTCCAAGCATGACATAAGAGGGAACCTGAAGCCATCAAATTACATCCTGTCACTTTCAAATTTGTGAGAACGTAGAATAACGAGCGTAGCTTAAGGCAACATCTGATATAAAGTATTCATAGTATAAGAGACTTGCTATTGTGTATGAGAAACATTTCACTGCTCTTAATCTTTAAGTAACAGGATGATTGTTCATTGAGATGAGGAGAATTGTACTAAACCTGTGAGGTTCAGACAAGAAACCTTTTAGTATACAAGTGGCTATAAAGCGAAATCTACTTGATGAGTTCTCAATGTCTTTTATCTTACAGGTGTCTGATCCTTAATTTAAAAATAAAAAATGATTCCCAAAGAAAACAGTAGTAGGAATAGAGTTAACATTCATACATCTGATTTTGGCCGTAGTGGAGAAAGAGCAGAAACAAGATCCTTGACATTAGGCCTTTCCCTAGGTTCATATTGCAAACACCGAGAAGCAAGACCAACAACTATTGTAGCTTCTTCTATAGAAAACCTTCCCTCCAGATGTGAATCCATCAGCAGGGTGATGTTTTTACCTCGTATCATATCAAGAGCCTGCGCATAATTCGTGTTTAACAAACCATTCCAGAAATATCATATTTCATACTTTACGGAGGGACCAGTCATTAAAATTACCATCCCCGTTTAAAGTGCAATTTTCTAATATCTAGAAGTTTAAGTTCAACAACGTAAATATATCATGTCGCCCATTTAAGTACACAAGACCACAATGCAGTAAAGTACAACAACTACTCACGTGACTTGGAGGAATGTGCTTTCCACTTAGCAGATCCAGGAGTACAGTGCCAAAGCTATATATGACACTTTGTGGTGTTACCCTTCCTACGGTACAAAATATCGTTAATCAAGTGAATATGAGTCAACAAACAGAACTATACATGAAATGATGGAAAAAGAAGCTAGCAGTTGCCTGCTCATGGCTAACACTCTTAACACATTAACAATAAGTTTAATGCAACACTAGTAATAATGACTCATGAGAAATGAAATAACCACAAGTTTTAATTTTCCATCGCTTTTGGTATATGTGATGGCTTTTATTTAAAAAGATAGTCTTCATCGAACTCATCCCAGAAGCTAAGAGATAACTGGAAATATAGAACAAGTAGATATAAATCAACGGCCATTACAATCAAATATGCTATCATGTTGGGTAGATTATAGTGTGGATCATAAAAATATCTAACTGAAGCTTGCAATTAATATTTATCGTTCCCGTTCACACATGTTAGTTCCAGATAAGAGTAAAGTAAAATGTGGAAATTTTGTCGAGTGCCCACTCCAAGCTTCATATCCAGTTAGCCCTTAAATCAGAGGAGATTTAAGGATAGTTACCTCATCTTAAAGTAACCAAGATGATTCATCCTCTAACTAATCCTGCCGTAAATAAGCATGTTTTTCTCAAGTATTACTTTGAACTGATCAGAAATTCTTGAGAACAAGTGCCAAGTAAAAAGTTACACTGCCAAAGAAATGGAAGACCAAACACAATAGTGTAAATTTATAAATACAGTCCGGAAGATGATCCTGAGCAGTACAAGAATGATCAAAAGGTTCAGCCTAGAAATGTTCCCACACACAGAATAGAGAGTTTCCCCTCAATAGCACGTTTAAAAGTTAGGTAACTGATATTTACCATTTTTAAGATATTCTGGAGGAGTGTAGGCAAGATTTGTGCTGTAACTTTTTCCATCCCGACTGTTTTTCATCAAGCCAAAACATGAAAGCCTGGGATCACCATCCTGCAAAATCCACTCAAATTTACATCCTTCAAGGACTAAAGAAACTAGTAATAGCACAGTAATACTCTAGTAACAAATAGGTGGCTGATTCAATTCGTAATGAGAAATCAGAGATAACACAATACCCCATCGAAGAGAACCCTGTAGGCATTGAGGTCGTGGTACAGTGGAAGACCTTCATCGCTACAGTATGCCAAGGCTTCAGCTATATAAAGTGCTACTCTCAAGCGCATGGCCCATTCAATGGTCTGACTCTCCCCTATAAAATTTTTTGAGATAATAATATCACTCTAAACTGTCAAAACGGATAGGTACATATACACACGAAATGCAGCTAACTCATACTCTCGATTATCACATAACAACATACCAAAAATTCTATTCTCCTCAAAATCATCTTTAGGTCCCAAGTGCTACATTAATTTATAAATCACTTCGAAAAATGTTGCGAAAAGTAATTTTAACTCATTGACAAGGCATGATAACAAATTAGGCTTTGCTTAAAAGCAAAAAACTCAAAAATGCAAGAAAAGTGATAACATACAATGAAATAAATGCTTAGCAAGTGTATCATTGTGCATATACTCTGCAACCAGCAACCTCTCATCACCATCACAGCAATACCCAATTAAATTCGCCAGGCTTTGGTGCCTCAACTTGCCGACTCTCCATGCCTCCTCCTACAGCACTAAAAAAAAATCTATAGTATAACTCAACTATTTCAACACCCATCTGCTCTCACAGTAGCGCTTAACATTCCACTAAATTAGATACACACACAGTGTCTAATCATAAATTTTAGAATACCGCAAATTGTTTCGGGTCCGACCAAGCCATCTTGGGAAACTTCTTGACGGCGATCCACCGGCCGTTCTGGAGGCGGCCTCTGTAAACAACATTCGGGGCTTTTTCACCGCTTTCTGAGACAATAAAATCCGGGCTGAAGTTATTTGTAGCAGACTTGAGGTCCGCAAAGGAGAACTCGGAAAAGGATGGAACCCCGGTGGCAGCTGCCCCCGAGTCGGGCCCTGCAGGCTGGTGTCGGCCGGCGGTAGATGTCGGAGATGGACCGTGCGCCTTCACCTTATCGTTCCCCGGCTGCGCCTCATCTGGAGGAAACTTCGAAGCTAAGCAGCCCATTGCACAAACACACCGCAATACTGCTCAAATACCCTCTTCTACTTCTCTGCTCAAAATATAATCACCCTCTCACTTTCAGGTCCTAACTACGATTATAAAAGAACGAAACCCAACAATACGTACAGATTTGAGAATAAACTGGAACAGCTAAATCAATATATCTATATACTTATACATATATAAACGCAAAGGGGATCTTTCTTTTTTTGTTTGTTCTTGAAATATATATTTAGTAACAAATGATGATTTGCCTAATCTCTTTCACACTCGATCATCAATCTTTTAACTTTGTTACATGCAGTTAAAAGAAATTGTTGGTGGGTCTGCCGCCGTATATCGTCGCAATGTAACCTTAAATCACTCGAACAGTAGGAGGGAGTAAGGGACCACGTATATATCATTCCATACGTACATGTCAAAGGTTGTCGGTATTTATTTACAAATAACAATTATGAAAGAATTGATGGGCTTCATGTAGTGGAGTTTCAGGGTGGTTTAGCCGTGGATATCGAACATGAGACATTAAATTATGGCAAAAGAATTCTTGGGTCACCTTGGATTATAAACGATCCTTCTTTCTTGCAGCTGTCTGTAAGAGTTAATTAGTTAATTAAACATGTTAACAGATTCAAGATTATAAAAACAATTCTTTTTTTTATTAAATACATCAATTACATAAACAACAATAGATTGGGAAAGTTAAAAAAAATAACATTAATTATGAAACTGACCGATCGAATGCTATGAATTGTATGCTATTTTTATATTATAGAAAATACATATCTTTTATGGACTAATCGTCCTTATAATTTTGTCTTGTCCATGATAATATTTGAACATGCCAGTTGTGGGGAGGTGTTCTTATCCACCAAGGGACGTGGCATGCTACGGAACGATGGATCAGATTGATCATTATACACACGTAAGTATGGATCTAATTCCTGTTGATCATCAATCCGGTAATATATGTCAATCTAAATCATTGTAAACATCGTTATAATAGTAATAATTATCTTATATCGATCTCATTGTCTATTTTTATTGATCAAATCTTTCAATTTATTTCGCTTCAATCAAATTATTAATAAGAAATTATAATATTACTATTATCGTCTTCTTTTTATTATATTTATTATTTCGACAAAAGTTAAAATTATAATTAACACTTTATCTCAAATTTAATCAATCACACAAAAAATATTATTTTTATAAATATTATTATCTATTCAACTCAACTCTTTTATAATCATACGATTTATTATTAATCTTATCCTTCTGCATCCTATATAACGAGATAAAAGGTGCATAAGAATATAGAAAACTTGAAACCATCTTGATCTCAAGCATAAATTATTAGTTTATTTTTTCGAAATGACATAAAATACTTATAATTGTATCTTGAAATCGAGATTTAGACTAAGTACACTTTCTCGTATAGGTGTTAAATAACAAATCATTTTTTATATTTCATGTATTAAGCTCAACATTTCAGGCTATGAACCAAATCACATACCTTAAAAAAAACCGATCACTCCCATTAAAAAAAATATTACCTTTAATAATATATATCGATTTGATCGAATCTTACTCTAAAATTTACTGAACACATAAAAATAGTATTATTTTCTATATCAAAATATGACTTCACTATACCTCAACATTCATGCATATATACACATATATATTTGCCCTTTTGACATAATTTAGTTATCCATAATCAAGTATAAAATATTCTTAGAAAAATCAGAATTAAAATCCACACTTTCAAAACCATCTGGCAAGTTCCTTGAAAAAGTGGATTCTGACAGCTAAATCAAAATAGACATCTCCACACCGTGTTTATAACATAATATACTACAAACTTCACTATAAGTTCTTAGTGATGATAACAAGGACTCATTCCCAAAAAAGTTAAAAACAAAGAACAACATTCCAATACATACACAATTTATATGATGCATGAAAGAATAAAAAACCTTGCAGTAAGAAGAAATGTGATCAAAAGTAAATGTCAGTTTGCTTGGACTGTGCTTTGAGGTCTTTCAGCTTCTTCAATATGTTTGTGAAATAATCCTGCAGATATTTCTCTAGCGTACTAATATCTTTGGCATCCACTCCAAGAAGATTGTATGTCTCAGCCATTGGGTTGGAGAACACAGTATCACTACTAAGAACCTAACAAAAAAAAAAGGAAAAGAATTAAATCATTTGGAAATTTGTGTCAATTTCAACTACAAGAACAGGTCACTAGCCCACTGTTGATGAAGCAAATGCAAATCTATCAACAATTAATCAAGAAAAATGATACTTCCATTTTGATCAAGTTCACATATTTGCATGCCTCAGGTCTCAGTTTCTAGATAAAAAACTCCATGGAAAAGGGTAGTTGTGCAGACTCTGGAAAAAGTCATCAATTGATACCTCAGAGAACGCCAATCTATCAGCAACCTCGTTGGTCCACTCAAACAAACGAGTCAACTGGCGTGTGAATTTTAAAATTGAGACAGGAACTGTCGTAACGTTTGCATCTTGACCAGCGAGTCTCTCACACAAGGTTATCACCTGTGAAATTGCACAGCAGGATGGTTTTAAATATAAAGTTGATTTTACAGTCACATTGTAAAGCCACAAGACACAAGTATTGAAAATAGCCATGATCACATCTCCCCAAAAAACTGTTTTCTCAAATTAAGGGCATGACATTCTTCCTTACCTCTTGAGTTGTCCATGCACGAGGCCCAGCAAAAGTAAGGAGTTTTCCGTTGATATTCTCATTTCGCAGAGCTATAAATGTTAATCGAGCAATATCCTGGAGATATAATTGTTTGAGGACTTTAATTATATGATATATTACCAGATTAAGATATAAAAGTTTACTTGGGTATCCATATATGCTATTCTGGTGGGAGCATCAGTCCCCCAAACAGATCTGTCTTCCAATATGGGCACCGCATACTGTCCAATCAGACCCTGGAAAGATTGGGAACAACCACAAGGAAACGAATAACTGATTCAGATGTCAAATAGTCGCAGTGAAACATAACAAAGCGATGAAGAAAGATGGCATAGAGAGAAGAATCTCAAACTAGAACATGCAAAAGAGAAACGAGTGTGCTTTTTTTTCATTGTTCTTCAGTTGATCAGGTCTTATATTTTGTCAATTGCATTTACGTCAATGTGAAAGGCGAGAGTACCAATGAAATTGGAAGAGAAATTTAAAAAAATGAAACAAAAAGAAGGCATTCACCTGCATGAAACCACATAGCCGGATAGTGATGTGATTCAGGCCTGAATCACGGAGAAATTTCTCAGTGCAGTGTTTGATCTCCATAAGTGGAACTTCAGGATGCTTATCACAGTTATGAATTGAAAAGAAGACAAATTTTTGGATTCCCATGGCCTTGGCGCATTGAATGAGAGCAACTTTTCCTTTCCAATCTACCTAAAGTGAAGGTGAACTTAAGTATAGCAGATTTATGTAAATGTAACTGATTAGATGAAGATTATTGTAGAAACTATTTAACCTCCTGACATTGATCCTACTGTGTAACTAGTAATATAATCAGGTTGTTGGTAAGTATCCTCACAGTTTTTATGGGTTCCTCTGGGCGTCCAGTGGCACAGTCAATAACTGTATGGATGCCAACCAATGTCGCTGGTATTGTCTCGGGTTTGCTCAAGTCTGCCTGCACAGGAACACATGCAGTAACAATTTTCATTGATGCCTAACTTCAGATCACTCAGTAAAATTGCGCACGTTGAGAAGCTAATAAACACACAAGTATTTTTGTCAGAAATTGATCCTGAACCAACAATCAATGTTATGAAGAACTGAAGCACTGAATGATGGATGCAAAAGACCACTAAAGACAGTGTTTGCTCCCTGGCATGAATGCTAATTAAAAAATATTTACATAATAACCAATATAGGAAACAGTCTAGCCAACGGAGGCCAACCCTTCGAGGTCTCTATGTTCTTGATCGAAGCTTCTACTTTCCTGGATGTCTCCATATTTATGATGGACTTATGATGAGATTTAGATTCCATTAGGTGTCATCTGTTCCCCTGCCTCCTCACGTATCAGTTTTTAATTTGTCTTTGGATTAAATTCTTGTAAACTCTTATATTGACATCGTGACTTCCATCTTGCACATGAGAACATCCTGTCCATGAATTGATAAGTGATTCAAAGGTAAAAACTTTGCGCATCCTCGCCTCACATAGAGGATTGACAAATAAAAAGATGGGGTACAACATAAATTCTTCCATTTTGCCAAACGTATGCAAACCGAAGTCACCTTGTGCAACAAATCACAATTCTAACATCCGGGTTATGGACATCGATTTGTCAAAAGGAAAACAAAATATCAAAACCCACGCTCCAAATTCCAAGAACAGCTGAAAAACCAACTTTACTAGGGCCGTGATTTGCACACAACTCACTTCACTCACGAGTAAAGTGCAGCCTAATGATTACTGTACTAACACAGGCTCACATATAGAGCACTGAGTTTACATTGACAACAGTGGCGCCCCAGTCACGTAGGAAATCAGCAGGAGCAGGCCGAGGCCTGACGAGGCACCTAACGTCATATCCTTCATCCAACGCCCGCCTCACAATCTGCCTACCCAATGTGCCCGTGGCGCCCACCACCAGTATGCTGGTAGGCCTCACAGGAGTCCCCGGAGCCAAATTCACAGCGGCGCATTTGATCAGAGCTCCATTGCCCCTGCCTAAATCAAAGCTAAAGACAATCAAATCACCAACGCTATCAACAACAGAGAACAATTACATTAGTGGCACCTCAAAAGAAGGCAAAAGGGATCACCTTTAGAAGTAAGTATCGTAACGGAGGAGGAGGAGTGGGGGGAGGTGGACGCAATGGAGTCCCGAGCCAAAGTTCGCCGCCAGGAGAGGGAGGCTTGCCGCGGACGGCGGAGAGTGAGGGTGGGAAATTGAGGGTGGAGAGTGGAAGAGGCCATAAATCACCTTTGAGGGACTGTGCTGGCTTCTCCAAGAGAATGTAGCGAAACAACAGATGCGGAAGATGCCACGTCTGCAACTTCTGGATTACGCACTTTTACCACATCATTTTTTATTTGGTTCTCATAATATTTATTATTTTTTATTGTTAAAATTTCAAAAAACTAATATGACACTAATTTATAGTGCCGAATTAATGTCTAAACTTGACCCAAGTCTACTCTAATGCTATAATAACACAATTTTAACAAAATTAATTCAAAAGAGGCAATATGTAAGAAAATAAAAGACTTCGTGAATGGATGAAAAGATTTGTTTAGAACAATAACTTTAATTAATTCTACAATTATTTAACATAAATTATTAGAACACATAGTATTAACTTTTCCCATAATGACTATTTATAGTTTTAGAAGGTAGACATAATCTCACATATTTTACATCCATCACATAGTTTACTAAAATCTATACGAGCAACGAAAAACAGAGTTAGTTTTAAAGCACGTATCGATACTATTTGTACATCACAAAAAAATCAATAAAAAATCACATTTTTAAAACCATATGATACATGCATTATATTATGGCAAAAGTTTACGATAATATATATATGATTTTAATATTTATGTACAGTACATTGGATGTACCTTTCAAGAATTAATTTGAAAATAATAGACATCGAATGTAACACCTTTCTACATACTAGTCTTCTATAGACCGGTCAGATCAGACCGGGCTCAGAAAATTGACATGTAAGTTTCGAATTTGTTTTTTTATGTATTTGGTTTTATATATAAAGATTCGGGAAGCATAGGCGTCGGACGATCCTCGATCCTAACCGCCTGCCTCTATCACACACGAGAACGGCCATCCTTGGTGCCTATTTTCTCTGCTTTCTTTTTTCTCTCTCCTCTATTTTCTTATGTTTTCCTGTTTCTTTTTATTCGAACATCCACTATAGTATCAACACAGGTTCTAGATTGTCCTCTTCGTTTTCCCCTGCTCTTCCAAATTCGAACCGGAATTTGTGTGTACATATTTCGGGAACCAACATAAAGAACAATGGCGGTGCAATTCAGTTCTGGTTCGTCGGCATGGGATCGATTAACATGTTGGAACCGTGGAAGGGGTATTTCATTGCACCAGTCAACAGGGCTTCGAGTTCATCCTGGGGGTGAGAACTCGGGGAAACAGAAAGTTCTTTATGGTCGACGTTTTGAGGCTTGTTCTCTGAAGGAAAAAGGATATCTGAGTTGTCCGCTAGTTCGTCATAGGAGGCACGTGTTGTCGAGGTTCGGTAACCACCGGAGTCCCGATTGTGAGGTGCAGCCTCCTGATGTAGACGAAAGCTCTGCCGTACTAGAAGAAAGCTTTATCTCTAATTCAAATGGAGGGCACAAGTATGGTACCCTTTTACCCCGGACGATTTTATAAAAAAGGCCCTGATCAAAGTGTTAGTTTTAATAATATAGGCCTCCCCGGTGTTTTTCATCACCTCTGGCTCCAGTCTCATTTACAGGGGCGCTGTAGTTGGCTGGTACATGTGTTTGGAACCGAAGCTACCAAAGTATACTAATATTGTGCACAGTGAAACTGCTCGAACGTGTATTTTCTAGGTGTCACATACAGAGTTTCTACCACATCTTAAAAACTAAAAGGCGCCATCTTTAACGCTTCCACAAGCTCTGCACCATGCAACACGCTGAGATGTAAAATAGAGATCATTTTGATGCACCTGGATGCTGCGGTCTTTTTGGGGGTTGACGATGAAAGTAAAAAAATGGTCTAAAGAACTCTGATTCATTTTGAAATGCAGCCATCGATACACATCAAATATGATGATATCTACTACCTATAAACTTCTAGTTTTTAGTCAAATTTAACATTATACGTCCATAGAAAAGTGGGAACTGATGCATGAAGGTACATAGTTAGAACTTCAGTCCAATTTCCTACAGATTTGATTTAATGTATGAAAAGGATGCAGAACTTCTTTGGCACCTATTGATGGTTATGGGCCTAAATTTCCTTGCCTACGTATAGCCTAAGTCATTGATCATCTTGTTAATATAGAGAACTTATATGTTGGATGATCATGCAATAGTTATGATATTCCTTTTGTTGATTCTTGTGCTCATCTTTTTGTTTCCAGTGAGTTGAACTGTACTGCTTCTCCTGGGATCATTAACTCCAAGGATGACTCGAGGGAAATTCCAATCAACACAACTCTGTCAAAAGATGTTAAGCATGAGCTTGTAATGCTGTCATTACCAGCAATTGGGGGACAGACTATTGAACCTCTGACACAATTGTTGGAGACGGCATTCATAGGAAATTTGGGTAAGGTTTAGCTTGGGTATTATACTTGACTTCTGGGTTGCGTTATCCAGTAATTTCGTCACATGATCTATATAAACCCTTCTGCTTTGTAAACGTGGCATAACTGTGATTATTGTAAGTTTACTTGGAGGTCGATGAGATTAATCCACTGTTACCATGGTGAATCTTTCTGCGCTTTGATCGTACATGGTTAGAGTTCCCTTGGTTGTATTTTGTAATTATAGAGATTTTCTCCTGTAACTGCACGTTTGATTTCCGTCATACTTATTAAAGAGAAAGCACAACAAGATATAAACAGTTGACAAACTGTTTGCGTTCCTTGCCTATTCACCATATAATTCTTAAACTTTTGACTTGCACCATGATGAAGAAACACACACGATTTAAACACCATATGACAAATTGCTTGCGATTTGTGCCTATTCACCAAATAATATTAGTGTGATCTGATGTATTCTACTTTGACAGCGAGATAATAATATATTAAATGCATTTGTTTTTCTTTTAGTTCACATTGCTCCTTTTTCACCTGGTTATTATCAATCAGGTTCTGCCATTTCATTGCTCTCAAATTTTACGAGCATGTTTCTTTTTCAGGTTCAGTGGAGTTGGCCTCTGCTGGTGTCTCCATATCTCTCTTTAATATAGTCTCAAAGCTTTTTAATATTCCTCTCCTCAGTGTTGCTACTTCTTTTGTGGCCGAAGATATTTCTAAGAATGCAAGCAGATTTTACACATCGGGTAGGTTTGGAATTGTTGAACTCTGTTCTGAATATGTGTAAGTTTCTCTTGATGAAAGTGCTCTTCTAGTTCAACTCTAATTATTTCCTTTGTACCGATGCAGAAAAAAAGCTGCAGCTTTCGTCTGTGTCCACAGCTTTGGCTTTAGCTGTTGGCATTGGCATCTTTGAAGCTGTTGCCCTGTCTCTGGGATCTGGACCTTTGTTAAGTTTAATGGGCATATCACCAGTATGCATTTTCCTGTTCTAAAGCTCTAGAAATTCTATGGCTCTCAATCCTTCACCCTTTTTATTTTTTTCTGGCTGCATTTTACTTTTCATATTTACTTAACCATCGTTACCAATCGTTGCTTGCATTTCATTGCTTATCCTGAGAAGTTGACTTATTTTGTTACTGTAATAGTCATTGGCCAAACTCTAACTATATAAGATTTGATTACATTAATTTCTTTCCTTCTATTTTGTGCTGTTTATGCTAAAAAAATATTTATCAATCCTTGGTGTGTAACTGAAGGGATCTGTCTGGCTTTTGTAAACCAAGGCGTCATGAAATATTTGATTTTTCGACTTTTGCCCCATGGAAGTGGGTAGATCATTCCATGATTTATTTGTGACCTGGAGGTCAAAATATGTGGTCTTCTAACATTTGCTGAATTCAACTTTATTTTCATCCGTTTTTTTAATCCAAAATTATGATAGGTGACTTGGCATCAAAATAGAAGAAGTAATATTGATTTAAATTTTATATTATTCCGAACCTACTGTGGTTTGTGGCTTTGAAGTAAGGAATCCAAGAGAACAATCGTGTATTTACCATTCATTGTTTTTTAATTATAAGTATAATGTGTTACTAGGGCTTATGATCAATTTGTTCTATTGCTCAAAAGTTTGAATATTAGTTGATGATTATTTGGAGGGAGGATTGTGCCTTGTTATTATGTCTTCATCGCGGTGTTACCAATGACGTTTTACTGAACACATCAGCCACATTAAATTTGAGTTTACATGTATATCTTGTAAGTTTTAACTGCCATTGCAGGTCTCTTCTATGCGTATTCCAGCTCAAAGATTTCTTCTTCTTAGGGCTCTTGGTGCTCCTGCATTTGTTGCCTCTTTGGCTCTTCAAGGCATTTTCCGCGGTTTCAAGGACACAAAGACCCCTGTGATTTGTTTAGGCAAGTGTTCCTTTACTTTTTAGTTTAACCGTATTCAAACAGGTAGAAAATGTAGCTAGTCTTTTTCTTAAGTCGTAACCAACGAAAATTTTCTTATTAAGAATGATTACATAGGCTTGTAATACTGCATGATAAAGTATCTCATAATGCCACTTTTGTGTGGATTGTTTGTAATGTATTTCTTCATCTGGAAATAGCGGCTTTTTGAAAGGTCATATGTCACATGTATATATGTTGAAGATAAGAGATGCAATCAGATTTGTTGAATCTAAGGGATGGGATCAAATTTGATTTAGTGTATCTCTATAATTAGGAGATTATATTCTGCTGATTAGCAGATCCCCTTATTTATGGGATTGGATATGCTGCACTTTATAGATTGTTTGCCTATAAATTCCTCTAGTTCGTGATTGTAATCATTCATTACGAATATAATGAAACATAAGTATTTTCACTCCCAAAAATCTGCGTTTTCTTCCTTCAACATGGTGTCAGAACTGTACGCCTCCGTTCATTAGGAACCACTTTTTTTCTTTGAGTTTCTCGCCCTACGCGGCTCCTTCTCAACCATTTATTTTCGCAAACAAAGATGGGCGAAAAATTTGAAACCCTTCCTCCAACCGGTGAATCGATGCAACCTGCTGTGTGAATGACAACACATTCATTCTTCATACCGCTTAAATGGGAAAAATTATTTGAAATTGTCCCAGTTATTCCGAACCACATTGAAGTTAAAAGGCAAAATTAGCCATCTCATTGGTCCTATGCCCGATATGGACAATCCTAAGTTTACTAAGACTCCCTCATAATGGCGTGGCTATGGAATTCCATGATGCCAAATATCAGCGATACCCCAGTTGCAAAAATGAATACTTTCAGATTATTGCTATCACTTGCATAAAATTACGGGTGATATTACAACAGTTTGATGTGAAAAATGCTTTCCTACATGACAATCTTGAGGAAGAGATCTATATGGACATTCCGTCCCGCGCCCGGATATGAGAAAAATCTTTGTAGGAAGGTTTGTGGGTTGCAGAAAGCTTTATATGTATTCAAACAGCTCCCAAGAGAATGGTTTGGAAGACTCACGAAGATCATAAAATCGATGGGGTACAAACAAAGTCAGGTGACCATACTTTGTTTGTGAATCACTCAAAATCAGGTTCAGCTAGTATATTACTTGTTTATGTCGACAACATTATTATTACTGGTGACGATGAAAAAGAGATGCAGGATCTTAAACAACAGCTAGCATCAGAATTTGATATCAAAGATCTCTGAAGATTTAAGCACGTCCTTGGTATAGAAGTCGCATACTCAAAACAAGGGATTTATTTCACAGCAGAAATACATCACTGATTTACTCCGGGAGATGGGGAAGTTAGCTTGTAAGCCTATCAACACACCCATAGAGTTCAATCACACACTTGAGGCCACCGCATAGAACAAAATTGTGAATAGAGAGATGTATCAATGTTTTGTAGGGAGACTAATTTAGCTCTCTCACAGAAGACCCGACATAGCCTACTATGTTAGTGTGATTAGCCAGTTCATGCACAGTCCAAAGGAGGCGCACTAGCATGCAGTTGAAAAACAACTTCAATACCTGAAGGGAGTCCAGGAAAAGGAATTCTGTATAAAATGGGTGATACGATGATACTTGAAGCCTATACAGATGCAGATTATGTTGTGTCAATCAGTGATAGGGATCGAATACAGGGTATTGTACCTTTTTTGGAGGAAATTTGTGACTTGGCGGAGTAAAAAGCAAACTGTTGTAGGAAGGTCATGTGCAGAATCTGAAGTAAAACCTTTGGAGTTGGTGAATTGCTTTGGTTGAAGATCATCATGGAAGATCTAAAGGTAAAATGGAATCGGCCCATGAGACTTTAATGTGAGTGGCTTGATTTGTGTACCATATGTCCCTACTGATCATCAGCTGACGGACATATTTCCCAAATGATTGAACATTCCACCATTTCAAGAGATCACTTCCAAGCTCAGAATGAGAGACCTCCTATAATCAGCTTGAGAGGGAGTGTTGAAGATAAAGGATGAGATCGGCTATGTTGAAGATAAGGGATGAGATCAGATTTGACTTAGTGTATCTCTATAATGAGGAGATTATATTCTGTTTATTAGTAGATCCCTTATTTATAGGATTGCATATTCTGCTCTTTATAGATTGGTTTTTGCCTATAAAATTAGTGTAGTTAGTGATTGTAATAATTTATTACGAATATAATGAAACATACGTATTTTCCCTCCAAAATTTTTGTTTTCTTTCTTCAACAATATAAAATACATTTTTAAGAAGTTAAGGCCTTCTCTCCTATATGTCTATATTAGATGTGGGGACCCAGGACCCATAATGCCGAGTATACAAGTATCACATCAATGTAAAAAAAGCCTTTTTCCTGGTTAGTTGCATGCAAAAGACTTGAAACTTGCATTTAACAATTCTTGTGTTCTTTGGTGTGAACTCTGCCTTGGGAAATAAAATGCTTTTTTATTGTACAATTATTTTGTCGTTTTTAGCAAATTCATTTCCACAAACAGCCTTTTAAATTTATTTTTCATAAACGGCTCTCTCTTGCTGCAGGTTTTGGAAATTTTACAGCTGTGGTTCTCTTTCCATTTTTTATTTATTATTGTCAGATGGGTGTTTATGGAGCTGCCATTTCTACCGTTATATCGCAGTATGTGTTCATTTTCCATATATGGGCTCACTTTTAATCGTCTGTAATTTCTGGGTCCCTCAATATTTGCTTAAGTTGTTTATCTAGATTTAATATTCTCGTTGCTTCTTTCTAGATACCTTGTTGCTTTTTCGATGATTTGGAATCTGAATAAGAGAGCTGTCTTGTTACCTCCAAAACTTGGAGAACTGCAGTTTGGTGATTATCTGAAATCAGGTAAGTATTTGTCATGTCATTTTTACTAAATTTTAATGCATTGCACATTATTTCATTTTGAAACGCTTCATTTGGCTGATATGAGGGGTTCTTTTGACTACCTTCTGGAAGTGGGGTGCCTATGGCCAAGCTCTTGCATTTCCACTTATCTTCTGATTGTGAGCATGCTTAAAAAAATGTAATTATCTAATTGTGTTTCCTGTTCATTCATCCCGACACAATCTTTAAGATTAAGGTTCTCTTTCCACACGTACTTTATCACAAGTTGGTCGGCTGAGATCTCCCCTACCCCAGATGTTCCTCTAATTTTCAGTTAAAGAATTCTTAACTTAAAGCTTACCATGAAGGCCATGGTCCACAATTTTGTTTTATCCTTGTAAGTTAGTTTCTTTTGCGATAGTAATGACCTACACACTTGGAAATACACCATGTAAATCACTCAAGACTTGTTCCTCGTCGTTGATGTTTTTTATTTGAAGTTCATTTGCCATTTAGTGCATGGTTATGTGTTTTAAACACTTGTAGCTGGAATGGAGCTGCCGTTTTAATTGATGTGTCAATATTACAAGTTTCTGCATTGTTATAGTAAGGTGCCTGAACTTTTACATGTAACGAATAGTCTCTCTTTCACTTTCTTGTCCTTGTACTTGTATTTGAAATACCTTGCATGCTTGTTTGTCTTTTGGAACTAATAAACACAGAAATAGTATGCAACTTCCATGTCTTGAAATTGATTATTCTGTTGTTCAAGGCGCCGCTACGAGAATATGACAATTCTGAGAACATCGGGCTCCGTGATCAGTTACTATAATTTTGATGCCACCATGACTTCCAATCTGGTGTTGACTCGGTTTATCTATGCTTGGAACGCCAAATAAAAATATGATTTTGCTAGTTACACTCTCCAATATCTAATTTTGTATTATTTGGCTCATTCAAAAATCAAGGATATACGTTATTTGAATGTTTCTGGGATCATCAGGTGGTTTTCTTATTGGGAGAACACTTGCTGTTCTGCTGACTATGACGCTTGGTACATCGATGGCTGCACGCCAGGGCCCTATCGCAATGGCTGCTCATCAAATATGCTTACAAGTATGGCTCGCAGTATCGCTTCTGACAGATGCACTTGCTACTTCGGCTCAGGTAATTTTTATGGTTTTACCCCCTCTTCGGTCTTTTGTTTTCTATATTGCTTTGATCCATTACTTTGGAGTTGTGCCATCTGTCCAGGCCTTGATTGCTAGTTATGTATCAAGAAATGATTACAGGACTGTGAGGGATATTACTCAATTTGTTTTAAAGGTACTTGTCTTCTTGTTACGTAGGCTCTGTGGCAGCTTAAATTTCCTTGTATTACTGATTCCAAATTTTTTTCCTGATGAATCTTTTTTTGTGTTTGTAGATAGGTTTTGGTGTAGGTGTTTTCTTGGCTCTGGTTCTGGGTGTTTCTTTTAGTTCTTTGGCTGAACTTTTTACCAAGGATACACAAGTTCTAGGTATTGTTAGAACTGTTGCTCTGGTAAGTGAAATTCATGCCTTTCTTGAAGCATTCTCGTTAAGGCAAAAACAAATATGTCTCTAACATGATATTGCACAAATGGTGCAGTTTGTGAGTGCCAGCCAACCTATAAATGCTCTAGCTTTCATCTTTGATGGACTCCATTATGGTGTTTCGGATTTCCCTTACGCAGCACATTCCATGGTAATAATCTTTACGCTGATAAAGCTTGATAAATGGGAAAAAAGCTCACATACATTGTGCATGGTAAAATGCAGATGGTGATTGGGGCTGTGTCTTCTGCATATCTTTTAAGAGCTCCTACCATCTTTGGACTTCCTGGTGTTTGGTCAGGCTTGACTCTCTTCATGGGACTGAGAATGGTGGCTGGTTTTATCAGGTGATATTATTCATCTTTTAATGTTCTTGAAAAATGCTGCTCTTTCGTTCTTACGAGGTTTTACACCCTTTTTACCTGTCAGATGAATAAGTTCATCATGCCAAATAAAATTTTATTCGTACGAGTAATTTCATTGGCTTGAAGAAGAAAAGAGAATCGGCACAGCCTTTTCTAAACTATATTTCTTTTTACTTTCAGGTTATTGTCACATAAGGGCCCATGGTGGTTCCTGCACGTCAACGAGGCCAAGGTTAATCCCTAGCTGTTCATATTGTATCAACTGTTATTTATTTGCTTCTATCAGAAGAATTCCATTTATCTCTGTTGTTTTTTGACTTTCAGGTCGTTGGGATGGGAAGTTAAAACGTGAGGAACAGAACAGGAGCCCACCTAGGAACAACTGATAAACATACAGAACCGTTGCGATAACAGGAAGTTCATATAGACCCAACTCAAAACTGCAGGCATCCACCTCAAGAAATGGAGTACTTGACTCTCATTTGAGGCGGATGTATTGGTAGGGCAAAAAATTAGATCTTGATGTAGGACAAAGGACAATTAACCTTTACTTGTTTATAATTTAGACAAAGTTTAGCTGCTGATGTTTCAGGTTTGACTTAACAGCACCAATCTTTGTATCCATAGCTGCACCATATTACAAGATAAAGATGTACTACCAAGCAATTATGAATTCAAAACATCATGTTAAAACCATAACATGATAAATCTCAATAAATTGCTTTCCACCAAGAATCAAACTCCGTGTACAAATTCAAAAATTTGGTTAACTTGCACATTATTATTGCAGATGACACCACAAAATTTATATTATAATCAAATAGTTACAATAATGAAGTGAAAATATGGCGAAAGTCAGTCGAGATTTGCTATGACAGCATCCACAACTTCTTGAGTTGTACTGCTTCCACCAAGATCTTTTGTACGATATTCACCCTCAGATATTACACGCTTCACCGCGGTCTCTAGTCTGTCCGCAAATGAAGGAAACTGCAGATGTCTCAGCATCATAGCAGACGAAAGCAGCAAAGCTACAGGATTTGCTTTTTTTTGTTTTACTACTTTCTCGTTTCCTACATTTCCTGCAGAGGCACCTTGCTCGAATATGGCATGATCGGCCCCGACATTCCCTGGAAGGGAACAAACCATTCAATATCTCTTTACATCAAGAAGATACATTCAGTTAGATAAAATTCAATAGACTGATGCAGATATGAATGTAGGCATCGTTCTAACAGATGAGGTAGAGTATAACTACGCTCATGCTTCTAGATTTTTTGTGGTCAGTGCTCGAGGGTCTCAACTTCACAAGTACGGGCAACTGAATTATGAACTCGTGTTTAAAAGTAGTGGCATTATGAATTGTCTTGAGATATCAAGTAAAACACATCTTTTCCATCTTGAAAGGAGGATAAGCTCGCAATCTAACAAATGATGCATACCTCCAGGCATGACCCCTGTACCTCCAGCAATTCCAGCAGCTATATTTGCAACCAGATTCCCATAAAGATTAGGAGTTACCTGCAAAACGCAACATTGCTAGCTTACAAGGCACCAAGTCGCGACCAACACATATACACAAACCAAGACACTCATTACGTGATAACTGCCGTCCCCTGCCTCTCACCATTCCAAAAATGTAAAATAACATGTAAAGAAGGTGAGACAACACTATAAAATGCCGCCAAGGACCTCATCCAAGTACTAATCTGCTTTATTAAACAGAATGACATAATAATGAGAACATTTGCAAGCTGTATGTACATGTCTTATGAGCTCAACATTAAATCAGTAACTTCAACCGGTTGATAATGCAGCTTATTATTTAAAACTCAAAGATCGCTGGCAGGATGAATAATCATAATCCCTTACCATGACATCAAATTGCTCCGGCTTGGAAACAAGTTGCATAGAGCAGTTATCCACTATCATCTCATTGTACTGAATGCTGGGGTACTTGCTCGCAATTTCACGGCAGGATTCTAGAAATAAACCATCCGCAAGTTTCATAATATTTGCTTTGTGCACGGCTGTCACTTTCTTCCTATTGTTGAGATAGGCATATTCGAAGGCATATTTTGCAATTCTCTCTGAACAGAATTTTGTTATCACCTAGCATTTGGGCTAAATGAGGAACAGAACCACATAAAAATACTAAAAGGTTCTAACTCGTGTTGCTAAATACGTATGAGAAAGAAAAATGAAGATACTACATTCTACAAGAAAGCCATCCAAACTTCGTAAAATACTGGATGTTCTAATAGCATACTACTGAGACACATATCAGAAAGATAAATCAAAATGAAACCTACATCTACAAGTAGGTAATCTGTAGCCTATCAGCAGAATAAGTACGTACGCTACACAGCTACAACGGAACAGGGAATGGAGAGGTTCATGCAAGAAGGATAAGGACACTAAACAGCAATAAACTAAGAAAAAGACAGAGGGTTGATGCAAATTAAACATAAGAATTTCAATTAACAAGCCCCACAGACACAATGTCCAAATATCCTACATTGAAAATCAAAGTTATTATAGAGTCAGTTATAAATCCAGAGTTTTTACTACCAAATAGGCAACCCCTCTTGGTTTTATAACCCAACATCGTAATCTTGAGAGTCGGTACAGCGAAAAGAGAGACCTAGAACAGTGATACTACAGGACCAGTCAATAATTATATTTTGTAAGCTGCATTAAAGTGCTTGAGAAACGCACTTGATACTGGAAGGAGGGTGAGACATATAAATTGGGCCACCAAGGACGTCGTCTCCTTAGGGGGTCAGCAATGTTACTGATGTTCCACATTGGTGGCCGTCGTCTCCTTAGGGGGTCAGCAATGTTACTGATGTTCCACATTGAGTATTAAACCTAGTATTGATTGACTTATGAAGTCAAACGGTTTTACCACCCAATAGATAAGCCTCTTGAAAAGGCACCCCTCTTGGGTTTATAATCAACACATGCCCTAGTCATCCCAGTGAAAAAGAATATGAATTATATTCACGTTTTGAAAACTTAATTCATGTTTTGATAAAATAAGCTAACTCTTTCTAGGTTTCCAATTTTTTCTAAAAAAAGACCACCTCAAGCTGCAATTGACTGAATAATGTTCATGTTTACGATTTAGATTGAACATGTCTTGAACTTTTGTTTATATATCCTTCTCATATAAATCGTCCTCATTTAGTTGGAAAGTTGAAAACATCTTCACCTTGTTCAAATTGTCAATCCAATTGTTTCCAGCCCTTTATGAATCTCGCCATTAAAAAAACAGCCCTTGCCTTTATCAATCATAACTCTCAAATCCTCCAATTTCGACAATTAGAAGGTTGAAAAGTTTCACCATAGTTGGTAGGTATTGTTATGGCAGGAATATTTTCTAGTTTCACCATAGTTGGTAGGTATTGTTATGGCAGGAATATTTTCTCAAATAAAAGCAAAATTCTTCATTCATTCAGTTTCAGGCCAAAGATTCGGTCTGAATTGAGTTGTAAACAAAAAGACACGGAAATCCCACAATCAGTTGGAAAGCAAGAGCAAAAACAAAAACATAACGCAATACCATGAAAAGTATCCGCACAGTAAAAAAATATTGTAGAAAGCTACCTTGAGACTTTCGACAACACCAGGAACAACCTCATGCTCGAGGCCAGAGTATTCACCCTCAGTATTCTCCCTTATGACGACAATATCTACGTCATGGTGGCGCGTGGGAAGCCCCTGCAGATTGAAGCAATGGACGAGTGAGGCGTAGAGATCGAGCTCCTTCCTCAAGAGCATATTGAGTGAGCTGACTCCTCCGCCCACCGGAGTCCTAAGTCCACCCTTGAGGCAAACTTTATTCTTCTTAATCGATTCGATCACCTCCGGGGGGACAATTTTCATGTCGCCGTGGATGTCGTACTTCTCGAAGTATACGGGAGCGTGCATGGCCTCCATGACCTGCTCGATGGCGCCGGTAACAAGGGGGCCGATCCCGTCACCGGGAATAAGGGTGACGGGCCGAGGGGTCCCGTCGCCGGGGCGGGGCATGTAGGTGACTGATCTGGCGGAGCGGAGTTGGCTGAGGATTCTTCTGGACATATTATTAGTTTGTTTGGAAATGGATTCTCGACTGATTAGGGTTTCGTACGCGATTACTTCAATCAGACAATGATTTTAGGCTTCAGAGTTCGGACTTGAGAGAGAGTGAGGAATCAGGATGGAAAATGTCCCGGGCCGGGCCTAGCCTACGCCTCATCAATCAGATAGCATATAGTATACTAAAGTATATAATATATTAATATTAATAATAATAATAATAATAATAATAATAATAAATAATAATAATAATAATAATAAAAAAAATTGGACATATTTGTCTAAATACCTAGATTTAAATTTCAATATTGTAGGGTTAAATTGCAAGTTTTGGGCTAATTTTAGCTAATAATTGGGATGGAACTTGATGGGATTGATCATTTCATCTCTGGTAATCATATTCTCGATTGCCATTTATCACGAACACCACAATGCTCTCTGTTTTCTTCCCATATTGTCCTTCCTTTCTGGCTTAAAAAATTTCCGACTTTGTTCGTGATAGGAAAATGGGATTCAGGAAGAATATTGTCTGTCTTCCGATGGGATTCATCAGGCTCGTTTGGCTGGAGAATCCTTCCTCAAGGCACCTCTCAATCTCATTCGTCTGTTATACGAACTTTCATTTTGTTTCGTTGTAGAATCAAAATTGTGTGGCTTATGTATACAATATTTGTTATCATGTTTGATGGTAATTCTATTCCTAGTGTTTCATTGAGATCGACATTGTTGTAGTAGTAGTAGTAGCAGTATTAGCTTTTGCAATTAGCATAGATGCTTTTTTTTTGCTTCTCTTGTATTCCTGAAGTTTCACTATGGTCGATCAGTTATTTTTTTTCTGACTTTGAATTCACTGTGCAGGAATTAAAGAAAAGGAACATAGGGATAGAACAGATTCGTATATGTTACTCACCATTTTCAAGGACCAGTCATACTGCAAAAGTGGTTGCTTCTGTTCTGGATGTTCCATTTGATGGCTCACAGTGCAAGGTAATTTATGTTTGAAAATTACCTGTTAAACAATGTTTGACAGTGTATATTCAAAGTTCGAGAAAGAACCAGGCTTCTGTTACATGTTTATCGGATACCAGATTCCAGAATGTGGTTTTGTTGGACTCTGATGATATATATTTATTCCTTGTTGAACGAAATATTAGTAATAGTCCATCATAGGCCATATATGGATGAAAGATGATTTATGATTTTAGGGAGCAGTTATTCTGTCACCTAAAATCTCTGTACTTTATGGTGAAAGTATAATCTCGTGGAAAAGTGATGAGGTTACAGTGATATTTGTTTCTATTTTGTATCTTGAGGTTAATAGATGCTTTGTTTTCATCCCTGTTATATTTATTTAACAGCATCCCAGTAATTTGTTTAACAGGCTATGGAGGATCTTCGGGAGCGGTACTTTGGCTGTTCATTTGAGTTGATGTCCCATGATAAAGTAAATAACTCAAGGAAGTACTTGCAGATATCCTCTCAGATCCAATTTGATTATCAATATGCTCCTAAAGTCTCCTTGATTGGTTATAATGGAGCTTATTGTGTATCAGAGCTCACATTGGTTTACAGTTAAATCATCAATCGATACATGGTAATTGTGTTCTCTTTTCACAGTACCCTGAAATTTGGGCTATGGATGAGAAAGATCCCTTCACACGGCCTGAAGAAGGAGAAAGTGTTGCCGATGTTGTCACGAGGCTAACAAGGGCTTTGACAGATATGGAATCAGAGTTTGAAGAGTAATAATTGACTTTATTCTTTTTCCGCTTTTGTTTTCAATGCTTGGACATGTTTAGCATGTGATGTCCGATTCATCTGGCATCCTATTTCTGCTTCTTTTCTTCTCTAATATCAGGGAAAACATATTTAGTGCTGGACCAGCCGTCACAAGTTTTTTCTCCTAGTTAAATATGATGTACAAAATTTTGATTATCCTTCAGAGTGTTTCTTCAGCCTAATAATTTAAGTTTCATAAGTTTCACATATGTGAAAATCTAATAAATTTTCTACCTTGCTGGTGCTATTCAAGTGGAAATATTTCATACCATATGTCAGTCACTCGAGCAAGCATACACAGTCTTAACCACACAGATCCCATTAACAAACGCATAATTCCTCTGCAGTTCATGAACCTTTTGGCATTTTATAAATCAGTTGTGACGATCACAATCGTAACAGAGCTCAAATTCACACAATTGCACAAAGAATCGGAAGATTTATTACTGAAATTCAGGTATAGCAGTAGAATTACAGAGACTAGAAATGAAGATAACTCCCAGGATCACTCCTGTCCTCTAGCCTAGCTAGATCGCTAACTGTTATGAACTAATTGTCTAACTATCCTTCTCCCTAGCCTTCGCTATTTATCCTACTCCTATCCTTGGGCTTGGGCCTAGCCCATTTATTTGGGTCATCAGTAGTTTGGCCCATAACAAGTTGCCATGTGTATTTCATCTAGTTTTCGATAATTGTTCACATTATTCAGTTGGTTTTTTATGTTATATACTTGGTTCTATGTTTTTGATGATTTGTATGAGGATGCTGTCCTGTTTTGCAGCTGCACCGTGTTAATTGTCAGTCATGGAGATCCCTTGCAGATTCTGCAGACAATGATCAATGCAGCTGCGCAAACCAAAACTGATTCAAATGACTTGACATCAAGAATTCAGGCAACCAGGGTTCCTTCAGTACTATCACAGCACCGAAAATTTGCTCTAAATACGGGAGAACTTCGTGAATTGGTGTAGTTTATGGCTTTTTCTTCTTCCCATGACCTGTATGCATGAGATGTAAAACCATGCATACAGTGTCTTCTTCTGCTGATACACATCTCTAAATTTTTACCTTCTGTGAAGGAAGGTGCCTAAAGGCATTTTTTATTCATCCTTCATCGAAATCTCTTGAACGGCACAATCATCATAAAATAAGTGTTAGTTGCTCTTAGACTTGTGTTCACACAAATTTCAGACCATTTTATACCAACAGCCATTATCAAAGTACCCACTCATTTATTATTGTAATGCACATACAGAACTCAGTATATAAATGTAATGTACATGCAAAACCATATTGTGATAGTTAATGCAAACTAACAATCTTGTTTGATATTGCGCTAGAGAATTAATTCATTTATCAGTACTTATTTAGTAACTTTTTCCTAATATTCTCATCATCTATAACCAAATTTAGTTCACATGTATGATTATCTTGGATATCATTGTGAAGTTGTCCACCTCAGGGTGCCCTCTATGCTGTCCTAAAACTAATCATGGATTGTGAGTAGCAGAAAAATCTGAAAGCGAATCATTAAAGACCGATTCAATTTAGAGAATGGTCATGACAATCATAGCAATGTGGTTGGTTATCTGGCGACATGAGAGATGAATGAAGTATTGATTTTTGCATCTCCATAGTTTCCCTAGTTCATTTTAACTTTTAACATTTTATAGGATTCAATCTAATTCCACTACTTTACGTACCAGGTCCTCTGTTAAACTGGAGAAAAGGTCAATCAGGGGTTTATCCATCCAAAGGTACTTCATTTGTGAGAATGGAAAGCCAATATTTCATTTTGTGATGTGAACTTCATTTCTTGATGGTTTCATACCCAGTTCTTATGAGAATATGACCACTGCTCCTGGCCTGGCTTCCTAACACTTCAAGAATCTTTATGTTAGTTCTCATTAGTTTTGGCTTGTTGGTGGTGTACAAGTCACTGATGGCTATCCAACGCAACGATTGGGTTTACGGTTTTCTTCCTTCGCTGCATGATGCAACTTTTATATGAGCTGCATGCATTATATCTGTTTGTACAAGGGACTTTTACTGAGAAAGTTTCAACATTTATACGAGAAAAGACACTGGTGTACACAACTGAATCTGATTATCCCACACCAAGCTAGGCATATGGTGGGAAGAGATTGATTCCATGATTAATATATTTGTGAGATATACCTTAGATTCTGATGATACGATTGTGGATAAAGTTCGACTTCCACCATCACTTGATAACCTCGTCAACAAATTAAATAAATATTTAGGCTGATTGGGATTTCAAAATGACTATCTTGTGTACATGTATGACAATAGCATACTAATTAACATTTTTATAGAACTCTATAATTCAAGGGATATTCTATTTGAGTTGCGCAAATGATTGTTTCACTAATATAAGCAATTAATGACATAAAAATGTTTCATTAGTAATGAAAGTCAACCACCTCAATCCTATCACCCTGGCAGGATCAAGTCGTGTGAAACCAAGAACTTCGGTACACACATGGTCTCAAATTAGTATTAGTACTTGCCATAAATTCTGCTTACTATGAGAACCGATTATTAATTAAAGTTAACCTATTAATGAGCTAATCTCCTATATAGGTCAGAGGCTCTTTGACCCATACAAGTGGTAAATCGAGAGATATGCACGAGTAGCCAGGGGCCCGAAATAATATGCTCCACATGAGAATCGAACCCGTGAAGTCGGGGAAGTTACTCCTACATCACCTTAAGTCTTACCACCTTGTCTGTACCCTGGGGGCGAGAACTGATTATTACTATTAACTTAAGAAAGATTAAAAGTAGTAATGTTAAAAAAACAAAAGTAAAGGGCTGAAAGAAAAAAAGAGGATAGTTTGTTTTAGAAACTCACTTTTGTATAAACAGTATTGCACCTCCGAATTTTATTTCACTTAAGCAGAAGTTAGTATAGAATATGAGTATAAAAAATCACTCAAAGCTGATTATCTTAGCTAAAAGCTCATAATAATTTATTTTTAATTACAAAGACTCCCTTAAATAAATAAAGTGTTTTTTTATAATATTTATGACATATATCATATTTGAAGGCACACATGTTCTAAAGTGCAAGTTTGATTGTCTTCTCAAGTTATATGTCTTACTTAATGCAATTATTGAAGTCTTTGGTTTCCTTAAAGATAAGGCACTCTCTAAATTTTTTATATTTATACATGTATATATGTATTCCCGCCTGAGAAGTTTTGTGCAAATGGTTATATAGAAAATTCGATCTATTGAAGAGTTGTGATGAAGAAGATGGATGATTAGTTGTAGCCACATCAGAGTTATAAGAACTCATCGTAATTTTAATATTGTAATATTAGATACACGTATATGATTGCTTCTTCACGATAAATTATTGCTAGATTAAGAATGCGGCAGGCAGGTTTGAATCTTTAATCCACAAGTACACTAAACCCCATATTATAAAATTTCAAGTATTCAAATTTTGAATATTCCATTCGATCCTTTTCATTGCTGATGACACGGGAAATTCGGCCTCTGCCGCAAACTATATACTTATAAAAATCCATATGAAACTGATACACAAGTGCGTCATCAAACAACAATAATAGAGGTTTGACTCCTCATACTTTATCTTAAATATCTACATGGATAATAATTATTAATATAGTAGTAATGACGACAGCGGCAATAAAGCAAACACATAGCGATCAAGGATGGGTTAGGGAAATTGATTATGCAGGATATCATATATATATATATTCTTTTATTTTCATTTTTGCTCGTTTAGTTTGTCGATTTCAATTTTTAGTTCCTTGTCAGTTCGTTTAGTTTATCGAAATTTATACCTCATATATATGATTGGGACCCGAGGAACAATAATAGTCCTGCGCGTCGAGTGGTCAAGGTGGACCGCTCGAACTGGATACAGTTTCCCTCAAATTGGAACTTTATGTTGATTTGATCTGAACTTCATTCTGATCTGATCTCTTTAATAAACACTTCTCTTTTTATATGAACGGATCTGATGAGAAGCTCCGACCTGATCTGATTACTGAATTACACGGCTCTTGTTCATCTGACTAAACTGTTTTTGAACTACTCTACGCTTCTCTGTTCTACTCAACTGATCTGCTGTGCACTTCTAATCTGATATGTCCAATTTCTGAGTTAATATGATCTAATCTGTTATATTCTCTGCTGACCTGACTGATCTGTTATACTGATATGCTCTGCTCTACTCAGATGCAAATAGTTACGCTCCAGATTAAGTATAAATCCCGGGTAATGTGCATGCAACGTCTGCAAAACCCACTTTGGCCGACTAAATCCTACGTAATCATTAAGTATCAACCTTTGTATTTGCACCACCATAAAATCCAATCAAATGTGACAATACGATTAACATGCCCATGCTGGCTAGCAGAACGCCTCGTCTAAATACAAGGGGGACGACAACTTCATTTTAAGAACAGAACAGCTATATCAGTCATCAACTTTTATATACACATGCGTTCTTTTCCTCCAACAACCGATCAAGCATCGGGAGGCTTCATCGTAAACACTATCGACGCCGTTTGACCTGCTTCTGTGGTTGCAGGTCACACTCGTTCATCAAAGCAGTCTGCAGCTTAAGGATTGACTTCACGTACGGAGTACCTCTCATTCTGATGGCAGTTCGTGGCTGGGCAATATTTGGTTACAATATTAAAATAGCATCGATATGACCTTGCTACGTGCAATCTTTATGTTAGCACTCTTAGAATAATGAGTCGAAACTGTCAAAAACTATAGATATCACTCTTAAATAAAATTTATTACTAGATAATAACAGTGAACAATAGAAAGAGCAAACAAGGGACCAAACTTTGGCCTTGTATTTTATTCACGTTCAACCCCTAAAGTTGTCAAACAGATCGGATCCATAACGTGTTTGGCCGACTCAAGGTTTGCTGGACTAGACCCGGTCCACCATCCATAACCAAGAAATCGATGGAATATTCTGACTATTCTATTAGACAGTAGCTAGAAAGAAGCCTAGTATATTAAATCAGCTTATTAATAAAAAATGAAAATTTGTATTATCGTTGCGATTATTATATTTGTGACATCAGAAGCCCATCCCATTGGCTGGGAGTGGTTGAACCTCATAATAAATATACCAACTGGAATAATCCAATTTAAATTTTACAAAATTAGTAATCCCTACCTATGCATCACCCAGAGAAGTTTTTCAGATATTTTCACCTAATTTATAAAACTTTTACACATTGTTTGCACCGATGGATTTGATTCAAAAGAAGAAATTTGAGTTGATGATATGTTTTAAATAACACTCGTCTTTTTGTGCCATCAAACGGAAATATTTGAAATTTAAGTCATCTCCCTCATATTCCTGACTATTCGTGCATATCACTCGATTTGAATCATATATGGGTCAAGGGACATATGACTTATAAAGGGGATTAGTCTTCTAATGGGCTAACTTTTTAAAAAAAATTATCAAACTGAAATATTTGAAATTTCTAATTTCAAAAACAAAAAATATTAATATTTGAAATGTTCATATATTTCAACAAATATATTAACAATATTACACAACAAATGATCAATGTCATAATCGAATTCATATTCGTGTAAGCCTTCAATGAAATCAATTATATTTTGGATAAAATATAACGTACTCAAATAGTATTAATAACATAAAAATTATAGATTCTACACACACATTTAAAACTATTTTTAAATTTCTCAAGATATGAGTAAGTTCTCTAAATAATCATAAAAATAACAAAAATTAATTTTTAAAAATTGGGTGACCATCCCGCTCCCAAACGGGCCATTAAAAATGACTAATCCCGACGTATATAACCTATTTTGATAATATTGAAGTTACATGATTTGATATACAGTGAATTTTATATCCCCATTAGTTTTTTCATCAAATAGTTCAAAGAATTCAAAATCAATAAATTTGAAATTTGCATCTCAAATCCATCAAAACAAGCACAACTTTTAGTCACTTAATAATTAATATTTTTTCCAAACAAAGTACCATTTCGAGATACATCGTCACACTTTTACAAGAAACTATCTTAGAATATGTAAAAGATTCAAATCTACAACCTTATAGTAACTTTTTTAGAAAAAAATAAAAATAAAAGAAAGACTTATTACTTTGATTGTTCTTTAGTTGCGAGTATTTGAAAATAAATTTATGTGAGACATTCTTCCACTCAGACATGCTCTTAATTATAAATTATAAGTTTGCTTAACACAGTTAAATAAGTGGATTATACTAAACTTGTTGGCCGTGCGTCAGCACTAGTGTGATTAAAATATAATATAATAATGATCGACGCACTTTTAACAAAATACATATATATAGTTATTTTATTTGGTACGTTGGAGGGTGGAGGGGCAACTTATAGTTGAGATGCGGTGAACCGAAGCTGATTATTAAAATAGAGGCAGCATATGCATGCCCCTACGAGAATTTTGAGAGCCATCCACACACACACACACACATATATATATATATATATATGTTATTTAATTTGCTTGACGTAAATTTTATGGAGGAAAAATAAATTCGAAAGAAAAATGTTTAAGAATATAAAAACTGTTGCATAATGCCGAAAATTTCCATGACTAAAAGATGTCTATGCACACTATGAGCTGGTGTATATATTATATATATATATAATATGGGTTGAAATCCTATGGATATCCAGTGTAAGCATCTTTGTGGGCATCCAGGTAAAACCCGGCGCCGTCGTGTTTTAGTTATATAATACACTAACGTAAAACACGACGTCGTGTTTTACCTAGATGTTCATAAAAATGCTCAAATAGAGTTTCTTGATATAAATAATATATATATATATAAATAAATTAAAGGACGATGAAAACGAGGCTCTGAATAATTGGGATGATATCATCGCTATTGAGCAGTACTTAAACAAGAAATGGTTAAAAGAAAATGATCAATAGTCGTTATAATTTAGCTTCTTTTTTGGGGTCAGACAAACGGAGGTTTCGTTATCTGCATTTCATCATATGAGGAAAACATCAAAGATACAAAAAAGTCAACATATACGTAAAGTTTTTATTTATCAAAGTGCAAGATTCCTTCACTTTTTATAGGATTCACAGCCACCCAAATAAGAGCATTTCAATCTGCGTCTCTCCATCACAAGCCCACATAAAAGAAAATAAAGAACTGAAAACTTCACACACAGCCCAGAAGAAACGTTAAATTTTTGTAGGAAAGAAGAGGGCATGCATGCAGGAACATATTTCTGTATGAACTTTTCTTGAAAGATTACATTTTCTCCTTGTTAGTTACTTCGAGCGGGAACTGGCACGAAACTGGAAAAATTTTCCACAGTTAGTCCAAGTGAGATATTTTTTTTTCCCTTTCTGTTCTTAAAATTCATTTCATCATCATACATGCATCATAGATCCTTTCCAACCCTTTGTGTTTTTCTTGATTTCAGGCGTACGGATAATTTTCCATGTAGAATATATATATGATATGAAGAAATTTGTACCATCTTTTGTTTGGGGTATGTCCCAGGTGATCCACCACTTGTTTTAGTTCAGAGGTTGTTATGTTTGAATTCAGTGTCAAGTTTTCTGTCTGTGTGTGCGTGTGTGTGTGTGAATTTGGGATTCTTTGCAATTATGCTGTATGATGGTTCAGGCTTATAGTAAATTCTGAAATGGAAGATTGAAGCAGTAGCACGTGTTATTATCGATGATGGAAGAATTTGGATTCACCGCCGTGGATTTCAGTCTTATTGATCAGCTCTTGTATGATGGATTCTGGTTAGAGACTCAGACTGCTGATGGATCCAACTTTTGGCAGCCTATTTCAACTCATCGTTTAACTTCTCCTTCATTTATTTTTCCTGCTTCAGACAGCATAGGCAGCTGGGATACGAATCCGTGTCCGGACAATATCTTAAAACAAACACAAACATCAGATTTGTTTCTTAATAATCCGCAAATGGACCATCATGATCTTTCTGATCATAGCAATAAGTCCTCTGTTCCACCAGGTTCTTTGAATAAACCCGACAGGGTAATGAATACGAGGTTGTTGGTTGGAACGAATCGAACCGCGATCAATGCTCGTGCTCCGGTTTCAGTGAGGAAGAGATTAAGCGAGGCTATTTTACGCCTTAAAGACTTCGTAAGAGATAAAAATGTACTCATCCAGATCTGGTTCCCTGTAAAGATAGATGGCAGGCAGGTGCTTATAACTAACAACCAGCCATTTTCACTGGACTCCAACTGCAAAAATCTTGCAGAGTACAGGGATGTATCTAAAAATTATCAGTTCCCGGCAGATGACAAGTCTAAAGAGTTTGTTGGGCTGCCTGGCCGGGTTTTCTTGAATAAGTTGCCGGAGTGGACTCCGGATGTTCGGTTGTTCAAAAGCGAGGAGTATCCGCGCGTTATTCACGCGCAGCTCTACAATGTTAGAGGATCCCTTGCACTTCCTGTTTTCGAAGTGGGGAGTCATCGGTGCTTGGGGGTGGTCGAAATTGTGACAACCACTCAGAAACTCGATTACCGCCCTGAACTTGAGAATATCTGCAGAGCTCTACAGGTGTTTTTTCTTCGTTCTAGTTAGTCTAAGTATTAATTGCTTTTCACTCACTTCCATACAGCCTATGAGATGATCACAGGATGCATGTAAAATAATTTTCATCTTACAGGCTGTTGATTTGAAGAGTTTTGATGTTCCAAGCCCCAGTGTAGAGGTATGGAACAAAACCTTTCGAGTTTCCTCGTCATGCGTCTTGATATCATCTGATGGAGATTTTAATTCATAAGCGCAATATTTAATCTCAGGGTTGTGATGAATCGTACCAATCTGCTCTGGCAGAGATCAGAAATATTGTGAAATATGTGTGCAGTGTGCATGATCTGCCTTTGGCACAGACATGGGCGCCTTGTACTCAACACAATAAGCAAGGGTGCCGACACTCTGATGAGAACTATGTGCATTGTGTTTCGACTATCGATTCGGCCTGCTATGTTGCTGATCCCCAAGTCTCCGGCTTTCATGAGGCATGCTCCGAACACCACTTGCTCAAAGGTGAAGGTATTCCTGGGAAAGCCTTCATGAGTAATAAACCGTGTTTCTCTGAGGATGTGACGTCTTTTAGCAAGACAGATTACCCTCTCTCGCATCATGCTAGGGTGTTTAATATGTGCGCTGCTGTGGCGATACGACTCAGAAGCACCTACACAGGAAAGGCTGATTTTGTTCTCGAGTTTTTCTTGCCTCTAAGATGCAAAGACTCCAACGATCAAAAGATGATGCTCGACTCTTTGTTCTATGTTATACAACAAACTTGCCAGAGTCTGAGAGTTCTGTCCAACCAAGAGTTGGCTCAAGACTCTTCAAGTAAAGAAACGGGTAGCGCTAACGAGGAAACCTGGCCAAATTTCATTGCTCCTCGCTCAGAAGAACCTTCTCAAAATGCTCCATACTGGATCATGAACATAATGGACTCCCAGCATAAAGGTAAAGGAGTTTCTGTTTCTTTTGATGATGATAACAAGGAGGAATCAGGAGGAGAATTCAGGTTGACAACTCAGTGGAATAACCACGAAAACCTTTCCTCTTCTGGTGGGTATCTTTCCTTGGATGGAAAAACAAATGAAAAGAGACGGACGAAGACTGAGAAGACCATTAGTTTGCAAGTACTTAGGCAATATTTTGCTGGGAGCTTAAAAGATGCTGCCAAGAGCATTGGGGGTATGGCTGACTGATAGACTTGAAGCTATAGCTTTAGTTTCCGAGACCATTTTAATCCATTTTCTTTATTTCTCTGCAGTTTGTCCTACTACTCTGAAAAGAATATGCAGGCAACATGGGATCACACGTTGGCCTTCAAGGAAGATTAAAAAAGTAGACCATTCACTGAAGAAACTCCAACTTGTGATGGATTCGGTCCAGGGTGCCGAGGGTCCCATAAAGCTCGGTTCTTTCTATAACAACTTCCCCGAATTTGTCTCTCCGAACTTACCTGTAAACACTTCACACATGAACGCCCAGACTGCTTCAAAGTCACCTTCTTCCTCCAGCGGTCATAGCACCAGTTCAAGTTACTGTCTTTCTACTGGGGTGAAACAATCATCTCTCACTCTCAGTGGAGATGCTTTATCCGTGGAACAAATAATTGATCAAGGGATGCTAAAGAGAGCAATGAGTGATGCAGAGTTGTTTCACCTAGATCCCCCACCAATGCCACAGAACAGCAACATGCAGGCTAAGGACAACACAATCCCTTACCGGATAAAAGCCACATTCGGGGAAGAAAAGATCCGATTCAGTCTGCATCCACATTGGAGTTTCAATGATTTAAAAGAAGAAGTTTTAAAGCGTTTCAATGTAGAAAATGATCTCGGAAAAGTTGATATAAAATACCTGGATGATGATGCCGAATGGGTGCTTTTGACGTGCGACGCTGATCTTGATGAATGTGTAGACATACACAGATCATCCAAGACCAGAACCATAAAAATTACAGTCATTAACAAAGCTTATAACCAAAGTCTTGGAAGTTCATTTGGTAGCAATAAATAGTGCCTTTCTAGAGGACTTAACAAATCATCCTCTTTTCCAAACAGTGTGGTTTGGCCTGCCTTTGGGGATTGTTTCACAGCCATAGTCTTAGTTTTATCAGACCATTGGAGGTGAGACACAAAACTAGTGTGTTAATTGATCCATAAGACTTGTGTGACCTAGATAATATGTAGGAAAAAAAGGAACAAACAACATTGGCACTCAATGTTTCAGTGTCATCTCATCTTTTATCTCTATATGTGTTGATTGAGCTTATATAAATAAATGAAATGAGTTCAACGAGTCCCGCCATGCATGCGGTGATATTATCATCATTTTTCCCTCTTCTCCAGTTTTTTATTTCGTTTGTCTTCGCCGGTGTTACCACATCTCTTGTTTTGTCATTGATCATCTGTGACTCCGTAGTTTTGGAGAAGTTGTGGAATCCATGTTTGTTGCAACAATAGGCTACTTTACAATTCATAATTAACGCATGTTGTAGTCAGTATATGTTAGATAGCAGACGATTTCAAATCTACAGAAACATAATAGTTTTGAATTTGGTTTGTTTAGTTTCTAAACTACAGCCAAACCAAGCGTACACAAACTGTAAACTGTGGTTTCATTTTAATTTCAACGGTAGTTTCCCGCTCGGTTTTTTTCCGTCTTTCATTCTATGTGTTTCTTTCCATTTTAAGTTTGAAGATCATACCTTGAGAGACATATAAACATGTCTTGTACTATATGTGTTGACAATTAATTGATGATAAATGAAGGGAAAACAAAAAAAAAAAACTGTTTTCTTAGCAGAATACACAGCATGTCTTTGAAAAAGATTTATTATCATAGTTTTGAGGCATAACTTAAAAGTTAAGATTTCAGTTTCTTGTTTTTGTGATTGTGATCTGATCCATTTGACAATATCAGACATGTAAATAGAAAGTATCTATAAATCTACAACAAATTCATCTTAGAAAGAAAATGACAGTTTCCATGATTCGCAATCCCTATACTTCATCACTCGGTTACTGCATAAAACTATGGGTATAATATTACAACAAGAAGCAGTTCTTCGTTGCAGCTGTAAAGGAAGAGTTTGGTTCTTTTCATTTGCCACTCGGTAGCAAGCGACGTTGTGGCAGTGGATATGCCTGATTAGAGTCTTGCCTCGGATGAAGTGGAGAACGGTGCTGAAGAGGCTGCTGGCGACCACCGCGTCGATTGGTTGGTTGGTGAGAAGATTTTACCGTGAGCTGATCTCTAGGTAATGTCTCTGGAGCACCGTCGATTCTCTGCAAGGTCTCGACAATTTCTCGCATTGAAGGTCTGTTCTTTGGCTCATTTTCGAGACAATCTAGTGAAAGCTGAGCTATTTCTAATGCAGATCTTGAGGGATATTTTCCTTCCAGACGAGAGTCCATAACATTCTTCAACTTCCTCCTGTCACTTAGATGTGGCTTGATCCATTCGACCAGTTTTTCTTGCCCGTTCGGACGATTTGAGTCGAGTGTCCGTAGCCCTGTCAGCATCTCTACTAACACGACCCCGAAACCATATACATCACTCTTGACGTACAAGTGCCCTGCCCCAGGAATGTAGATCATAGACAAGAAAATAAAAAATGCCGAATGTTAATACATGTCACCACATTTTGCACTCTTTACTCTGTCATTCGTTTTCCAGAGCCAATGTGAAGAACTTCAAGTATGAATTAAGTGGCGTAGTAATTACCTGTGGCGACATACTCAGGAGCAGCATAACCGTTGGTTCCCATTACCTGTGTCGTCACATGGGATTTACTCGCCGTCGGACCCAATTTTGCGAGACCAAAATCTGATAACTTGGCGTGGTATGACTGAACAAACAAAGATCATTAAATGAAGTGTTTCAAACCAGGGGAATTTTTCATTCCTTGCAAGAAAACCAACCATATAACTGTACTGATTGTCCATGTATAATACAGAACAGATCTATGGGCTCTCAGAGTCCAAAAAAGAGAGCTGTAGTGATACATGGTGTGAAACGTAGCTTACCCCGTCAAGCAATATGTTGGAAGCCTTGAAGTCTCTGTAGATAACTTTTCGATCCGAAGCATGCAAGAATGCAAGACCACGGGCTGCTCCGATCAATATCTTAAGCCTGAGGTCCCAGGGAAGTGGCTGAACAGCAGAACCCCCTAAACAAAAGAACTTAGATAGTAAACATACATATACAAATTATCAGCGGTCCTCCAATTTCAGCCACTGACACACTTACTTCCGAATAGATGGTTCTCTAAGCTCCCTTTCTGCATGAACTCATAGACCAGCAATAGCTCTACGTCCTCCCAACAGTAACCCAACAGCCTTACCAGATTAGGGTGAGAGAGTCTTCCAAGGAAATTTATCTCTGACTGAAGAATTGATATTGAGTCAATGATCAGAAATCCCATAAAACTATACAAAAAAATAACACATGGGTATAACTGGGATTGGAAGAGACCTGCCATTCCTGATATCCCTGGGTGCTTTCAGAATTCAACTTCTTCACAGCAACGATTGTTCTCTCCCCACTTGGTCCCAGAAGCCATCCCTTGTAAACTTTGCCAAATCCACCTTCTCCCAGCAGCGTATCGCTTCTGAAATTTCTGGTGGCGGTCTTCAGCTCTGAGAAAGAGAAGACCCTCAAGTTGGGGCGGGGTAACATCTGGCCGGCGGCGGGAGCCGGGGAGCTAATATCAATATCGCTTCCGGAAAACAGGCTGCTGTTCCCGGAAACATTAGCGCTCTTGCTCGAAGTAGACATCGATGTAGTCGCCACTGCACCATACCACGTCAAACATCATTAACATCATCATATTGAACACCCAAAAATCCACGCAAACATGTATCGAAACTTATCGGGAATGGGGTATCTGATCACCTGAACTCCATTGGCTGCTGGTGGTGGAGGGCTGGCCATGGTTAACGACGCTGTTGACAGTGGCCGATCTACTGCCGCTATGGCTCAAGCAAATACCCATTTGTACGATGATTCAATCCTGATCGTGACACCTGTTTATCTAACGGGACAAATATATACATCCAACGATCAACTTTCTTGATTTCTGGGGTTTGGACGAAATGGTGGTCTGAGAAGATTGTTCAAGCTTTCGTTAGCTCGCAATAAAGGCGAAGACATACGAAACATGGAGGCATGAAAGTCTTAGTCAAAGTATGAATGAAGAAATCATCAAGGTGGACTTATTCTTATTCGGAAGAAGACATTTTACGTAAATTTCACATCACATGTATATGTATATTATATTATCTGATAATTAACATGTACAAGTGATTATTTAAAGTTATTTATTATATCATCCCATTTACGCGTATTTTATATATCATATTAAAGTCCAATAATTGTCCCAATTAAATAGAGCATCGAATCGTGAAGTTTTAGTTGTTGTACGATTTAAAAGATTGGATCGGACCGTTACCCTCATCTATAGTTTTTGTTAAAGTGGCAAGCGTTCGATTATCTGTGACAAGATCAAGATTTTCGATTTTTATTAATTGCAAGTGTAATTATTGGGAGAGGAAGTTATCGAATATAAAAAAATTTGAAATGTATTACTGTTACATTACAATTTATAATGTTTAAATAAATATAAATTCTATATCCCTATTAATTGTTCCTGTTAGTTAGAGCGATCGATCCGTGACGCTTGAGTTGTTTTACAGTTTAAAAGATTGTCGTTGAACCGTTACCACCAACTATAACTTTCATCGTGATTGACCATGCACCATTGACTTTTTTTTACCAATTTGTATAGTTTGTTAAATTATGAAGTTAATTAATGATCCGTATTAGAGATTTTGTAAAAAAAATAATATAAAATAATCGTTAACGGACTAAAGGTAATATCAAATTTATGAAATCTAATATGTTATCCCTAATTTTATTAAAGGTTTGGTTAACAAAAATATTTACACTCTAATATTTTTAGTACTATTATAGATAATTATTTAATATTTGTTTAAAAGTTAAGAGTGAGATTATTTTGTTCTTTTATGTTTGATTTTAAAATTTTATATCTGTTTTTTAAACACGATCTTGACTGAATTAGTAACATGAAAATAATTATATAAAAAACTAAAAATATAAAGATAAGTGCTATAAAAATATTTTCCGGAATGCAAGTAACACTCCCCTAATCAATATTATTATATTTGATGTTTTACAAATGCTAGAAAATATCGTTGGGCTGGATCGTAACGTGGAAATTATGGTATCACAATTAGTGCATCAATTTTAACAGAATGATTTATTTATTCTCCTAGTATTCAAAATACTTAATATATACCTAATAATACTCTGGTAATTTGAAATATAACTTTCCAGTTTGTAATAATATTTTTGCCATTTTTTTATTATTTTCCCATAAATGATTCATTTGTTTTTGGAATTGAAAATATTCTTTATGTATCTGTTTTTTATATTTTGCAAATTGCTGGACGTGTCAGATGCTCATGCACCAATTTATGTGAAATTTGTAAAAGATTTAACTTCTAAACTCAAACGAAAATGAGAACTAAATTCGACCGTTAGTCCTAATCTTCTAAACTAATATAAGGCCAAAAAACGGAAAGAAATAGACTGAAATTCATACGAACAAATCCCTGACATGATTTGTATTTTTAACAAATATGTAGAAGATTTGCAATAAATCAGAAATAATAAAAACGTTGAGTTTGAGTGTAGAAAATTCTAATAAAAACTAGAAAATTTAATACGCTCTTTGAAGAGAAGTTTGTGCAGAGTTTTTGCTGAGATTGTGATGATGCCTTTTTCTTCTGTTGATCGTTTGTTTTATCTTGTCATGGGAGTTTCTTCAATTTCATGTTCACACACGATTCGAACCATGAACCACTCTCACACGTTGCCTCTCTAACTGTTTCTTGGCGCTGTCTTTTGAATCTTCGTGGATCGGGTTTAATCAGTAATGGGTTTGAGCTACAAATTTGGGTCTTACTCGTTATTGGGTCTATATTTTGACACAAACATTATGGACAAAGGAATGTCTGATGTATTTATCGTTTAAGAAAAAAAGGGGGTTTAGGACGACGAAGCTAAAAGTGCAAAAACAATAATTATATTAAGTAGAAAACCGCAAATCTCAACATAAATGTAACACCGGCAATAACTCCAGCAGTTTCTTTAATAATAGACTGTCCTGATAAATTTTGTGCGGCCCCATAAAAGAAAACGTATCAAGAACGCGTTGATTGATATGGGACGGAAATTTGTATTCTCCGAAATAACCACAACGTATAAATATATAAAACATAGATAACATATTTTATCAATCCGTAAAACGCAACTATAAATATTTAAATAATTGAAGATACTTGAGGTATATTTTTTTTCAAATAAATGATAGATTGATTAAATGTTTTATCTGTGATATATTATATTTTAATTATAGATAATGTTTTGGTGAAGTTTGAGCAAAATATAGCACGTTATGAAATATCAGATATAATAAAGGATTCTCAAGAAAATCAAATCTTATGTATTTGGTCAAATGTATCTTTTAAATATAATACTCATAAACCTATTAAGTATAGGTGGTATCAAATTTCAAACCGAACACATTTGATTTATTTTTAAAAAAAAAATCGCTGATATTACTTAATTAGTCATTTATAGTTGACCCTGTAAATTTTGGAAACATATTGAATCGGATAATTTACATTCAGAAGAGAGTAGTATCCTTTATAGTCTAAATGGAAAATGTTGAGTTAAGCGTGCATGTACGAGAGTAGTATTGGGATAGGTGATCTTCTGAGAAGCTCTCGTACGTCAAGCTATTGACGTAGTGCCGCTTGATTTGGTTGACCAGGTGGACTGTAAAAGTGTGATACCAGATCTTAACGGGTAATACTACCTCTGCTGGGGATAGCATCGACGGTCGAAAAAAGGATAAAACTGATCTCTAAAGGAAATGAGACAGCCCAGCAATTAGACACGCACCTCCCGAACTCATGGCCCTAACAGTCAAATCCTAACGCACATAATAGGTGCACTATGCGCTGCCACATTAGAAAAAAATAAAGTTGTACCTTGGCTAACAGCTATAACTTTTGGCCTAATAGTAAGCGATTAATCCTAACAATTGGTATTAGAGCGAGGTCAGGGATTCGAGTCTCCAAGAAGCATTTTCTATACTTCTTGGGGAGGGGAAAGAATTGTTGAGTTAAGCAAGCAAGGACGAGAGCAGTACTGAGATGGGTGACCTCCTGGGAAGTTCTTGCACGTCAAGCTGTTGAAATTGTGCCGTTTGATGTGGTTGGTCATGTGGACTGTAAAAGTGTGATGCCAAAATTTAATGGGTAATACTATTACTATCTCTGTTGGGGATAAGCCGACGGTCGAGAAAGGGTAAGACTGATCTCTAAGAAAAATGAGACATCACCAGTAGTTAGACACGCACCTTCCCGGACTCATGGGTCTAACAGCCCAACCCTAACGCGCGCAATAGGTACACTCTGCACTGTCACATTATAAGAAAATAAAGTTACACATTGGCTAACATCTATAGCTTTTGACCTAATGATAAGCGTTTGATCCTAGGAAAAGTTTGAATATTTTATAGCATTTGTAAAACATCAATATATTAATAAAAAATATCATAATGTATTATTACAAACTGTATTTGTTAGAATCAAGCACTTACCACTAGGCCAAAAGTTATAGTTGTTAGTCAAAGTGCAACTTTATTTTCTTATTTTGTGGCAGCGCATAGTGCACATATTGTGTGCGTTAGGGTTGGGGTGCTAGGCCCATGAGTCCGGGGAGGTGCGTGTCTAACTGCTGGTGCTATCTCATTTCCATTAGAGATCAGTCTTACCCTTTCCCGACCATCGGTCCTATCCCTAGCAGAGATAGTATTATCCGTTAAGATCTGATGTCACACTTTTACAGTCCACTTGACCAACCAGATCAAGCGACACTACACCAGCAGCTTACGTATGAGAGCTTCCCAGAAAGTCACACATCACGATACTACTCTCGTCCTTGCATGCTTAACTCAACAATCTCCCCCCCAAGAGTATAGAAAATGCTTCTTGGGAGACTCGAATCCCTTATCTCGCTCTGATATCAATTGTTATGATCAAGCGCTTATCATTATGCCAAAAGTTATAGCTGTCAGCCAATGTGCAATTACTTATAATGTGATAGCACGGAGTGCACCTATTGTGTGCGTTAGGGTTGGTTTGTTAGGCCTATGAGCCCGAGAATGTGGTGTCTAATTGTTGGGACTGTCTCATTTCCCTTATAGATCAGTCTCTTTTTACGACTGTCGACCTTATCTTGTTAAGATCTATGTCACACTTTTACATCCCACCTTGTCAATTAAATCAAACGGCATTATGTCAACAGCTTGATGTACGAGAGCTTCCCAAAAGATTACCCATCACAACTGATCTCACAAATACACGCTTAATTCAACATTCTTGTAATAATAAAAAATATTTCGAATTAAATTCAAAATTACAATATCATAATCATGCGGTCTCGAACTTGAACCAAGAGATTTCTTGGTCAACTGAAAATTTCTTCACGGCAAAAGAATAATGGTTGGAAAGACTCGATATAATTCATCAATATACTTCATCCAGCATCGAAAGTGGTACTTTATCAAATATAATAGAATTAAAAATTACACTATTATCATAAATCTCAAGATAAAAATTACAATTTTCGGGCGTAACCTTCATTAAACATAATGATCGTATTTTCGTAGTAGAAAATAACATAATATAAATATTTATGGATATTATCTTGCATATTAATTTAGATCATAATATTTTAAATCTAATTAAATAACAATGAATAAATATATTACTCGATAACAAATATTTATATTGTTACTTATTGATTTACTTATATATTCAATCTTATCACAATAATCAAATTGAAAATTAATCGAACTTAAATTCAATCTAATCAAACTATACAATACAACATATCTTTATAAGAAAAAAAAATGAAGGGTTGAAATGATAAAGGAAGATTTTTGATATAGAAGTCCTTAACTTATGAATCTCTCTATAAAACTAAAGATGTCACAGGTAAAAAAATATAGATTTCTTGTTTCTTTTACAAATTGAATATGAACCTATAAACGTATTTTTTATTTCAAATTTCGTTTATAAAATAGCTCAGATTAATAATAATTCATTGCTTTAGAAGAAAACAACTTAATTATCTGTATAAATACAGAATACTCACTCAAAACTAGCCTACTCTATGGTGTAATGCACTTCAGATATATCTGATAGAGTGGCCCTAGATTTAGGTTAAAACTGAAAAACAAAACAAAAACAAAAACAAAAACAAAAACAAAAATATAAATTATAAACAAACAGAGACAGAATAGGGAATGCGTAGAAGAAATATACAGTGAATTCCAAAGAGTTAATATTTAGATACAACTTTCATTAAATTCAATAAACAAAAAAGTAAAACTCATAAAGAAATAGATTGATAATAAAAAATACACCGAAAGAATATAGAGAGAATTCATAAAATTAATATTCAGATATAACCTTAATTGAATTTAATAATCCTTTTTATATAAAAAAAGCTGAGAATACTAAAAGATATTATCTTATCATATATATTTAGATACCAAATCTAAAACGATTGTAAAGTTGTTTTTTTAAATAATTATGTTAAGCAAACAAAAAAGAAAAGAAAATGCACTTCATTATTGCTAGGAAACATAAATCGCTAGAACGATGGTGGTTAAGAAATTATGTTTCAGAATAAAAATGACCAATAACAGTCTTCCGCTTCGATGAAAGTCGTTTCGCCATTCTGATCAATTTTCTACATATTACGTTACAGAGCTTTATTACTTCTAACTAAATAAATTATTATGACCCTATAATAAGATATTTATTTTATTTTTAAAAGTATATTTGTTTATTATAATTCCTATCCTAATTAATTTAAGACAACTTAAATTTAACAAACTACACTTTAAAAATTTCGGCTTAATGACTTTTCGCATTCAGGTCTATATGCCAGGAATATATAATACTCAAATAACTTATATCTAATTTCAATAAACATAACACTCTAGTGTCAATCAAACACAATAACAACAAATCACAACGAAACATCATAGAGTCTTTGATAAATATATAAGACAACTATTAGGGACATCCCCGGTACAAGTACCACTACATAATATATACATATTCTGTGAGGTCCCGTTATCATATTAACGGATAATTAGAATTAATTAATAAACATAAGAAAATTGAGTTAAATATTCATACCAGTAATCGAGTTCTTTGAAACATTCTCGCCTATAGCTTAGATAGTTACGGTTAGAACCTTGCTAGCACTTGCCGCTACAAAAGGCTGGTTTCTTACTCAACTTGACGTGAACGCCTTTCTGCATGGGATTTTCATGAAAAAATATATATGAACTTAACACCAGGTTACAGTAGAAGATCGAAAAGTCTCCCACCTAATGTTGTGTGTAGGCTACAAAGTCCTTATGTGGTTTAAGGCAAGCGTCCTGTGAGAATTCAGACTTTGATAGTGGTTAATTGTATTGGTTGGGATTAGCCACGTAAAATTTGAAGATTTAGAGTTGTCGAATTCCTCCAAATATTGGATCAACCGTGCTGTAGCCAACGACTGGTAGGATTTGGAATTTGATGGTTACTGTAGCTTGCAGCTGGTGGAATGGAAAAGCAGTTGTTGCGCTTGTGTTGCGTCTGGCAGTCGTTGCGCTCGTGAGAGAATGACCAATCGAAGAATGGAAGAACCAGTCGCGAGAGGAATGGTGTTGCGACTGGATGAGCAGCTGCGGGTAGTGATACTCGCGTGATTACGGCGTCGTTTGATTTAGTTGAACCCTACGATTTGAGTGTTGCGACTGGATGACCAGCTGTGGATTTGAGGAACCAGTCGAGGGAGCAATGCGACGTCGTCTGGATTAGTTGAAACGCTGCGTTTCGAGGATTGTGTTTGGTACCAGTTGTGAGGAGTCTACCAGCTTTTGGGTTAGCGAGTTGCGACTGGATAGTTGCGACTGGAAAGCTTGCGACTGGATAGCTTGCGACTGGACAGCTTGCGTCTGGTAGTTGCGTCTGGTAGTTGCGACTGTATTGTGTGTCTGGTTGTTGTGGGAACTTGAGTGCCAGTCGTGAGTTTTCTACTGTTCAAGACGATCGGATTTGTGAGCAGCAGTCGAGAGATGTGAGATGTATTTATATGGAGGTGTTGATCGACACTTAGAATAATTGAGAGCCAGATATTCCTTATCTCTTCTTTCTCAAGCCCTCGTAGAGCTACTGTTCACCCGAGGCTTTCTTCCCTAGATTTCCGTCGTTCTCCGTCGAAGATTTGAGTGTTCTTGGTGGCGCTGGACTCCTTGAGAAGTGCTCTTTCAATTGATACTGATTTGGAAGCTAGGAGCGACGAGTTGAGAAATCCCGTATGCCCTGCTCGTTCGTGAATTGCTGGTTTCGTTGAGCAGATTCAGCGGCTGTTTCCTTTGAGCTTTTGGGTGAGCATTTCTGGTAGTTTGAGCTCGGTTTTTAGTAGCTAGTGCCTGCGTAGAAGTGTAGGATTGAATTAGACTTTTGGCCGCAGGATTAGTGCATTGATATTGAATGGCATTCATTGCATACATATTGAGCCTTTGACAGATTGATTCGATTACCTGATTTGGGTGCCACGTTGTGACTGGTCGACTGTTGAGTCGTGCCTGAAAGTCCAACGCTATCGTCGGAGTGGTGACTACCGGATTCGAGTGTCTACCACCGAGCTGTGATGGGCTGACGGGCCCCGATGATCACGGACCGATGATTTCCACCGGCTGATTGGCTGTGTGTGGTATAGAGGCTTGATTTGAGTTGCCAGTTGATAGACTGGTCTAGCTATCCGATTTCTTGATAGCCCTCATGCATTCATAGCATTGATTATAGCATGTTGCATGTTTAACTGCTTTGATAGCTCTTCGTACTGAGGCTTGACCTCGTATTTCTTTTCCTGCTTTTGTTGTTTGGGTCTGTGTTACCCATTTGCAGGAGTTTCAGGTAACCAAGCTGGACCGAGTGGAAGTTCAGTTGGTCGATCCCCGCATCCTTGAGTCCCAGTTTATTTATTATATGTATTGAACCGGGGGATGCCCCGTGTTATCATGTATTTGGGGATCTGTCTTTTGAATTGATTTATGTGGTTACTTGCTGCATCGAGTTGAGTAAACTTCTATATTGAATATCGAATATTTTGAACGTATGATTTGAAGTTCAGGCCTTTGTATTTCGAAAAATTTTTAAGCCCTGATTTTAAGCTTCCGTAATTATGCGCTTATTTGGTGTTAATTGTTAGTAATTAGCACGGGGCCTGACACGTCCCGCCACTGGTTCGCTAAGTTTTCATCCATATTACTTGATATTGGTTTTGTTCAGTCTCATGCTGATAAAGCTCTCTTCATTCGGTCAAGTCCTGCTTGTTTATAGCCTTACTGGTGTAAGTCGAAGACATTATAATTGCGACGATTGACAAGCGGGAGGCTGCTACTTTAACATCATTTCTTGATAGTAAATTCGTATTGAAGGATCTGTGTCCCTTGAAATAATTTCAATTTGTCAATGCCATTATGCGTTGCAACTGCTTACGAATGCAGATATGCTTGGATGCAAGTCACGCTCCACGCCTCTAGATGGGAACCACACACTTAGTTTTGAGGATGGTGAATTGTTGCCTTATCCTTCTGAATATCGTACTCTCATTGGGAAGAAGTTGTACTTGACCATTACACGCCCTGATCTTTTATACTCTGTTAACAAGCTGTGTCAGTTCTTGTCCAAACCATGAAGTACACATTTGCAGGGTGTTTACTCTGTTCTTAAGTATGTTAAAGGTTCAGTCGAAAAAGGATTTTTTTACAATGCATAGCCTCCAACTAAACTCAGTATATTTTCCGACTCGGATTGGGCTACTTGCCCCGACACTCGTCCATATCTTTCGGGTTTTTGTGTCTTACTTGATGAATCATTAAAATTTTGGAAATCGAAGAAACAACAAACAATTTCCAGGTCATCTACTGAAGCAGAATATTGATCTATGCCTCAGGCTACATGTGAGTAGTTTGGCTTTTCTCACTGCTCCATGATTTGCAAATTGAATATAAATCATCGACTTCATTCTCTTGTAATAGCAAGTCTACTATCCATATAGCATCTAACCCTAACCCCGTTTTCCATGAACGAACAAATCACATCGACATCGATAATCATATCGCTCGAAAACGATTGCAGCAGGCCTTATCAAGCTTTTGCATGTCTTTATTACTTTACAACTTGCAGATCTATTCATTAAGCCTATGCTCCCTTCTCACTTCCACGTGTTATTGTCCAAGATGAACATTCACAACATTCATGCTTCATCTTGAGGGAGGCGTATTGAATAATAGAGCGTGCCCTAGCAACTCACTAAGCCTCTGCTCCCTTCTCACTTCCACATGTTATTGTCAAGATGGACATTCACAACATTCATGCTCCACCTTAAGGGAGGCATATTGAATAATAGAGCGTGTCCTAGCAACTGACAAACGGAAACAGGACATAGCCGATCGGATGACAGAATCACAGAACAGAACACCCCGATTTAATAACAGAAGAGAATAGGACATCACTCTACTGATAGAACAAAGCGTCACGATTTATTGAGAAAAGAGCATCCCCGTCTACTAACAAAACATATCATTCCCATTTGTTTGTAATTGTATAAACATGCATGCCCCTTCTCTTTTTTATTTTCTTTTCTTTTGTATTATCTACCATTTTTCTTTGTATGTGTATAGAGCTCAATGATCTGCGATCGGGCTAAGATCCACTGACATACTTTGATTATTATGTAACTTCTCCCAATTGATTTGCATGGTAGCGTTGGCCGAAAATATTCCGCTCATACTCCTCTATCCACTCAATTTGAATCTATCTTTTTAGGTGTCAAACGACTGCAATAAGTGAGTCGACAGATGTTTATGAAGCCGAGCCGAGATTGATGATAAATAGTCTGGATGCATCTCCCAAAGATCCCGATTCTCTTATATAAGGGGTTAAAAATTTCTAATCGCACTGGGACAAAAGACGAATCGATATAAAAGACAAAATGAATCGACATAAAAGATAGAGATAGAATAGAGATAGAAGAAAATTAAATATCGAGACCCGCTCGAGCTGACCAGCCCATTTCATTCCCCACTTCCCCAGAGAATTTGTTTGATTAGAACACCCACATTTCACCACTCAACCGAACCATCCCACTTCATTCCCATTTTCCCCGGGTTTATGGGAACCAAAAATTTGATCTTAGAAAAAATGGATTAATCCTTTTCTTTCTCTCATAGGTGGCATTCATCGAGGTTGAATTCTACGAAAAAATTGTTGTAAATTTCTTTCCCTTCCTGAGGACGCGTCAACAGCGGATGTGAACACTCCGTCCCATAGGTCAAGGACCCTTCAAAGTATGTGATATACTTCGTATCCTCTTAATCCCAAGCTTTACACAAGTATCTTTCCTAATCAATGCTCTAAGTTTATTGGATGTCTGCCGAGGCAACTGGCAAGTGCTATACAAAAATACTCCATCTATCGATAAATCGTTTAAGCGAAACTCTAAAATTTTGATAAAAACAAGTTACACAAACACATATCGACCAAATACTAAATCTATGATAAATATTAAAGGTGACCCAAGGCTTCAACAACCAGTTGACCATATATATATATACTAAGCACACACCACACGCATAATCAGACAGGCATATCAGATCGTATGATTATATGATGGCTACCCTTCTAAATCTTGCTAGCTAGCTAGGCAGTGGCTGTGCAGGTGGGGCACGCACAGCCTGCACCACACCTACAGAAGGCCTTGCCCGTCCCGCCAGAGCCGCTGCTCTTGGAGCAGGTGCAGGGATTGCAGCCACAGTGTTCCCCACACGAGCACTGCTTGTGTTCCGTCGTGTCACCTGAACACCTGCATCCATCCGATCTATCAGAACAATACATCTTCCAATTCATTTAGGTCCTAATAAATGTCCAAGCTTCTTCCTCCTACGTACCTACACGTGTCGTCGCCGGGGCACGGCGAAGGACACCCGCATTTGTCGTTACACGCTCCGGCTCCTCCTCTGACGTCCGCCATTATCGAAAGTGTGCTTTCTGCTACCCTAACCATGGTTACGTGCCTATATGTAGGAGGCAGTGGTGCTCCCAAGCATGGACATCTGGTGAGAAATATTACACTTGTCATACAACTATGTCTCGTGTCCTCGTCTTACTCACTAATCACCACGTCCTAAACTGGTTGATATATGTTTATATTATCACTATCTATTATATCTATATATATGTCCATTCCTGATTGGTACAAGTAGGTAGTGTAGCCATGGATTGGAACCATTATCCATTGTTGCCTTGTTGGACTTCAACTGAAACACAAAAATCCATGGACCTCACGATTTATTGCCAAAATAAATAAATATATAATGTTATCCACTCTCCACACTCCCCATGCCTATCATCGAACTTCGCGCGAGCCGTTAATCCACACGTTTCTTTTCTCCTCTTCTTTTCTTTTCTTTCTAATCATTTTCAACTTTTAACAAATCATCAAAATTCATTAATCTACTAATTTAACATAGAGCTACTCAAACTTTGTACCAACTTCAATCATCTCTTGAAATGAATTTGCGATGCCTGGGATAACTTATAAGCAACTCCAAAAAAACTAGGCATCTGGAAGCTGGAAGCTGGAAGCTGGAAGCTGGAAACAGAATGGTGATCGAGGGATCAGGATATAAGCTTCGGCTTATACTTCCGGCACTAAACCAAATCTTCCGAGACGTAAGTAATCAAGAAATGAGCAACATAAATAACATATAGAAACTAAAAATATATAAATATGAAGGGGACCTTAAGCCAACCATTCATTATGCTTCTGATATATAAGGCAGTACAATTACATCATATTATCAGTAAAGACCGATATATGTTGCTACCAATTGAAGTGCTGTGTGTGCGAGGTTGTATTCAAATACTATCAACCAACACAATGCCGAAATCCGGAGCTATGTGTATCTCTACGTGGTAACATCAATACAGGAAGCTTATGCTAGTCTCCAAGTGCCACCCGTTCAAAAAGCATATCCATCCACGTCAAGTAAATCACCATTGTTCTCTGTCAATCAGAACATCTTCAAGTCAGGTCTATTTTATTGCTACTTAACGTCTAGATGATAAATAAAAACAGCAAGAATTCAGTGTACCAAAATTGAGATGACATTGTTGAACTCGCAACAGCGGGATGGATATGGTGTCTTTCAAACCTGATAAGAAATGATTTGATTATTATAGGCTAAACTACAAGGTTAGACGTTGATCTCCATAACAACTAATAGGTCGTGAGTCGAAACTGCGAGATGCTGAAAAAATACAAACTTGGATGTCCATTCACATATATATGTTTGTCCACATGGATGGACATCCTTGGATGAGAAAATCATCATGCATGGCTTATATCACAACAAATAAGTTTTTTACCACATCTTTCAGGATTGCGAAAATTCAGAAATCTATTCTTTTCTCTACCTTTACATTCACATTTGTTTTAACCAAACAATGGTTCTCAGAGCCTTTGCTAAATAATGCGCAGAGGAAACTGAGAATTTCGTTTAACCAAAAAATAGAAACTTGTAGGTATGGTTATTATCTGCTAATTTGAAGGCAAAAGCAAAACGTTTTCGATGTTCAATAACTCAGCAATCAATTTATCCACACCTTGATAGAGAAAATCTCCAGGAGGGAATACCAAGTCCCCAAGACCCCAAGAAAAGCACCCAAGACAATTAGGCCCCAATCGGCACTAGCTTGCCTCCAGCTCATCTCTTCTTTAAACGCTAGATAGTGGAACAGCGCGGGTAGAACGAAGCCCAGAGCACAGCAAGTACTGCTGCCCACCAATGACAAAAAATCAGCAAAATTCGGAACAAATAATGCAACTAAACTTACAACCAGCACAAGCATCCATCTCATCAATAAGCTGTAATTCCCCGCCCAGAACCTCCTCTCAAACACTTCATAAACTGGGTGCATCATCAATGGGAATGTAAAGAACAGATTGATGCAGAGACCTAGCTGAACCAAAGTGCTCAGCAATCCCTTTCCCATGTTGGCCGTGATTATATCCTTTGTGTTCTCGCCAAATGCAAAGTAACCCATCGCTCCAAATGCCGCATACATAGCAGCAATGAAGAGCATGGCCAATCCCAATATCTTACCAAACTTGGACTTGTCCTTCATCTCGGATTCCAAAGGCAATGCCATTCCAATCCCCTCAAACGAATACACCGCCACTCCCAATCCATAAAAGAAGGTGGAAAGAGTTCCAAACGCCTCCACCACTGGCATTTGCTTCATGAATATCAGGGAATCCTGAACAATCACAATCCCCATTGCCGTCAAGTCCACAATATCAGCGAAGATGCTGAGGGGCGCCAAAAGGGTCAGCGATGCAATCGAATTCAAGCCCAGTTGAAAGGGAAAACAAATCCAAATATAAACGCTCTTGGTGCTCACTCCCCAGATCTTGGGCCCGAGCAACAGCGATGATGAGGAGGAACTGAAAAGATTGACGAGCGTGTCCGAAATGAAGATGAGATAGCCAACACAAAAGCCAGCTTGGGAGAGGACAATCATGAAATCAACGGCAAATCTTCCAATAGAACCAGAAACAGCGAAACCCAGATCGCCAAAAGAAGCAATCACATAAGGGAAATCCCCAAGCTTGCGACGGGTTCTAACGAGGAGCATCATCCCATGGTAGGTGAGAGCGGCGACAACGAGGATCATGAGGAGACTGGTGAGCCAACCCGTGCGCATGAAGGTATAAGGGAGGCCGAGAACACCGGCCCCGACTATGGCTATAAAGACATTTGCGAAGGTTTTGAGCTGAGAAGACAAGGCCTGGGGCTTGCCGCCGGAAGGAAACAACAGAGGCGTGTCCTCCGTGGGCAGCAGCGCATTCGATGATGAGCCGGCCTGCTTCCCTCTCTGAAACCCCATCACCATATAAAATCTAACTACCGATTACCGGTGTTCTGGTTTCTCACGATGACGAGGTGTCAGCCCCCCATCTAGATATTACATATATATACTAATATCAATATGCGGAAGAAAAGTCTCGCTCTCCTGCAAATAAAATTGTTAGTTTTATTTGATTTACTTTTTAATATTGAGTTTTTAAAATTGGTTTCTTGATCCGATTTTATATTAGCTTATTCTATCAATTTTCATAAGATCTTTGAATAAGGCTTCAATAATGTTTACACTTATTTATCGGGCCTTTTGAGGCGATTATAGACACCCGGAAATAAAAGTCTATTTCAATGCTTTTTTCTTTTTTTCAATAAATAATTTAATCAAAGATTTGTATTTCCAACCGGCAGGCGGCATGAACACGTAGACTGAATACTTTGGACTCATCAAAAGGAATGAATACAACATCAATATGACAACTTCAATGTTCAAAAGTAATCAAATACTTTGAACAATACAACCCATATAAGAGGTTGACCCATTAATGGTGATATATTTTGGGAATTAGTCCATTATATGGATCCTCTCTCTCGAGTCCCTGCCTACTCGTACATATCCCTCGATTTATCACCTATATGGACCAAAGGGCCTCTGACCTATACAGGATGTTAGCCCATTAATGGGTTAACTTTAAATTAAATGATTTATTTATTTGACTATTGACTATTTCACCGATAAATTTAAATCTTAAAATTACTAAAATTCAACTGGCTCAATCATTACGTCTAATTTTATGGTTGCTTCTAAGGATATTATAAATCGAACAACGAAAACGAATTTCAGGCTTCATCATTTTTAAAATTGGATCGTGTGCTTACCATATTCATAGAGTGGTATATTTTCTGTTCTTAGGATGCCGAGATGTAAAAAGTGATGTATGGCAGGAAATGTAGTTATTGATTGTTTCCAATCAAAGTTACAAGTTTGATAGGAATCAATATTTATTTTTGTTGTTATTAAATTTCTTGGTCTGCTGTACGACTATGATGACAGAGTCGAGACAGAGGCCAGATGGCCTTGCTGGATTAACGACTCAATACAATCATCAAACATCTCTTCAATTGATCTGAAAGTCAATCCTAAACCCTTCAGTTTCGACACATTGAAATCATAGTATGGTCTGTCCAGTTTCTCAAACCTACAGAAACAAAAGTTGCAATAGCTTATTCAGCATAGGTGTAATATTAGTATTAGTCGGTGACGGGAATTCTAACCTTCTGGGAATTGGTAATGCAGGATAGCGGGCCGATAGAATTGATGCCAATTCATTGTTGTCTAGGACGGTTGAGCTGCAGAGATACCGCCCTTTGGCATCCTCATTCTCGAAAACAACAATGTGGCTCAACGCAACATCATCTATGTGAACGTATCCCATTCTTCCATAAAACTGAAACTTCACTGTTTCCCCTGGTGTGTGTGTGTGTGTGTGTGCACACGTGTTACGAGCAAAAACAAGAACTCAGTTACTTGATGTCGGTAGTCAGTTTTGTTTTACTCATCTTGTTAATCTCAATCATGTGTCATGTTATGCATGACTACCTCTGAGCAAGCCAAGTACATCAGCTGAAGTAGAACAAAGAGCTGGGGGCAAACATGGTCCAATCACAAACGAAGGCAGAACAGTCACCAAATCTATTTTGTGGGTCTCACAGAATTCCCACGCAGCTTTCTCTGCTAGAGTTTTTGATATCGCGTACCAAATCTAGTAGGAACAAACCACCCAAGAACAAAGGCGCCAATATATGATATACTTAGGAAAGCATATAGAATAGATACTCAAGGCCACCACTTGTTGGAATACCTTGTGTTTTTCACAGAGCTCCACAGAGCTCCAAGATGACTCATCTAATGGTACATCTGGTTTAATATCTTCTCTTGCCCTCACAGTTGACGAAGATGAGGTTAGAACCACACGCCTCAAAGATGGATTTCTTTTGCACGAGCGTAACACATTGAGAGTGCCATCAATTGCAGGTTTCAATATTTCTGCCTGCCAGAAACTAAAATCAATGCTTGTCTCATGGAGAATATATAGGGAATTAAAATAGGGAGTGGAGTATATGAAGCAGGCCTCAGGATCAGAAGTGGGATGCCCTAAAACAGGTGAAGCAGTATGAAACACTCCAACACAGCCCATGATTGCTTCATCAAAGCTGCCTTCCATCATCAGGTCTCCTCTCACCAGGCGAAGCCTTTCTTTTGCTCCATCCAGCTTCCACAGATGCCCCACTTTCTTCTCATCTCCTGATTAAGAATTGTCAGAAAAATAAGTAGATACCATTAATATAAATAAAAAACACCATCGGCGCAAAGTTAATATTTCAATCATGATGCTGGTTCTACCTGGATCTCTGATTGTTCCAACGACATGATAATCAGATGAAAGGAGGCGCTTGATCAACCATGAGGCAAGAAACCCAGCTGCACCAGTCACACACACTTTACCCTTCACTTCAGGCATCTGATTCATTCTCCTTTTGTTGTATTAAAAATATCTTCTATGATATGAAATTCTGTTACATGAAGCCCAGAAGCAAATTTATACACCCTTGAAAGCAATGCAAGTTACTAGAGAAGGTAGCTCATCCGATGCGTGTGTCTCATTAATTAACAAATATAAAAATAAAAGGCAACAAGGTTGGAGTTAGGTTTGACCTGTTTTGCAGGTATTAAGTAGGTAGAGTAGCAAAAACATATGGCGATCACCAATGTGCTCAAATTAATGAAATATAACAAAACTGTTACAGAGTTGGTTCTTGTTAAATAAGAACGATCTCATTATCTAGTTGAACATAAGCTAACCGTAAAACAAAAATGGCAATATGATAAATCGTCGGCTATGGATCTCTGTGCCATCGGAAAAAATGGTAAATGCAAAGGCAGCGGTAGAAAAATGATATATCGAAGTTCTCTTTGCCAGTGGTGCAATGAAAAGTAACCGTATAATCAATTTGTTCGCAGCCGTTTTGCAGATTTATCACTGTGAACTTCAGATGTGCCGATAGCTTGGTCATTTTCATTCATCAATTCTGCATCCTTAAACTTAAATGTCCAACCAGGAAAGTCAAAGTCTGAGAACAAAGATGTTGGAGTTGATTTGTAAAACGCCAATGGGACTTGTTTGACCCTTCTTCTTATCTGCAACAAAAAATCAAGCTTTAAATTGTTTATTGACTTAAGAGCCGCAACAAGAAAAATCTTTTAAACTGTAGGTCAATGAAGACTAAACAAATTAAGATAAAATGGTTTGGATAAATTTATCCAAGATGACACACCATGGGGTACCTGTCTTTCTCCTCAAATATTATACCTCATTATTAAAAATTGTTGCATATGAACCAGAACTGAAGTCTTTAACAGCAATTTCTGGAGCTCTAGACCGAACAGCCAAATCATTCTCAAGTGACAAAACAAATCTAGTCACAAGAGAAGATAATCAATTAATAATTAGTGCAAACATATATGTAATATGTTCTAGTCAAACAACGTGAAAATCAAAATACTTGTTGACAATTCGATAGCATACCTCGAAACTGGGGGGCAATAATGATTACGAAGATTATCAATTTCCCAGAGAGAGCTCCCTGTCAAATAATTGCCAAATATCTATCATTTTAGTATTTTAGTAACTGAGAATCTATAACAATCAGACTAGAGTCAGGGTGCTGGAGCCCAGGCAAGAGTGAACTAGACGGCTAGTGCACATAGTAAACCTATTTCCATAATACCAATACCTGTGAAATATACACAAGGAATTGTTCAAAAGTAAGTGTAAACTGAAATACAAAGATGCCTCTTCCGAGGTAAAGTACACATGATTTCAAAGGAAAATTTGAGTTATCGATGCACACCACATGAAGCAGAACCGAACTACTCAGACAGCATTTGGACCACTTTTCAAACCAGATACGTAAATTGATCAACACACAACTGGAAAACCAATTCAAACAGAAGAACAAGAAACGAAACGATTCTTTATGAAAAATGAATGGTTTGACTGAGGAACACTGGTTGAAGTGTTGTATCACAATGTGACTTTATACTTCAGTTAATTGTAGTACTCTGAGTATTTTCTGCTTCATCACACAGTGTCTCAACATTTAGGACACTTGAGCACGTCGAACTTTTATCTGTATATCTTATTTCTGGAGAAAAATGTTCAACCATATCAGGGCTGCATTAATATCAAAAGGAAATTTGACAGAGCACCGGATGATTACAGAAATATCCATGAATTACAAATCCATGACTTCAGTGGTGAACGAAACCAAACTGAATTTCACCCTCCAAAAATAATGCTTGAAGAGTGAATATATAGAAGAAGGGGCGAAAGAAGTAAATGGCATGTAATAGATAACAATTTACTTTACGGAAGTTTAATTATGCAGAAAGAAACAAAAAATAGAGAAAGTAAATCTTACGCAGAGCATTAGTTTCTTTTGGATCACACTCCTCATTTTTAAAGTGATCAAACCCTCCCTTCCGGTCAAACAACTCCGGATCGCTGCATTTTTCGGCATTTTGCAAGCTCTCATTTTCTTCTTCAAAATTTCCTCTACCGGTTCCAGTATCGCCCTCCTAGATGATACAGTTGTGTGTCACCAACCATATATTTCAATGCATAAAAACGAATACACAGAATAGAATAACACTACACATCATGCTCTTTTGCAGCAAAAAAAGGATCTTGTTACTGCACAGCAGCAGATCATTTCATGAAGATGAGGAAGGATTCTAAGGAAAGCCTATCAGTCTTAAGTCTTAAGATATGCTCGCAGTGCAGCATAACATGCCCATGCAAAAAACAAGAGGTCACTTGATTATGGCAAGAATAAAGCTAGAAATGTATGGATGAAAACTGCTTTAAATATCCACATTATAGAACGATGGGAAAAACCTTATTATAGGCATACCAAAGTTGATTGTGCCATGCAAACCGAGGAATCTAGAGATAACATTTTTCTATCATGATTCACTGAGTTTACGAAGCATAAGGTCAAGATTAATCGATAAACACTATTTTCTCGGGATCCAGCAATTCTTATGACTTTTTAAGGTGGTTTTGAGAATTTATTTAATGAATCCTTTGTATCTTATACAAGAGAAATTAACATGCTTAAATTTTTCTGTCAATCACTTTAAGATGTAACATATATAATGTCTTGATGAATTACATTGCATCATTTTCATTAAAAAGAAACAGAGTTGTAGTCCATATTATGAGGCTGAACAAAGGCTAATATAGATTCTAAGAATGTTTAAGTTTTTCAAAACAAAAACAAAATGAGCCATAGTATAATTAATCACATGCCATAACATTCCAAATACTTTCATGGAAAAAAATTTACTCTACACCATGTCCAAATCCCCACCTTATAGTAATAAAAAATATAGCCTGGAAGGAAAATGATTGCGCTCTTACCCGATTAATCAAACAGTTAATAGAAGGATGTCTCTGTAGAAGATTGTGCACCAAAGCAACAATAACTAGTGCTCCCGCAGGAGGGACACACAGCGCTAGCCTGCTCAATTTCTTACAGAAAGCAGCAGCCAAATATGCTGGAAGAAGTGATGATTTCAAGCATGAATCCAAAAGCTGAGTAGCCGATTACAAAATAAAGATAATTAGCATAGGAAAGACATCGGGAAGTAAACCATACCAAAAAATGTAAGAGCAAGATGCATGTTATGTACTCCACATATTGTGAAATTTCAAAATATTATGAGTAAGCAAAATCGAATAACTATGTAAAAGAAAAATAAGAAATTATTCGCATCCGAACATGTTTAAGAATCTTTTAACAAAAAACCATGCTGATTATTCCGATAAATACTGCCTGAAATTGCAACACACTAAGATTTCTGTACAGACAATATTGTATTACCAATACTAAATTCTATCTATTGAAAAAGTAAGCAATTAATGTTAGAAACTTAGTATTAAGTATTTAAACAAATTGAAATAAAAATATCTTCTATTTTCTAAATTTCATGAGACCAAGGAAAAAATGTTAGATAATAAGCTAAAACATACATTGTAAACACCAGTTTCAAATAGGAAACGTAAAATTTTTGGAGTTCCAACATGCACCTAGAAAATGAGTGTCACTACAGTCAAAGAAAGGGACAGTGATCCTATTTGCTCCAACATATTTAGATCTGGTTTTCCACATCCACAACTTAATTTGCCAACACTGTCACCATGTAAAATTCACTCGAAGACATATGATTCTAAAATATGTAAAGATTACCTGGAAGAACTTTGCCCGGTGTTTGGTCATAAATATAGAGGGCTCCAACAGAGCATAAAGCTTGTCATAGAAGTTGGGATATTCGATACCATGTTGTGTCATGAGAATATACAAGCTGCTAAGAGCCATAACACTTACAACACCCCCAATGTCATATGACCGCGTCAAGAAATCGCTACATATTAAGAGTTGGGAAACAATTAAAACAGGCCTTTGAGCAGAAACAAATGAATAATCTATTGAATTAATGGAACCATGAGAAATTTACCATAACATTATGGGACTAGAGAAATAAGGGATGACAGCCTCGTGAAGTGCCACTAGAACCTACAGTTGAATGGCAGAACATGTGAGAACAGACTATGTAAACAGGCATGCCTCTTCCTGAACTAAAAATTAACCATAAGAAGACAAAAACGAGGCCAAACTTGAAAATCATAGCCCAAACTGTTCACAGTTATTACCAAACACTCACATTTCACATTCAATTATTTTGACGAACAGAAATCATTAACATTTTACGAGATATTAAAATACCAAGTATTGAGTCCTAACGAATACGTACACTTTATTTTAGGAAATCCTTCTGACAAAAATTTAAAAGGTAGCTCACTCAAAAAGAAAAATATAAGATTACTTACAAGCTAGATGTTTCAGATAGTGTTCACAAATCTTATGACAAAAAATTCACATAAGTTGGAAATACTAATTTTTGACAAATTCAAGTCCATTTTAGACAAGTGCTTATGTAGCATGCATATCACAACACAAATTCTTGTAGGGTCACAAAATACAGTTCATAAACACAGATATGAATTATGAAGTTTTACCTCCTTGTATACATCAACAGGTAGGGGCAATCTAAGAAACGCTATCCATGCTTTAGTAAATTTCAGTTTCATTTTCTTCGAAACATTCTTTGAAGGCAAAACCTGCAAGAAAACCCAAACATTGATATTTTTCGTAGAAAGTGAAGTTAATTATCATTTAATACTGGACTTTTATCAACTCTTTCTCAAAAAATACCTTATGGTTAGGGTTTTGAGACTCTGCACTAATGTCTTCTCTTTTAGTATGTCCTTTGCTATTGCTTCTCCCAATAAAAATGCCTATCGCATAGATAATGACAAACAAATACTGCGGTCAACAAAATTAAAGGCATAGGCTGATAAAATGAAAGAATAGCAGATAGCCCATAACATCATGGGATAAACGTGCAGGGAATCCATCGTGATCGATTTGTAACGTGATGTCTGGTGTCAAGATGTACAAATGGTAATTCAAATCAATAAGATGAACAACAAGATGAATAGTCAAACCACTGAAACATAATTCAATAGTTTTAGAGAAACCAAAAGCTTAGAGAAAAGCATGAGTATTTAACTTACATAATCACATATATAATGCAACATTTGAGGCACCATGAGCACATGCACATGACATAATTTCTAATTGATAAGGAAGCTAGTGGAGATTATTTTAATGAATTTAAAAATAGTTGAATGTTCCAAGCTATAAACAAGGAAGTATGACATCAGATGCGTGAAATAATGGCAGTAAGGCATAATATCTACAACTTAAGACTTCAGAAGCAAACTATGAGGTCCAGGGAGACAGTCAGGTTAAGATGATAAAAAAATGTATACATGATGCACCATTAGAGTATCGACAGCAAAAGAATATTACCCAAATCAGTCCACGCCTCCACATCTAGCTTTTCCCCTGAAGCTTCCAATGGTGGAATATGAGATAGAATATAATGAATCTTGTAAATGGCGAGATCCATGCTACGATGTAGAAGGAGAAGAATAAAAATTAGTGACCATTAAGTTACGCTTGCTTTGTTACAAAAGAATGAAAGTCCTCCCAAGGGAAAAAAGGCAATTAGTAATTGATTATTGTCCAAAATGCTAAAAACTAGGTGCTGTTTGACAGCATTTTCATTTCTCACGCCTAGTAGAAGGAATCTCATAAAGGTAAGAACAAAAGTGATAGCCATCGAGAGTAAAATGAAATCTCCTATAGACCAAGTTAACATAACATTGTCAAGGAGCACCAAACTCCTTAAGTTATGCTCTTCTCCAACCAGACAAACAAGTCAAGCATGGTTTCAATAAATCCTCAACAAAAAATTGACAAATGAATCCTATCCCAGCCTTTTCTAGTTATCAGCCTGAATTAATAAGATGTACCAACCTGGATGTCACATGGCTCTGATCCTCAACATCTATTCTTCCATTTTTGTTTCCTGTGAACAATAATAAATTTTCAGATTTACACAGAAACCATGGGCACATTGAAGAATGAGGACTTAGCGCCATACATGGCTATAAAATGAATGCTAATTGCATTTTCGATGGCAATCACCATAGGCTAGATACAGATACCTTTTCCTTCCAAGGTTCTAGCAAGCTTCTCCAGACTAACGTAAGTAAAGTAACTGTACCGAAGAAAGCTGATTATTATAAAAGGATGATGTAATGACAAGGGAATAGGCATGAAAACTTTGAGCTCCATGCAAACATAAACCAATCGATATAGTCAACAGCATCATAGAAATATACTCTCGACTACCATGGTATCACATCTTCATCTCATGGACATACCGGACGTCGACAAACTTGAAATACTTGGTAGTAAGCAAATCCAGAAGACTATCATCGATGTCCAACATACAGTGAACCTGCAAGTGTGGAATAAAATAAATAACCAACAAAACTGGAAGAAACTTAACATCTTACTATTACCACTTATTACAATTCTGCCCAGTGTGCTACAAATAGGGGAAGAAAAGAAAGAGAGAGAAACGGTGAGAGAAGGGAAAAGGAGGGATATCTCCCAAACTAACGATGGAATGGAGAAGCTTGTGGTAAATGGCAGAATGGAATTTTCCAGCGCTGCGCACTTTCACAAATTCCATGACGGCGTCCAGAGCAACTTCCTGAATTAAAAAGACAATCGCGAACAACGATTTTTAGGAGGAGGAGAAGAGAAACAAACGACGAGGATAAAAATTGTGTACCCGAAGAGCGTCGTCGGATTTGGAGGAGATGAAGACGTCGCAGAGGCTCTGAACGAAATCGTCGAACTTGGAGCGCAGCCAGACGCGATAAACAAGTTCCGGGTCGGGATTGGATTCATGGGAAGGAGTTGATGCGGGGAGAAGCGGGAGCAGAGGAGTGAAGAAGGACTGGATCGAGAGTAGGGATTCGAGAGCGTGCTGGGGCGGCGAATCGGGGGTGACGAAAGTGAGAAGAATCGAGAGATTGTTGATGTGAAGCCTCGAAGTGAGTAACTGCTGGCCCAGAGTTTTGAGGTCAGCTAGGCTATACTTTTTTTCTCTCTTCTTCAGCTTCGACGCCATTGGAGAAGGCGGGTGAATACCAGAGGCTTCACGGTCAGTTTGGGGTATTAGCCTTTGTGCATTGTAAGGTTTTTCCCTAACGAGTTGTTTTGGTAATTATCATATTTGCAATAATGTATACTTTTAAATTTGATTTTTTCAAACCAATATCAGAATAAATAACACACGAAATGGAGTAGGAAAGTGCATTTACCTATATCTATCATAACTTTATTTTTCACATTTCGAAGACAATACATAATGTTTTATGTGCTTGATGATACAAAAATGTATCCCTATTGACAAATGATTCACATGTTTGTGATTCTAATTGAATTAGGCCATGAAAATAAACAAATATTTTTTCTCTTACATGAATGTCAATAATATCCAGTAACAAATCCCATATGTTAATTTTGTATGACAGAAAAATATTAATTTTTATTAAAGATATAGGTTGAATCAATACTCAATAGCATATCAGATTTTAAATAGGGTTAGGAGCGGATAAGGTTCCGTTTCGTAACCCACTTTCCCGATTCTCATCCCGAAAAGAATTGGGATTCTAGTTTATAAACCGATCCCATACCCGAAAGTATCGTGACTAGTGGCGAAACCAGGGCAGGGGGACGGGGGGGGCTGGGATATATATATATATATATTTTCATAAAATTATGTATATATTATACATATATATATATGGGCCTTTAAGTGATCAGCCTGGGCTAAAGCCCAGGCTAGACTCTGAAACGTTTCGCCCCTGATCGTGACCCGAATATTCAGGAAACCGTATTTTCGGGATCGTAGGGTCGGAAAGGGACGTATCGAATAAGGACAAGTACAAGCAAATGCGAGGTGATATATAAATATCGAAAATTAAAATTTTAATATTTGAAACAAGTGATATGATTTATTGGTTGGGTCCGGGTTTAGATTGGGTTGGAATTTTCGGGATTTTTTACTACGCTTATTTTTACAAGATAGCAAAGAGATGCAAGATTTGTGGGACTGGACCTATTTTGTTCCTTTTGAGTTGGGACAAAACAAAAATGGACTGAGATGGAGGCCCAATCATAAGAGCATCATTTTATTGTAGTTGCCCAAACCAAAGTGTAATTAGGGCTCAACTTGACCTGGGTCATTGTATCAATCCGGGTCCAGGCCGGGTCGGGAAAATGTGAATCGGTGGCGACTTGCGAGGCACAGAGAGCAAGAACGTGGGCATGATCAGTAGCATGAAAAATGTCTCTCCATTTTCCAAACAAGACTGCGGGAACCAATGCGAACCCCTTGAAAATTCTCTGAGTCGAGGACGCTAATGAAGCTTACGCATTGGCCATTCGGCACCATTTGGCTTGCTATATGTCCCAAAGAGCTGGCATTTGGGTGTGTCTGTGCGTGAAAGATCATCGAACGTGCAAGTCTGTAGCAAACGAAACATGAACCATAGGCGCAGGGTTGAGGAGTTTACGCCGGGCTACTACGGTCTTTGTGCTGCTGGAGGTACGCTAAGCGCCGGGGTCACCCATCTTTCGATCACCCCACTCGATGTCTTGAAGGTTAACATGCAGGTGTGCTTCGAGATCGTCGATTCATCATATTCCCGTAACTTGTTCTTGTGATTTAGATTGTTTGATTTGCTGCCCATCTGTGTAAACCTCTCTTCTTAGTATTCACTTTGCTTTTCTTCGTAAATTGCGGAAGTTGGGATGGTTTCTACATGGCATTTAACTGCTTACCACGTGTACGTTCCAGGTGAACCCGATCAAGTATAGGGGCATTCTGTCGGGGCTTACAACTCTGTGCAGAGAAGAAGGGGCCTCTGCTCTTTGGAGAGGTTGGTCTGGGAAATTTTTTGGATATGGGTTACAAGGTGGATGGAAATTTGGTCTTTATGAGTATTTCAAGAAGCTTTATGGAGATGTCTTGGTGGATCAAAGGAAGGGGGTTGTGTTCTTCCTCAGCAGTGCATCTGCTCAGATATTTGCTGATGTTGCCCTTTGTCCGTTTGAAGCTGTCAAAATTAGAGTCCAAACTCAGCCACATTTTGCCAAAGGGTTAACTGATGGGTTTCCGAAAATTTATGCCAATGAAGGAATTTATGGGTAATTTCAAACACCATTAAGGCGGATTTCGTTTTTTTTTTAATGAGGGTTTCATTGTGCCATACTGATTCTGCACTGGTCCTTATTTGGTTGCAGATTCTACAAGGGCCTTCTTCCACTTTGGGGCCGTAATCTTCCATGTAGGCTTTGAATTTATAATGAGCTTCTCATTCGTTTTTTGTCAAATGTGCATCTGATATAGTATACACTGGCAATCCGCGTCAAGATTTTTAGTTGTGGATCAATTTATTAGCTTGATTATTTTGAGTTATGCATCTTATCTAAAAGAATCTCTTATGTTAGTAGATCTTAGTCGCATCACATATTCTGTATTTATGAAGACTCTTTGCACTCGTGAGTGTTTCCAAGTAACTGGAACAACATTGTCGAAGCTACAGAACGTTGCAAACATTTGGTTCTTTTTTCTCACACATTTATTTTTAGCTTACTTAAGTGTTTCATTACTACCCGGCTACTAATGATTCCTGCAACTATATCTACGATTTATTTGTGAGGAGAATGAGATTATGAGAGCCATACCTTGTAAGATGTCAAACTTTTGATCCACATTTTTTCGGATGTTTCATGTTGGAATATGGATTGCATAATCTGCTAATTGCTTGATTTCTGTGAATTATGACATACTTTGGCAGTTTCAATGATTATGTTTACAACATTCGAGAATACCGTGGAACTGATGTATGACAGAATTATACAAAGGAAGAAAGAAGATTGCTCAAACTCTCAACAGCTTTTTGTCACATGTTTGTCGGGGTATACCGCAGGAGCTGTTGGTACAATAATCTCTAATCCAGCTGACAATATTGTTTCGTCTCTTTACAACAAAAAATCTCCAACTGTGATGCAGGTATTGTATACGAGTTCACGGTAATGCTTATTCTTCATTGTTTTACTGGCATATGGTATTATCATGGTTTGTTTCAGGCTGTGAAGAACATTGGGCTTGTCAATTTGTTTACGAGAAGCCTTCCGGTTCGAATTGCGATCGTTGGTCCAGTTGTGACTCTGCAGTGGTTTTTCTATGACAGCATCAAACTGTTTAGTGGCCTGTAAGTGACCTGACCTTTTTGGGATTCAGTACAATGATAGAATTCAAGGTGTCATTTAAAAGCCTGTGATATTCAAATGATGTGTTTTGCAAGTGAACTAAGCTTCTAATGTTCGGCGTTTGCAGTCCCGCAAGCGGTGGAGGGCTGAGAAGGCATCTGAAAGATGCGGAGTTGATAAGATGCTAGATGATAGAGAGTTCCTCTAGATGATTCGTGCAATGCTGCATCTATAAAAAAATGGTGACGGAGACTGTGGCGGTGGTCTGAAATTCATGTCAACTCATCCATTCTCCATGAAAGTGCAGTCAGGTTTAGAGACCACGTTTGAAAAACAATGTTAAATACGTATGGAGATATATCATATATTGCTTAATATGAAACGCGAGAAATGGAGGAGGAACAAGGGCAATGTTTTGATGTATTTCTGAGTGTTCTAGTGAAATGTTGGCAAAACATGTGTTGAAGTATGTAAGTTACCTACATTTTGGGGAATGATGAAAAGTTAGAAGTAATATGATGTTGAAGATGTAAAAAGATTTCGAAATCTTGAATATGATGTTGAAGTATATGAAATGTGTTTGATTTTGTTTTGTTGGAAGAAAATTCTATCTGCCAAGCATTTGTCGATTTGTGTGGGTTTTTCCAGGAAACAAGGTTGGCTAGTTAGAAGTAATATGGTTTGTTTAAGTAAAATATAATAAGATGAGGTCTTTGCATCTCTCGCTAAAATGTTGCATGAGCAGACAACCATTTCACAGTCAAATACATCATTGTAGGCGTCGAGTATTTGAACTAATATCCATGCATCACATATATTAAAACCACCGTGTGAACTTATAATCACTTGTTTTGGAATCAGACCGGTTCGATCGCGAACTGGTCATTGGTTCGGTTCGAATAATGAAAAACCATTTTATCTGTTTGACTGATCAAACCGGTTTTCAATATTTTTTTTTTAAAAAAAACATTTTCTAATTATTATAAAATATAAAACTAATAGTTAATTATATATTTGCATAATACTAAGAATTTGAAAAAATAAATAGATTTTTATCAATTTATATATATTTTTTAGATTTTTAAAAATTTAAAATATATTATTCATTATCTTATATTAATATTTTATTATGATCGACGGTCCGATGAATCGGTTAGACCGTTTATAAAAATTACACCGATACTATTACTTATGCGGTTATAAAAATATTGTTTATAATACTTATTATTGTAACGAAGTGGACATGCACTTACAACAAAAAAAGAATTTGACGTTTCTTTTGGCAAAAAATAATATTCCTCTAAAATATTGGAAATTTAAAAATAGTTTGATTTTTATCTAACTTTTGACAAAATATGCTTTTTGTTTATTCTTGTTACGGAAAAAAATTGATAAATAAATAAAAAAGAATTTCTAAGTAAAGAATTTTTCTGAAAAGAATTATATGGTTTCAAGCCTCAGATAAAAACCAATCACATACCTTTTTATTATATATAAACATACAAATATATATGTATCAGTGTCGGCTACATAACGCCATAAATCAACAAATAATCAAATATTATGCACCGACAGGCGACAGTGCTTTAGTAATAAAAAATTTCACTTCCCAAAAATGAACCATGAAATAGTGCTAGATGGGACTATACGTAAAATAAACGAATTCCAACTATTTTAATTAATTACATGAATAGTTCAAATAAATAATTAAGAACTTGAACACCGACAAATCAAGTGTGGATCAAAAGCTGAGTATTCTACTGCGTTTGGATACATAAGAACATCATGAAATTAGATGAGATTACAACAAAACAATCTTTCGTTTAAAAAAGAACAATAGAATAAATGAAATTCATAGACGAATCTCACCCACAAAGACGCCGATCCATATATATATATTATATATATCTATCATGCATTGGCCAAGACTTGGAAGCTGCTGGATTCATTGTGAATGATTTATTGATCTGAGTACACAATGTACAGGCATATATTGTATAATCTGAAGGGACGATTGAATTAGCTGTAGCGGATGGTCTGGGGGAGGCCAACGTCGTCTGAGCGGGAGAGCTTGCGGCGGAGCTGGGATGTGACCTTGAAGAAGACATGGCGCCAGCTGCCCTTGTTGTGGGAGCCGAGGGTGGCGGTCTCCTCCTCGTTCATCTCCAGATCCGCCGCGAAAGTGGGCTTCCGGGAGAGGATCCATCCCCAGCCCCAGTCCCACCACTTCCTTATGGAGTCCCCGGCGTTCTCCCCCAAGGAGGAGAGCGACTTGGAGCGGCGGAATGCCCACTCTGCGGCGGTGGGAGAGGGCTGGATCTTGAGGTTGAGGGAGAGGGAGGAGAGCCTCCGGCGGATCCCCGGACGCTGCTTGTGCAGGCCCCCCGTCTCCGATACAGGGAGCGATTGCGAGCCCTGCTGCATCATCTTCAAGACGGACCTGCAGCTCATCATTGATGTATGAATGAATGAATGAAGAAGAGGCTTTGCTTGCTTGCTTGCTTGCTAGATGGATGTATTGTTCACAGCTACAAGACAGCCTGTTTTATTTGGATTTCACACAACACCAACCATGTGTTTACCATTAACCATCCTTTAGCCATCAACAGTTTCTAATTACTTTTTATTTAATTAATCAATCAATATAATGAATACTACACTACATCCTTCTCCCCTCTAAAGTGTCCACTTAAATATAGGTCGCGAAAATAAGCTCGAGCACTAATTCCAGTCATCGCATTACATAGGAGTTCCGATACTATGTAAAAATTTTTATTTATATTTGTCGATCTAATATTATATGAGATAATTAATAATAATGATATAATTATAAAAAAATTTAGTTCGACAGAAAATAAAGTTAATATAAATAATATATTTAATTTGATTGATTAAATTTAAAACAAATTATTATTTTATATTTTTAATATTTATAAAAATTAATAAATATAAGAAGACTATCATGAGTTTATATATAACAACCTTTACAATAATTCAAATTACTTCTAAAGATAACCACCGACCCATCACGTGTCACCTTTTTAATTTTTCCCACGTTATTAACATTTTGAATACTTTGCAACATATTCTCCCAATCTCCTCTCATATTCTCTATCATGAACAGGTAAGATTACTACAACGCTCATTTTTCAATTATAAAACTAGGTTATATAAAATATAGAGTTTAAAATATTTTAGATAATTTAATTTAATATAATTATGCAAATACCACTTTAAAAAATCATCAGGCGTCTCACATATCAGCTTACATGATATTGTAATGTAGGAAATATACTAGTGAGATCACACAGGTGCCTTGTTTGTTACACGCACTATATGTTGATGAATATGACAGTAGTTTGATCTTCTTGTTATAGGTCCGACCAACTGGAGTTGTGAGGTGATATATATCAAAGATTCCTCGTGATATACTCGGAGCCGAAACGATTAAGATTCTGTCAAAGCAACAGAGTTGGTTTGGAACATTGCTGGATTCTTTCCAAATGAGCTGCTTATGATATATATAAAAGAACGCATAATTTGATGAATAATGCTACTCCAGGTCGCGGGGTTCATCTGGGCTCATTTGTGATAAAAATTGAGCAATTTCAGATGCTGGCCTGGTTAAATTTGATGACGCAATCATAGAGCCGTCCCCCAAGGAACTCAGCAACCTCTAGATGTTTCACCTGAATTGCAAATTAACAGATAAATACATATCCATCAGTTGCAATCTGTGTGAACCTTAGGAATGAGGAGATCTTACCATAGCAATTTTCAAGGAGTCGCATTTAAACTGTGCATAAAGGTTCGTCTCTATTCCACGGCCCTGGCCAAAAAGTAACAAGACAAGTATGCGCGGCTTAGAAAAATTAGTCAGTATCAGCACTTAACCAAGACACAAACAAACACATCTATAGTTTTTCCCCTCATCTTGCCTCATCACAAACAACAATGCCCTTTTGTACATAGAATCAGTAACTTGTATTCATAGTTTGGTAAGAACATACCATCCCTTCCAAAACAACAAGGTCCGCATCACTTGCTAGGTAGGAGAGTTCTTGTGATACGCTGGTAAGATCAATAACCTGTTATAATAGTAAACATAATGAAATATCTACAAAGTCTCAGTTCAAGAAACAAAACCAGAGAAATTAAGAAATAGGGTCAAATCATTACCAGAATTGGCAATGAAAAGATTTGAAGTGTCAACTCCCAGAAGCTTCCCGTCCTTATCCTTCAACTGTACATACAAACCTTTTGTGACAAAATAAACCTACTGTTCAAGCTATAATAGCACCATACAACAAAAGTCCACTACCTTTGCTAAAACCTCAATCAGCTCAGTGTATGTTATGTCATTGATAGAAGGCAAGTCATTAGCCGCCAATACAACCTGCAAAAAAAAAAAGAAAGAAAGAGCAGGTGACCCCCTTGAAAGACCAGAACAATTTTGATCCATGTCTCTTCTACCACAAAATAGGAGTCAAATATGTAAAATGCAGAGACTTACATATATATCACATATATGTTTAGTGTATGTGCGCTCAGTGTTCCTTCTCACACCTGACTAATTAATCTATAGGTACCCTAATTTCTGCATCATCGCAGGGGCATAACAGATGTTTGCCCGGAGTTGCTCTCCAATCAGGATAAAAAATCTTTACTTCTTAGTGAAAAATAGAAGCCAAACACTTGTCCAACAAGTAGTAAAATATCAAATCAGACCTGTACACCATGTTGCAGTAGCTCTCTTGCAAGTGGCAATATACCCAAAACAACATCTGCACCAGAATTATCTACAAAGATCACAGCCTGCACAATAGAAAAGAAAGTTAGAGAGAGTAGAATGTGCATACACGAATGCATGAGAGCGAACAATAGAAGACAACCATTGCAGGTCAATTTATCCCCAGAAACTAACCTTTTTCCATGACTTTTGCCCCCATTTTGATATGAAATTGTCCAAATCATCAATAACCCAGGGTCGTGGGACAAGGTTCTGACAGCTAGCTTGGAAAGACATACCATCCTTTGCAAACAACTCCGCAAGCTTCAAGAATTCACAAGGATGCACATAGGATATATCTAAATAGAATATCAGTAAATTTGTTTCACACCAGCATGACTTTTAGTAGTTTAAGTCTTCAACATTCTCTGAAGATTGTAGAATTAAAAAAACACTGAATCAGATTTCCAAACATGGGCTACAGCATACTCCCCGTATCCAAGTTGTGGTGAATAGTGAAGAAAATTTGAAACTAATAAGTTGAATTCGAAATTTTATATTAATCTTTCAACATCAAATTCATATTGGAGTGAGAAAATAAAGGATAATCTCAGTGAAGCTCTAGAAATCTTCGGTTTCACCAATGACAATCCACTGCAATCAAGACACAGATATTATAATCCCGTGGACCCTACAAATAAAAAAGGTGACTGTGGAGTACAACGTTGCTAAAACGGAAAGGTGAAGGAGAAAAATATTTATTTTACAAAATCAATCATTTAACCACTCTATCAGACTCTGGAGTCTAACGTTGCTAAAATGGAAAGGTGAAAGAGAAAATATTTATTTTACAAAATCAATCATTTAACCCCTCTATCATCGTAACTAGTTTGCATGAATGAACATGGCATTCCAACAAAAATGGTGCTCAAGTTCTGTAAATCCTAGCTGAGAGCCTGACATACCTGAGCTGAGCCAAGATCAAATATATTACCAGCGAAGATTCCTCTAATCAAATTCTCAATACGCTTGGGTTCATCTTCTATGGCATCATTAAGATGAACAACATCCTTAAATAGGGTTATTGCCTTGGCATTCTCTTCATCCTATTATCGTTGAAAACTGATCTTGTTTCATTCATTGTTAAAAGAAGTATAACAGAGAAAGAGGCAAAATATGAAGCTCAACTATGAACTGCTTCATCAAATTCAGAGCAGTTGATACGTGTATAGGTGCTATCATTAAATGACAAACCTTTTACGAAAATCATTCTTGTAAATGTTTAAAAAATGCACAACCACAATATGAGAAATACTCAAGGTGATTTTGTCCCTCATTTACAAAAATTCCTTTTCTCAAACCCTACGAAGATGATTAGCAGCATCAAACTCATACTCTCGGGGTCTAAAGGAATGAAGCTGGTGTATTATAAACAGAAACGGACATTGGAGAAAATTCCTGACCTTGACCTTCTTGAATATATCCCTGAATCCCACTTCTCTAAGGACTTGCTCACGAAGCTGACAAAGAAGCTGATAACAATTCGTTGTGAATAGAACATATTGAATATACATCATAACTGGAAAAACTGAACCGAAAAGCTCAATTTTACGATAGGGATTGCCATACGATGCAATCAGGCGGACCACCATGACTTTCGGGATCTCTCTTCAAGTCCTCCAGTATGTCGTTATATCTAGTAAGGTTTGGTACACAGAGCAGTCAAGAAAATCCAAACAAAATGGATTCAATCAATCGCGCACAGCTAATAGTTGAAGTCCGATACTACCTCTGAGCGAACTTTTCAGCTTTGGCGGGTGCATCGACCACCGAATCGTCGCTCTCAGCTCGTTTCCTGCAAATTCACCCATGATCACAAACATCAATCATCATAAACACATGTGAAGGACAGATAGAGAGAAGAGAATTACAAATTGACATTGAAGTTCGCATACCGGAAAGAGGGTATGGAATTGGCGAAGAGATTGATCCAGGAGAGCTCCGTGAGGGTGGTTTTCTTCGGATTATCGGAAGGGAATCTGTAGGGAATGGTGCAGGCTCTGTAGTTCTGCTCCACCAGCACCGGCAGTACCACCATTTCCCCCGATTTCTCCATGCCGGATTCTCGAGTATACCAGATTGTCCCAATTGATCGGAGAAATGTACAGTTTCCAGAAGAAGTCCCTCTGATAGTTGCTGAATAAAATAATAACCTTTTTTATTGATATTAACTAATAAGCCCAAAATTTAAACCTTTCATTTCATAAAGAAATTGTAAGATGTTTTTACAAAATACAATATAATATTGTAGTCTCCTTATAAGATTTATAATGAAATTCGTTAGTCGGAATAGTATGTAAAAATAATTTAAAAAAATGTGTAAAAATGCTAAGGTTTATGATTATCCGAAAATAATGTGAATTTTTTTGTTAGGGATATATTTTTTCGAAATTTAGAATGAGAATCATATGTTTGGTTAAAATTCTACATATTCGCAAATTTCCAAATATTAAGCATTTATCCTATTATGGCAAGACAATTATAGCTCAATTCAATTATATACGTTGAAGATATTACTTACATTAAAACAACAAGATGTAATCAAAAGTAGACAAGGGTTGACAAACTCTGAAAAATTTTCAATTTATTCGGATAGGATGTCTAACTTTAAAATAATATTATGTGGTTGATCCACTCTATTATCTTTTATAGACTATTATTTTCAACCTTCTTCATATTTTGAGCATTTTTCCTTAGTATTTCTTGGCAAGAGTCAACAGCACAACATAGTCCACATGTTAACAATGGCTCTTCGTAGGCATAAGAATGTATCACCACATGAGAATGGTTGCATGAGTACATTAGATATCTAACACATATTTTGTATGTCTCACATTTCTTACTCTATATGGAACATATTGATGTTAAGAATAATTTATATCATTTTTCAATATACTTGCAAAATTATCAAGATATCGTAATGGGAATTAAGCATGTTTCTCGACATAAAACCCAGACGAAGATATCATAATCATGATATGAATTAGGGTTTTTTCAAGAGAAGATTAATTAATCTTCTTCCGATTCTCTTGAATCAGTGTTACAATTATCTGCTCTGAATACTAGTTCATAAATGTTTGCTTACGGAGCTCTCGGAAAATATTGTGTCTCAGCAATTTTAAATGAATTCTTATAAAAAATTTTAACACGCAATTTGGGATGAGATACTAAATTTGTATTAATGACGCTAGATATATGTAAACAAACTTATCTACGATGTTTAATTTAACGGTATGAAAAAATATGTGGAATAGGTGTAAATCAAATGGTTGGACGTTAGTTTTCCACTCAGGATACAACTTTATCACATCAGCATGTCTGTATATGTTAGCTACAAGATTACAAATCATCACTGTCAAAAATGTCAATCTTTATATAGATAGATGAATTGTTTGCATATTTTACTATCGTTGTATAATAAACATCGGTTAAAATTATTTAGTTATAATAATCATCTTCATAACAACTATTATAAATCACATATCATCTACAAACCTTACATGTATGAATTATCAGTTATCCCATCCAAGCTATTTTTCATCATGTCTACCTAATAATCTAAACGAATACAAGCCAATGTCATATTGTGAATAAAATAACTTTTACTATTGTTGTATAATAAGCATCATGGTTAAATCATTTTGCTATAATAATTATAGTCATAACAACTATTATAAATCAAATATTATCTACACGTACATGTGTTGATTATCAATTTATCACCAACCAAGCTATTTTTCATTCTTGACTACATAATAATCTAAAAGAATACAAGTCAATGTCATTTTGTGAATAGAAAATTATAGTATATTGAATTATCTTAGATATTATTCTAATAAGTTCTATGACATTATTAAAAAATAAAAAAAAGAAAAAGGAAAGACAGTGATGATAAAATTGGACACCCGAGTTGAGATAGGGCAGGCAGGCAGGCTGCATTATATAGACGCCTGTGCAGTGTGATGCAACAAAAGGAGACTCCGCCTCGGCAGAATCAAATCGCGACGCACAACACTTTCCCCAATCAAAATCCAAAATTGCATCTACCCTTCTTAGGTTTTACCTACCCTGGCTGTTGGAATCCATAAAGACGAATCCTCTTTGTTCTGTATCTGTGTAAAGATTACCCACTGTTCCTGTTTTCCGACCAAGAAAAAAGGTTTCTTGAGAGGAAAAATGTTTGTAGAGCTTTTCTCCAGAAGATCTGCTGTGGATCGGTTGATTTTTTTCTAGTTGATTTCGGTGTCAGTTATCTACGATCTTCCTGTTGTTGTTTTCCATTTCAGAAGGTACGATTAGATTAGTGTCTGCCTTGTTATTTATTCGTGGATAGTTAATCAATTTATCAATTAATATCTCATGATACCGCTGATATTTGTCGAGTTTACGTAAATAATTGCTTATAGCTTTCGGTTAATGCTCTTCTGGCTGGATGAATGTCACCGCATTAGATTTTCTCTGCTCTCATTCCTTATAAACTTTATGCGAGGAAGTATTTATTAATTTATCTGTTGCTGTATTGGTGTGAAGATTCTTGCAAGGACTGTATTTCTCGCTGTGCGTGTTTTTTGTGGGCGTGTCATCTGAATTTTACTTTATGCATTACTTATTGGAGGAAATCTAGATTCAGAGCCCGCCGTATACAGCAGTATTCATGTCCTCAAACATTGATATAGTAATATAAGCTCTGCATCTTCATCGTGTATCCATTCCTAAGAGATGCATCTTTTAGTCTTAGATGCTGCATTTTAGTTGTCTTTGGATCATTCTCATTCCACCATTAAAATTTAAGTATCTATTTCTTTGCCTGGGCCGTGTTTTATCTCTGTTCTCGATGATTTTATATGCTAATTTTACTTTACTTCTCTTGGATATGTCTTAATAGTGAGACTGAAGACTCAACAGAAGGTGGAGGTAGTGAGTGGGAGGTGATTTTGCATGGGTGACGATGCCAGATTGCGTAGTTGGAGCACGGAGATCAAAACGGCTTGTTGATCTCCAGCCTGCACATCAACCTGCTAATCCAGAAGAGAATTGCCTTGCACCTGCTCAGAATAGAACGAGGAGGAGAGGTAGAGGTAGAGGGAATGCAGCAGCTGTAACTAAAGGGCCGTCTGCAGTAACACCAGCTAGGCCGACTGTTGCTGGTCGAGTCGGGGAATTAGATTGATAGATTCAGACCAAGAGCCACCTTGCGAAGTTCTTCCGCAACCTGTTGGCGTTGGTGCTGGGGAACAGCCTCTCAATATAATAGAGGGCGCTGAAGATAAGGAAATTGGCATGACGGGGGAGTGCTGATAAAGTAATGGGAGTTGAAGAAGAAGCGAGTGCTACTCCAGTACCAGATAGGGTAATCTTCAATTTCTTTCCATATCCAAGAATGTTTTTTGAAAATATTGTTATGATCTGTTATTGATGGATCACTTGATTTCAAACTTCTCGAGATTGCATTGATTTTGCCTATTTAGTTGATTTCACATTTTAGCAGCATGGGTGGTGATTGAGCACATTTTGTTGGTTCAGGTACAAGTGGGCAATTCTCCCATGTATAAGACAGAAAGGAAATTAGGCAAGGGCGGATTTGGCCAAGTTTATGTTGGCCGAAGGGTAAGTGGTGGCACTGAAAGGACAGGACCAGATGCAATCGAGGTATCATTGACCACCTGTTTTCGACAGTTGAAGGATTCTCAGCAATCTCTCTGTTTTCTGAATTTGATTAGCGTGGATAATTATTTTTCCAGGTTGCACTTAAGTTTGAACACCGAAATAGTAAAGGCTGCAATTATGGCCCTCCGTATGAATGGCAGGTGTACAAGTGAGTATTTGTTCTTAACTAGAGGATGCTCTCATTTTTTTGCTCAATACTACTCACATCTCTCTTTTTGTCTTATTTATTGAAAAGCACATTGAATGGATGCTATGGGATTCCATGGGTTCACTACAAGGGTCGTCAAGGAGATTTCTACATCTTGGTGAGTTTTGATTTTTTTCTTTTGCACCAGAGTTTTAGCATGATCTCAAAGAAATATTTCATTTCAGGTCATGGACATGCTTGGACCCAGTCTTTGGGATGTTTGGAATTCCTTGGGCCAGTCGTAAAGATCCATTCCTTTTTACTCTTCTCCTCCCCTCCCTTTTCTGTCCCATCATTCTCTTTGTGTTAAATTGTTAACGCTTTCTGTGTATTCAAATGTGCAACAGAATAGCATTTTGATTATTTTATACTGATTTTTTGCCTTTCTGAATGCTCTCTTTGAGTAGAATGTCTCCAAATATGGTGGCCTGCATCGCCGTTGAGGCTATATCTATTCTTGAAAAGCTCCATCTTAAGGGGTAAAAAACCTTACATTTTTTATTTCTGAATAATAATTATGTGGTGGCTCCTTGATAAGATGAAGTTCACAAACTTCATTTTTTCTTTCTTTACATTACTTTCTTCATTAGAAGACAGTTGATTACCTCTACCCTTTCTTTTTTTTAGATTTGTGCATGGAGATGTGAAGCCAGAGAACTTTTTACTTGGTCAACCTGGAACTGCTGATGAGAAAAAGCTGTATCTCATTGATCTTGGTTTGGGTATGATGCTCCTATTCCTTTACTTTGTGTGATAACTAACCATCTATTTTTGGTTAGCACTAACGACGTTCAAAGACAGAAAATTCATATTCTGCACATCTTTGATTTTCTGGTTGACCTTTTTTGTCTTTATTTTCACTATCCTGATCTGTGGGCTTTATACTTGTTAATTCCTCATTGATGCAGCTTCCAAGTGGAAAGATGCGTCATCTGGTCAGCATGTTGATTATGATCAGAGGCCAGATATCTTCAGGTTTTGTGAAGTTCATGCAATCTTTTCACGTGAGCTATGCTTGTTATGAACCAACAAACTCCACTGGTCTTTTCACAGGGGAACAATAAGATATGCTAGTGTACATGCACACTTGGGCCGCACAGGAAGCAGAAGGGATGATCTTGAGTCCTTAGCCTACACACTGATATTTCTTATTAAGGGAAGGTTACCGTGGCAAGGCTATCAGGTCAATTTTTATGTGACTTTTCCTTGACAGCTTATTCCATTTTCATGATTTTGTTGTTTACTGTTATTTGATTGACTTCAGGGTGACAACAAAAGTTTCCTAGTCTGTAAAAAGAAAATGGCCACGTCTCCAGAGTTGATGTGTTGCTTTTGCCCCGCTCCATTTAAGCAGTTCCTCGAGGCTGTAACTAATATGAAGTTTGACGAGGAGCCCAATTATCCAAAACTGATATCCTTTTTTGAGAGTCTCATTGAACCATGCACATCATTGAGACCAATACGAATTGATGGAGCACTCAAGGTAACATTTGAGCAGAGAAAATATGTTGTATTTGATTTTTTAAGGTTTGTAGAAAGCGTTTGCTTTAATTTTTTTCAATCTTTTATTAGGTTGGGCAAAAGCGTGGGAGGATGCTCATTAATTTGGAAGAAGATGAGCAACCAAAGAAGAAAGTAAGACTTGGCAGCCCAGCTACTCAGTGGATTTCAGTATATAATGCTCGTAGACCCATGAAACAGAGGCAAGTAACTTTATATTTTCTTATAAACTTGTTCTGTCATGCCTTTACTATTTTTTGTCACTTCTCATGTTTTTTTTTTGTTCTGCTGCTTTGCAATGCCAGAACCTTGATATTTGAGTGAGTACTCTTTTTGTGAATCTTAAAATGATGTAGGCTTTGAACCTTGCCTGCAATTTTACCTTTCCATTTTGAAGCCATCTATGTTGGGGATTAGGTTTTAGAAGATTGGGCCCATTTTTAAAAGTTGCAACAAAAGTATGCAACAATAAAGCTTCTGGAGACTTGATGTTGTTTCGTTTGGTTGTTTTTGAATTGGAGATCACATTGTGCTCTGTCTGATTTTTCAATTACTTATAGATTTTTTATTCATTTATTTTTTTGGGGGAAAAACTGAACTTGGATTTGTTTTTACTTGTGGATTTGAATTTCTGAATATCTTTAACTTCTGGAAATTTATAGAGCAAATTGTTTTCGCCTTCCTGTTGACCGATGCACCTATTTCTGTTTCCATTAACATGAAATATTTAAGATTCTGACCTGGAGGTTTCTCATCCCATATTGTACTTCCTATTTCTGAGATTGCCAGCATACTTGCAATTTCTCTTTTACTGAAGAAATGGCTGTGTTTGTGTAGATACCATTACAATGTCGCAGACTCAAGACTCCGTCAACATGTAGAGAAGGGCAATGAAGATGGCTTACATATTAGCTGTGTGGCCTCAGCTTTAAACCTCTGGGCCTTGATCATGGATGCTGGGACAGGTTTCAGTTCGCAAGTGTATGAGCTATCTGCTGTATTTCTTCACAAGGTTGTTTATCCAACTAACAGTACTTGTTATGATTGCTGGTGTCACGTTGTAACTTGGCACTTTGTTACCCCAACAATAATGTTCTCTCTTCTTATTAGGATTGGATCATGGAGCAGTGGGAGAAAAATTTTTACATAAGTGCAATAGCTGGTGCAGCTAATGGAAGTTCACTGGTGGTTATGTCTAAAGGTCAGTGGAAATTTCTCTTTTGCTGTGATTTGTGTCTTACGTGGCTTTTTTCATTTTTGTCCTGCCTTTCTTGGACTGTAAAGAGGCTTTTGTTCTTGAATACCCAGTTGTCAACCATTGAACTAAGTGGTTGGTCACCTATTTGCTATATATTTGCACTAGTCCATTCTGAACGCTAGTAACTTGTAATTTAACATGTAAGATCGTGTGCATGATGCTTCTGTATCTAATATCTTTTGTTTTGTGCTTTGGGATTTTTTTAGGAACTCCTTACACCCAACAGTCGTATAAAGTAAGCGAATCATTTCCATTCAAGTGGATTAATAAAAAGTGGAAGGAAGGCTTCCATGTCACATCCATGACTACCGCCGGCAGTCGTTGGGGGGTTGTAATGTCCAGAAATTCTGGATATTCCGAGCAGGTAAAAAACTTGATTAGTAAGTTGAACAGAGTCAAAACCGGTGGTCCTGTTTTTGAGTTACAATGTCTAAGTAATGTGCCGGTGGTTTCATAGGTTGTGGAGCTTGATTTTCTCTATCCTAGTGAGGGGATCCATCGTCGATGGGAAAATGGCTACAGAATAACCTCCATGGCTGCTACAGCTGATCAAGCAGCCTTCATTCTTAGTATACCTAGACGTAAAATCATGGATGAGGCTCAGGAAACCCTTCGCACATCTGCCTTTCCGAGCACCCACGTAAAGGTAGTAGCTGTTCGTCTGATAATTTCTTTGCAGTCTTTGGGATACACAATGGATTGGAGTCACAGTGCAGTTTGGCATGGAAATATATATTTGATTGGAGAAGTTACAGTGTTTAACCCAGGCAGTTCTTTAGCATTTCATAAACTTGAAGTTGTGAGCACCTGATATTCCTTTTGGTTTTGTTTGCAGGAGAAGTGGTCCAAAAATCTCTACATAGCATCGATATGCTACGGTCGTACTGTTTGCTGAAGGTGCTGCGTAATATATGCTGGTGCTGAAGATGGCGAGATAAAAATTTTGGAAGCTCATATTATTTGGCTCCGATTTTGATTACCCACCCATGTGTGTATTAGGTTCTCTACTCTTGCCTCAGAAAATCATGTTATGTAACTGTAAAATTTACTGTCTCCGCTTCTGCTAAATGCAAATTGACATGAGAGTTCAAAAGCAGAGAGGGGGAGGGATATTGTGATTGATCTTTTACCCAAACCCGACTCTTGATTATTGGCAGCTTGCCATTTTACGTTGCACTTGGTAATGTATATCAAAAAGATCTTTACTTCGTTTATTTTTATTCTCAAAACCAGAATGACATTGTTTGACCATTCTGGATCTGAGCTGAGCTCTAAGTAATTGTGACATAAGATCTCCACAGGGGATGAGCCTCGTGACACTTGCATGTCTATGCAAGTGGTTATGATGATAAAATCACAAGGAAAGCACATGAACTCTAATATTACGAATGATGATATTCGTCCGCATCGTTTTTCTTCTTCTTCATTATTATTATTATTATGATTATTATTATCATTATTATTATACCGAAATAGTAGTCCGAGACCAATGAGGTATCGTGGTAGGGAAAATGGATTCCGGTCTACCGGTGGATCGGATCGATTGGAAAATGCAGTTTAAGATATTTAATAAAATGGTTCATGTGATATGCCAAAAATCCAAGTCTGTATGAGTTGGAAAGCTTGTAAGCAAAGAAGTAAGAAAAAAAGAGAACCATATCCTCGTTTTAAAGCTCTGTTATCTCCTCTCATATTATTCTTTTGTGCATTTTTAGAACTCATGTTCAAATATATATCGGATTGATTTGGAAATTTATTATTGATGTCCAATACACCAGTCCGGTCAGTGGGGGGAGACAGAATTGATGAGAATTAAGGGGGAAAATTTTATTATGATCATCAAGACAAAGAACATTGTCCGAAGGCAAATAAAGTTAAGGTGACAGCAGTGTGATTCATTATATGGGAAGCTTATGCTTCCCACCCTCTGAGTAGTGTGGCCCTGGCAACTCGATTCACACCGAGGCAGAAGGCACCCATCCTGAGATGGCAGCTATGAGTGTTGCACATCTCTTTAACATCTTTGAATCCCTTTCTCATGTACATCTTCAGCTCCCCGTTCACTTTATCCTCGTCCCACATGAACCCTTGAATGTTTTGCACCCACTCGAAATAGCTAACAGTCACACCCCCACAGTTGGCATATATATCTGGAAGGACAACTACTCCCTTCTCAGACAGTATCTGTGTTTTCGTCGATGTCGTAAGTTGATCAGGACGGGATGCAACAAGAAGCAAACATGTGTATGTGTGTGTTTTTTACCTCATCAGCCTCAGGATCAGTTGGATGATTGGCTGCTTCAATGATGAACTTGGCTTTGATATCTTTGGCATTGTCCCTTCATCACAACACAAGTTAACACAGCTAAAAGAATAAGTAAACTAATGCTATACAGTGAAAAGAATCATGAAATTCAACCTGTTGATCACCCCTCCAAGGGCTGCGGGGATAAGAATGTCGCATTCTTCAACCAAAATCGAGCTAGGATCGATGGAATCTCCGCCGCTGTATCCTTTCACGCCATTGTTTTCTCTCGCGTGTTTCACAAGCCTCGGTATGTCAAGTCCATTTCTGTTCTTTATAGCTCCTGTGACATCACTTACCGCAGTTACTATTCCTCCCTGCTCGCTAATAAGCTGAGCAGCCCAAGATCCCACATTTCCAAATCCCTAAAGTCACAGAATACCCATATAACATAACATATACGTAAACATACTGCCTTCTGTGTTCTTTAATTTATAGCATATCCCAGCTATTTACCTGTACGACAACTCGTTGGCCTGCGATGGTCTTGCCATATTCCTCGAGTAGTGCTTGCGTTGCGAACAAGACACCTCTTCCTGTGGCTGCATCTCTGCCTAGGGATCCACCAAGATCCTATTGTACTCAACATGTAACTCATAATACCACAATACAATCAACTAATTTTGAGAGTTTGAGGTAGATACTCACAATGGGCTTTCCTGTTACTACTGCAGGTGAATAGCCATGAAACTTAGAGTACTCATCCAGTATCCAAGCCATTGTCTGTGGACCAGTCCCCATATCAGGTGCAGGAACATCCGTGTGAGCTCCGATCACGTCGTGTATTTTCTGTGTGAAAACTCTGGTCAATCTTTCCAGCTCCGAAAGGCTCAACTCCAACGGGTTACATCCTATTCCACCTTTAGCACCACCATACGGAATGTTCGCCACAGCGGACTTCCAAGTCATCAGCTGTGCCAGGGCATTCACTTCATCTGGCTCAACCTGATCCATCAATGCACCTCTACGATCAACATTCAATACTCGATCAATCAGCTAAAAACAAATTTCTAATCTACCTCCGGATGGTATCTGATTCCTCCTTTCATCGGGCCACGAGCGTTGTCGTGCTGAACCCGGAATCCCACAAAGGATGCCAGGCTCCCATCATCTTTTGGTATGGTACACTCAACCTGCACCACATGTATTTTATAAATGCTCCCTCACAGCTTCACCATTTCGATATATATCAAAAGCATCAGACCTTGCAAGCTTACCTTGATTTCCCGGAACGGTATCAGTAAACTCTGTTCCAGTTTTGAGTCCAGTCCTAGCAGCCGGGCTGCCAGTTTGAAGTTTCGGTTCGTTGCGGCTAAGGCATTCATGGTTCTTCAAATTACATATATAAACGAAGAAACATGTTTAATACACAAACATAAACAATCCCATGTATGTCTGACACCAAACATGGCTGATCCTACCTTGGAATTAAACTAAGCAGATCGATAACTGGATATATAGATAAGATTCGATCAACTAGAGCATGTATGGTTTATAAACTCGACCTGATGCTAGTATTAGATATATGTCATATATATAAGAAATTTTATGGAGTAAAATATCTAATCAGAATATATATTAATGTGCATCAGCACAACACAAGAAACTAGGTAGCCAAAGAAAGAGAATGAGAATCATTTGATCCTGGCCCGTGCCCATATCCAAAGTTCCTGGAAGACAGGATGATACGAGATAACGGATGATGATAATAAGTTCATATTAAATCCAATCGTGGGGTTCATATTCTTTTCGGTGGACTACATGTTGCGATTAAATGATCGCACATTGATTTAACAATACAATTCGGGTTAGTTCACATAATGTTTTGATATAATGAGTTGTAACCTTGCCTAGTGGAAATGGTCTCTCTCGCGTGTCTGCGCAATGGATGCAAATCAAGGCCCCGATTTGCACTGGAAGGCTTGACTCATGTGCATCTGTGACTTGGACACGTCGAATGTCAGACCGGTCAGGACAGAAAATGGTCATATAGTCTAACCCTGCTTTTGCTAAATTTTTCCTTTTACGTTTGTGATTTTTCACATCACGAAGAGACCCAAATTGTGTATTGATTGTGTATTCAATACAGACATCCCAAAGGACTACCAGTACATGACCTCTGATATACCCTAGATAGCTGAAAAGTCTCACGTTTCCCTGTATATACAACCAACATTCTTCATTCCAAAACACAACACTTTCTCCATTCTCTACACGTTCCGTCGTTGTACCCTGGAAAACAGACACCACGCGCAACTTGGTTCTTGGAAGCATTCGGGCGGGGGGAATCTGTGTTAGGGACTGTGTTAGAACACAGGCCTCGATTTACTCTTTGTTGCTGACACCGTTTTCAATTCACTTATTTGTTGTTATTCTGTATTTTGTGTACCTTATTATCCCTCGGTTGACTAACACTACATATGCGGCATTAAATTGGATAATTAGAGGCATGAAATAATCTGACTTGGACGACGGTGCAATCACGACTATAAAGCATCCATGCCAACTTGAACACACGTTTTATCCAAGAATAATACATTTTCAGATCGTATCCGATTCATCCACTTAGTCGTATCATTCCATATACACTCCAAAATTTATGTCAATATATTTAGGTCATTTTATATGGGTGGCACAGTTATATTAACATTCTGAGTAAGTTTTACATTAATGCACTCAAAATTATAGTTGTTTGGATTGTGCAACTTTGCTGTTATCAAACATTTTTTGTCTTTGCCTGAAGCTTTAGATTAGTCAAAATTTGAATATAGTAAAATGGGTTTTTTTTTTTTTTAACTTCAAAAAAGTTGCAGATAGGCAATATATGGTTCAACACTTCGACCAGAAGTATATATCATTAAGTTTCCAAAGAGGGAAGAAAGAAATACATATATCAATATGCGTCTATCAACATCACGTCATATTCATATGTACTATATTATATTTTTATATACTATGATAATATATATTTCATATTTTTCAATAATAGGATTTAACCTTCTAATTCTATGAAGTCACCCTCTCGTGCAGAATATATGAATATATAAACAAGTAAAGAATATGATTCGCTTTGATTCTTGAGCACACTTGGGCCGTGGTTTATGATTAATTATTATATATCATTTATTTTTATCCCAAGTTGTTTATTAATTCGTATTCTTCTACTCTGCATTTTTAGACCCCAATTTGAAGCAGCTCCTTGGTCTCGTCCCCCTTGCGAGGCAGGGAAGTCGCACAAACAGTGTCCGATATTCCTTACGCTTTCGTGGAGGTCGGAACTTACACTTGAATTTTTCCGGTCTCCTCCTCTACCATCTTTCTCCAAATACAATTGTATGATTGTATCAACATAAACAAAGCATCAATTGAATCGAACTTGGTTTATATATTTCTTATTTGAAAAATCTTATCTTAAATAAAGAGAGTCCATGTTGAGTACACTGAGTCCAAAGATAATATAGTGTAATAACAATGAAGTTCGATTTCTGTAACAGTCAGATGGATTTCCACTGGCTTGGTAGTGCTTCATGACAAAAGTAACAATATCTATGCTCCTCAATAATATAATGCAAAAGCTGCTGTCTATTTTAAAGCATGCTCACATGCATTCATCATGTTGAACATTTTACTGCAACAAAAAAGTACTAATCCATACACCAAATGCATTTATAAGAACCCGTATGATCCAATTTTGTGGAGACCGTCCACGGTCCTGAGAAATGTGGCACCAGGAAGTGCCACGTCACCAGGTGCCCACATAGGTGCCCACGATAGGTGCTGACAGTATCAAAAATTATAACTTCTTTAAATTTAGAGCTCCAACATAAGTGGAATCCCAATTCACTTTCTGTCCATGGAATTAATGCTACGTGAATCCGACGTGATTCCCACCCTTCAATTCTCATCATTCCTCCTACGCTACCTATAATTTTCATGTTGTGTGTGTAATTTGCATGGATTCCATTTCCGTTTTCTTGAGAAAAATATAATATTTATTGATTGACAAATTTTCTTTGCATATCTCATCCACAATATTTTGGTTCTCCTTTTGGTATGACGACAGAGGTTCGATGGAAGGGCCGTTGAGGACACGTAGTGGTGCCCTCCTTGATTTCTTTCTTTATTACAGGAAGGACGAAAGAATCTCAAACGTAAGCATAATGAGCACACGTGTACAGTGTGTTATTATCGAATCATACTGAATCTGGATGTAATAATGAATCTAATTGTTATGAATAAATCGCTTTCTATTAGTTGTGTTAACCAAACTAACGGTCCGCACAATTAACACACATAGCAATCAACACAGAGAATTCAGCAGCAACTAATCGAAAAGAACACCCAACAATTTACGTGGTTCGGCTTTCTTTGAACAAGCCTACTCCACGGAAGAACACAGCCAATCCCTTTTATTAATTCCCAAGAATACAAGTTCAAATACAGAAATTGTAACACAATACAATCACAAGCCTGTCACCAGAATGCTTGTCACCAGAATGCTCTTCTTCTTGATCTCCTTGTGGTTTCGGTGTTCTCCCCCTTGGTATACTGTATGTTCACGATCTTGTTGTATATCCTTTCTTGGTCTCTTGGTTTTTATTCATCTCACTCTTCCCTCCCGTAACAGCTTCCTCTTTTAACTACCAGATTGCCCTCTTTCCATGCAACTGTTTCTTCCAGTCACCAACGAGGTTCTTTTCCCATGAGATCACATCAAGACCACCTGCATCTCCCACCTCCGGCAGCCATGCAGTCTTTCCCTTCTTGTTTTGTGTCCCAAGCTTATTAGACATATCCAACAATCTCCACTTTGTCTAACTAAGATTGGCTGTCCTCTTCAATCCTCCCAGTATTTTCTTAAGTTTCCACTGCATTTACTAAGTTCATGCAATGTCTGAACTTAGTAACTGGTAGTGCCTTTGTCATAGCATCAGCCGGGTTATCTTCTGTGGCTACCTTGTTTAATACCACTTCTCCATTTGATATTGCATCCCTCACAAAATGCAGCTTTACATCAATGTGTTTTGACCTTTCACGATACACTTGGTGCTTTGAGAGGTGAATGGCGCTTTGATTATCACAATATACCACTAGTTGTTCCTGACTTACACCTAGTTCTGTTGTGATCCCTTTAATCCATATTGCCTCTTTAATTGCTTCAGTAACGATAATGAATTCTGCTTCTGTTGTTGACAGAGCAACCACAGACTGAAGGCTTGATTTCCAGGTGACTGTTGTGCCAAACATGGTGAATACAAAGCCCGTCAGTGACTTCCTTGTATCCAGGTTTTCAGCATAGTCAGAGTCCACATATCCCATTACAGGGCTCTGTGTATCATGCGTCCTTTTAAACAATAACCCTTGTCTGCAAGTGTGCTTAGATACCTCAAAATCCATTTCAGTGTTTCCCAGTGATACATACCTGGCTTTTCCATGAATTTGGAGACCATGTTAATAGCATATGCCAAATCTGGTCTGCTGCAGATCATTCCATACATCAAGCTTCCAACCCCGCTTGCATATGGTACGCTGTTCATTTCTTCCCTTTCACTTTCATTGGTAGGTGATTGTTCTGAACTGAGTTTCATGTGCTGTCCCACGGGTGTAGACACTGTTTTTGACTTATGCATGTTAAATCTGTGTAGGAATTTCTCCATGTACGTGCTTTGGCTTAGAAACAGAGTACACGCCTTCCTGTCCCTCTTTATATCCATTCCCAGAATTCGTCTGGCCTCCCCCAAGTCCTTCATTTCGAACTCTTGGCTTAGTTTTTCCTTTAATCCCTTAATTTCCGACTTGTCCTTACTGGCTATGAGTATATCATCCACATACATAAGTAGATACACTAGAATGTGATCACTGTCCCTCTTTAAATAGACACAGCTGTCATACCGACTTTTGGAAAAACCAATACTTGTCAGAAATTCATCAAACCGCTTGTTCCACTGTCGTGGACTCTGTTTCAGTCCATAAAACGACTTCTTCAGCAAGCACACTTTGTTATCTGTACCTTTCTTACAGTATCCCTCTGGTTGATCCATGAATATGACCTCTTCAAGATCACCATGTAAGAAAGCAGTCTTAACGTCAAGTTGCTCAAGTTCAAGGTCCAGCTGAGTGACCAAGGCCAGTAGGATTCTGATGGAGCTATGTTTTACCACCGGTGAATAAATTTCATTGAAATCAACTCCCTCTACTTGAGCAAATCCCATAGCTATCAGCCTCGCCTTAAACTTTACACTGTTTGATCCTTGTTCAGCTTGCTTAACCTTGTAAATCCATTTACATCCCAAGGTTCTTTGTCCTTTTGGTCTATCCACTAGCAGCCAAGTTTTATTCTTGATCAAAGACTCCATCTCATCATCCATTGTTTCACTCCACGTGGCTGAATTCTTGTCACTCACAGCCTCCTTGTATGTTCTCGGTTTTGAGTATTCCAAGTCTTCAGCAGCTGTGAGTGCAAACCATGTTAGATCAGCTTGTCCATATCTTTGTGGTGGTCTTATGTCTCTCCTTTCCCTGTCCCTAGCGAGATTATATGATTCTAAATCATGTCCCGACTGTCTGTGTTCACTGGGATGCCTGGTTTTTTTAATGTGTTGTGAATCAGCATTTGAAGTTTCAGACAACATCTCAACCTCAACTGTTGATTCCTCATCTGCCTCATTAGCTGCATCAGCTCTGTCATTCTTTGATGTATATCCCATCCTAGTTTCATCAAACGTGACATCTTTCGAGTTTAAACACCTTGGCCCATTCTTTTCCAGATTCCATAGTTTGTTTCCTTTCACTCCTTCAGGATATCCTATGAATATACACCTCAGTGCTCTTGGTTCCAACTTATCTTGTCTGTGGTGTGCATAAGCCAAACATCCAAAGACCTTCGAGTTTTTATAATCTTCGGGTGTGCCACTCCACTGTAGCCAATTGCACTTGAGGGACATCTATTCACCAATAACAGGCTGTCATGAGAGCCTCTCCCCAGAATGATTTAGGTAGGTTTGCACTTTCAACATACGCCTCACCCTTTCCAGCAGAGTTCGGTTCATTCTCTCCGCAAGCCCATTCTGTTGAGGTTGCCAGCCACTGTCCTATGCCTCATGATACCTTTTTCCTTACACACCCTATTGAATTAATCCGAAAGAAACTCCATCCCATTGTCAGTTCTCAGTGTCTTGACCCTACTGTCACATTTATTTTCTACCAGTGCTAGCCACTCCTTGAATCGAGCACTTGCCTCGTCTTTTGTTTTCAGTACATAGACCCACACTCTCCTGGTATAATCATCTATTAAAGACATGAAATACCTGCCACCACCATGTGTTCTTGTCCTTGAGGGACCCCATAGGTCAGAGTGTATGTACTCAAGTGGTCTGGTGGTTGTGTGTTTCCCCTTTAGAAAGGACACTCGCTTTGCTTTACCCAATGCACAACTGTCACACAAGTTCAGAGGTTCAATCTGTTTATATCCAGCAGACCCTGTCTTGAAAGCTCCTGTAGGCCTCTCTCATTTACGTGTCCAAGTCGTAGGTGTCACAACCTGGTCTTGTTGTCTTGTAGATGTACTTGAGAGGAACCCCCTACAACCGTGTTGCCCATTAGTAGGTATACTGAGTTCCTTTTTACTGCCTTAATGATAACCAGGGATCCCTTTGCAATGGTCATTACTCCATTTTCAGATTTGAAGGTGTACCCGTTCAAATCAAGTGTTCCAAGAGATATGAGATTTCTCTTTAACTCAGGTACATATCTCACCTCCTTCAGCTTCTATCCATTCCATCATGAAATCTTATCCTCACCGAGCCAACTCCTTTCACTTTGCATGCTTCGTTATTTCCTAGCAGTACTAGTCCTTCGTATTTCTCATACAATTCTTCAAACCATGATCTGTTTGGGCACATGTGAAATGAGCATCCTGAGTCCAAGATCCATTCATTTGACTGGTTCTGTCCAGAAGCCACAAGTACTTCAGCAGAATCATATCACTCTGATACAATAGAGGCTTCAGCATCCTCCTTGTGCCTATCCTGATGATTCTTCTTCCTGTCTGGACAGTTCCTCTTGAATTGTCCCTCCTTGTGACATGCAAAACACTTTAGTTTCACCTGACTTCGAGACCTTGATCTAGGCTTGTCGGTTTTGGAGTGTTTCTTATCGGACATCTTTTCAGTTCTCCCCCTGGCCATCAGAATTTCACCCTGTTGATTTCCATCAGCATGTAATTCCTTTGGAGTTCTTTTGACTGAATAGCAGATTGCACTTCTTCAAGTGTAATGGTTTGTTCCCTCCCATACAGAAGAGCATCTATGAAGTTTTCAAATGTTCTTGGGAGGGCATTTAGGAGGATCAAAGCCTTGTCCTCTTCCTCGAGTTTCACATCTATGTTTTCCAAATCATCTAGGATATTTTCAAATTCATCAATCTGATCCTCTAGACCCTTATCTTCTCGAATCTTGAACGAGTAGAGTCTTTGTTTCATGTATAGCCGATTTTCCAGTGATTTGGTCATGTAGAGGCTCTCCAGTTTGCTCCGCACAGCGGCTGCCAATGTCTCCCTTGCCACTTCTCGAAGTGGTTTGTCTCCCAAACACAATATGATCGCGTTGTGTGCTCTTTCAAGAATGTCCTCATTATCCTTGGTTGCAGTAGGCAGTTCATCCTTGTTCTTTAGGGCTTCAACAAACCCTTGTTGGATCAGGAGGGCTCGCATTTTGATTCTCCATAGAGCAAAGTCATTCTTGCCTGTGAATTTCTCAATATCAAATTTCAGCGATCCTCCCACACGGACGGCGCCACTTGTTATGAATAAATCGCTTTCTCTTCATTGTGTTAACCAAACTAACTGTGCGCACAATTAACACACACAACAATCAACACACAGAATTCAGCAGCAACTAATCGAAAAGAACACCCAACAATTTACGTGGTTCGCCTTTCTTTGATCAAGCCTACTCCACGGAAGAACACAGCCAATCCCTTTATTAATTCCCAAGAATACAAGTTCAAATACAGATACAGAAATTGTAACACAATACCATCACAAGCCTGTCACCAGAATGCTCTTTTTCTTGATCTCCTTGTGGTTTCAGTGTTCACCCTCTTGGTATACTGTATGTTCACGATCTTTTTCTTGGTCTCTTGGTTTTTATTCATCTCACTCTTCCCTCCCGTAACTGCCTCCTCTTTTAACTACCAGATTGCCCTCTTCCCATGCAACTGTTTCTTCCAGTCACCAACGAGGTTCTTTTCCCATGAGATCACATCAAGACCACCTGCATCTCACACCTCCGATAGCCTTGCAGTCTTTCCCTTCTTGTTTTGTGTCCCAAGCTTATTAGACATCTCAAACACTAATTGTTAATTAATATCATATGCTGGCATGTTATCCGAAAGGACATGATAAGGACATATAACGTGATGTGATTGGATGGATCATCTCGGATGTTGTGAAGATAAATTTGAGAGAAAAACAAACTTCTATTACTCACAAGAATAGATTACACGAGATTTTCAAACTCCAAAAATAACTTTGAAAAACTCAAAACTCTCATCACTCTCAAGGGGAGGATATTTCACGCACAAGTGAGGATTACAACTGAAACTAAAATCTCTATTTATAGAAAGTTCGAGGAGTGTGAACGGTCGGAAATTGTACAGTGGATGACCATCATTTTTTACAAGAAATGGAGGCCTGAAATTCAAAGATTGTGGCTTCTGGATCATGGTTGAAACTTTGAATTGTATTCTTCAATTCTCCCCCTTCAGCCATATCCGGAACAAGCGTCCATGCCATGTCTCTGCAAAGCTCCAAATTTTCTCGAGTTACCACCTTCGTCAACATGTTTGATGGGTTTTCCTTCGTATGGATCTTCACTAGTCTCAACAGTTGTCGATCCATGACCTCACGTATCCAATTATATTGAATATCGATGTGCTTTGTATGGGGAATGGTACATGGAGTTCTTGCTCAAATCTAGAGCACTCTGACTATCACAATGTACCTTGTACTCATGTTGATTGATTCCAAATTCTTGGAGAAAACACTTTAACCACAACATTTCTTTCCCAGCTTCAGCGGCTGCAATATACTCTGCTTCGGTTGTGGATAAAGCAACACACTTTTGTAGTCTTGACTGCCATGAAACAGCTCATGCAAAAGTGTAGATAAATCCTGAAGTATATTTTCTAATATCAGGCTCCCCTGCCATATCTGCATCTGTATAGCCCTTCAAGATTGGGTTTGCTCCCTCATAACAAAGACATATTTTAGTTGTAAGCTTGAGGTACCTGAGAATCCACTTTACAGCCTCCAAATGCTCCTTCCAGGGGTTAGATAGAAATCAACTCATCGTTCCCACTGCATGAGTAATATCTGGCCTTGTAAACACCATTGCATACATCAATCTTCCAACTGCTGAAGAATACGATACTGATGACATTTCCCTGATCTCTTCCTTGGATGAAGGGCATGCACTCTTGCTCAACTTGAAATGATTGGCGAGTGGAATGCTGACTGGTTTGGCGTTGTTCATGTTGAACATCTCGAGCACACGTTCAATGTACTTCTCCTACGATAACCATAACCGTCGGTTGTTTCTGTCTCGAACAATCTGCATTCCCAAAATCTGTTGAGTTGGTCTTAAGTCTTTCATGTCAAAAGACTTGGACAATTTATTCTTCAGCTAGTTGATTTTCGTTGCATCTTTTCCTACGATCAGAATATCGTCTATATATAGTAGAAGTGCAACAAAATCCCCGTCTGAAAAATTTCTGAATGTAGACACACTCATCTGCTGCAGTTTTCTTGTACCCTTGACTCTACATGCATGAGTCAAATTTCTTGTATCTCTATCTTGGTGCCTGCTTCAGATCATACAAGCTTTTCTTTAGCTTGCACACGAGATTATTACCTGAAACCTCAAAACCTTCTGGATGCTCCATATAGATTTATTCTTCCAAATCTCCATGAAGAAATGCCGTCTTCACGTCCATCTGTTCAAGCTCCAAGTTCATACTTGCTACCAAGCCAAGTATAACTTGGATTGACATCATCTTGACTACTGGTGTAAAAATATCATCAAATAAATTCCCTTCTTCTGTTGGAATCCTTTGACTACCAATCGTGCTTTATATTTTACCACTTTTTACACTTCCATCTTTCTTCAGCTTGAACACCCATTTATTCTTAGTGCCTTCTTCCCTTTTGGAAGTTCTATGATCTCATAAGTATGATTTTTCTGCAGAGATTCCATCTCATCCCGCATTGTGAGTAACCATTTTTCTTTATCCTTATGAGATAATGCTTCTTGGAAACTCTCTGGTTCTTCATCTCCAGTAAGTATAAGGTACTCGGACTCCGTATATCTTTTAGATGGAATTTGTCCTCGTTCAGACCTACGAACAAGATTCACCATCATCTGGGCCTTATGGTGGTCCTGGAAAATCTGGCGGAGCAGGTTGTGGCTCCCCCGTACTCAACACCCTCTTCTTCCTCAGCTTCTGCTTCTGGCACTATATCATCGTCTCTCATGAACGAGTTTAGTTATGCATCTAAATTTTGAGCACCAACATTTGACTTCTGAGAAATTGTGGGCTTTTCAATGTCTTCTATTGTCTGGCTTTCATGGAACACAACATCCCTGCTTCTGATCACCTTCTTCTTATTTGGATCCCATAATCTGTATCCAAATTCTTCATCTCCGTAGCCAATGAAAATGCATGGAGTGGTTCTTGCATCGAGCTTTTGTTGAGCTCCTTGGATACATGTGCGTATGCTAAACATCCGAATACTCTTAAGTGGGTGTGATGGATCCTTTCCAGACATCAGTTTCTCCGGAACTTCAAAATTCAGTGGGATTGATGGTGATCTGTTGATGAGGTATCCGACGGTTATGACTGCTTCTCCCCAGAATGACTTTGGCAGTTTAGCCATACTAAGTATGCTTCGAACATGTTCCATGATTGTCCGGTTGATTCTTTCTACTACACCATTGTGCTGAGGGGTGCGTGAAACCATCTTCTCATGTCGAATACCGTATGTTTTGCAATACGCATCAAACACCTTGGAAGTGTATTCGCCTCCATTATCTATCGGAGACACTTCAATTTTTTCCCAGTTTCACGTTCTTCTATGACATGAAACATTTTGAAGCATTCAAATACCTGGTCTTTTGTCTTCAAGAAAATAGATCCACACATTTCGAGAAGCATCATCAATTAACGTCAGAGAAAATATGTTATCACCTAGTGATTCAACCTCCAGGGGACCACAAACATTAGAATGTACCAGATTGAGCAACTCTGGTCTTTTCGTTGAAGAGGAATTGAACGAGACTGTGTGTTGCTTACCAAACAGACAATGATTGTAAGGATCTAGTGCAGCGTTCTTGTCAACATGATAAGCTCTTTCTTTATCAGGGCAGACAACCCTTTTTCACTCATGTGGCCAAGTCTCTGGTGCCATAGATTCTGATAAGCCTTATTTTCTGTTAAATTGAGGCTGTCTGTACATATCTGCACGTGAGTCTTGTACAGCATGCCACAAATATGTCACCGAGCAACTATCATAGCGCCTCTTGGCAACTTCCACGTGTCTTTGCTAAAATGACTAACATAGCCCTGTTTGTCAAGTGCTATTCATGAAGTAGATTCAGTCGAAGATCTGGCACATGGTGGACATCCTTCAAAGTAATTGTATTTCCGGAACTTGTCTTTATCTGAACGTCACCAATTCCTACAATCCCAGAGGAACTGGAATTTCCCATCATCACAGCTCCAAAGTCTCCGGCTTTGTATGTTGTGAAATACTCTTTGTGTGGAGTCACGTGGTGGGACGCTGCAGTATCTACCCTCCATTCCGTGTCTTCTCTTGAGACGTGAAGGCATCTCTCATCATGGGTTGAACTGAAAGCTACATCTGTAGATAGTAACTAGCATTTCTTCACCCTTATTCTTCGGCTGTGAACTGCTCTGGCCTTGTTTTTCTCGTCATTTATAGCAGTTTTTCTTCATACGACCCTTTATTCCACAATGATGGCACTTGTATGTTGGTCTTCTGTCATCCGTGGATTTGCCCTTGCTCTTGCTCCTGCCACTCTCCTTCCCTCTACTGCTCCTTTGAGGTATCCCTTTCTACCTTCTTCGGTTCTCTGTGATAAGTGCATGGGTCTGATCTGTGCCCATGTCCTTCCTCCTGGCCTCTTCGTTGAACAGGACATCCTTAACCAAATACGTGGTAAGTTTGCCATCTAGAGCTTAGTTGCTGAGTGATACCACCAGAGTTTTCCAAATGTCGTGAAGAGAACTGAGAAGTAGAAGCGCCTGTACTTGTAAGGCCTGGGTCCCACAAACAAAGTTTATCTATATAAAATAATAATAATAGAAAAGAAAATCAGATGGGATAAACGCAGTACACCGACTCATCTTCATCTTCCAATTTCACGTTTCTCTCTCCTCCCACTCATTTTCGACCGAAAGTGTTTTCCTCCGATTCCGGACAACCTGTTGCTCGAAAAATTAAACTAAATATAGATTCGGAATCCTCTCGACGAGATCTACAATTCTACACCACTTTTTCCCCGAAAATTTTAACGTTTCTCGGTACTGTTCATGACCGTGGACCGCCGCTATCATCGCGCCGCCTCCGTCACCACCACTGATCGTCGCCAGCCTCCATACGACTTGAGAGTTGTGGTTGGTTCGAAGAATTAGAGGCTTGGAGTTGACAACCGTGTTTTTGGATCTACATAATATATATAACGTGAGCTTAGTTCCATAAGCTTGGTTTACGTTTTGTTTAAGTTGTAATTAATTTACTAAGGATGATTAAGAAAACCAAAGAAGCATATATGTGATGTTACGGGAATATTGATTTGGAAGTAGGCTAAGGACTATTGAGGAGTGAATACGTAAAACATAAGAAAATTGAAAATCTTAGAAAACAAATTGAAAAGGTTGGACGATATAGTGTGAGAATTTGTAGGACTTGAATAATAGAGTTTGAGAAATTTAAAGTGTACAAATAGCGAAAGTTGAAAGTTTAAAGGATGATTTGAGATTTCTATTATTTAAGGCCATTTAAATTGATATTCAGGTTATCTATCTGAACTTGGAGTATCCAGGAGTTCTTGAGGCTAGAATTATTGGTATTTGCTGAATTGAGGTACGTAGAGATCATTTAATTTCACAATGTCTGACAGAGACTTGTGATGGGATTGTGTATGATTTAATTGTTATTTGTTGAATTACGTGATTATATGTTGACTTGCATATTATCAGTTAGTAATTGATGTGCAAAATAAAATATAACACACATTTGATTTTAGTCAGTCACATCAATGCTACTGAACATATCATATTGAGCCTATCTACCTTTGATAACCGTGATATTCGGTTGAGATCTTTATATGATATTATGATGATGAGTGTCATGTGGATTTTGGACACCCTGATTCGGTCCGGTTTAGGTAGTTACTGGCTTTGGGAGTGGAGCCATATCCCTTGACACGGTTCACTGAGGTTGTGAACCAGCTCGAGCATATTGACTTGGTATATCGATTCTTTGATTCCTGATATCCTGATATCCTGAGATATTTGCACCTGTACATGCATTGCATTCATGCACGGCATCATTGCATTTCTGTGTCTTACGTTGTGATTTTCTTTGATGTCTCGTACTCGGGTTGCTGACCCCGAAAGGGTCTGTCGTGTCTTTGTGTGTGGACATGGCAGGGAGTACAGGTGGATCTACTTCAGGCGCTAGAGAGGAGGCGTCAGGAAGTACCAGAGCTCCGTGAGAGTGGGCTCATTTGTTTTGGGTATATATTTTGTTGTCTCCCAGATAGTATGTATATAATTGACGTTGGTTTTGTACCGTAGTATGTATTTAGCAAGCCACATCGGCTTTATGCTATTTTGTTGGAATTTTCTTGTTACAGTTGGCTTGTTATGTTTGCTGAGAATATATTTGAGTTATTTTGAGTATTTGAGTTTTCTGATATGTCCGATTTATGGGGAGGTCATGCCGAAAAATATTACAGGCCCAAAAGCACGAAAATTTTAACCCGTTTTTTCGCTGTTTATGAATTAATCCTAATTGCATGTTCATAAATTATGATTAGGATAACGGGCTCTCACAGTATGGTATCAGAGCGTAGACTGGGATACGCTCACTAGAGTTTGTACACTTGTGTCTAGACACACACACAAAGATATTGTGCGCATGTGGTTGACTATGTGAAATTATTTGCTTTTATCTAGCGTGCTTTCTATGTTAGTTGCTTTAAGTGATACTAGAATTAGTAGGTCAGAGATTGATAGTCCTAAGAGTTGGAGGATTTAGACTATCATTGGTTAATGCGATTTCCTGTCAATTACTTGTAAACTTGTAGCATGGCAAAGAAGGGAGGTAAAGGAAAAGAAATAGTTCAGGAGTCCCATGTCGAGATACCGAAAGGGAAACGTGGACGTCTTCCTGGCGGTTTATCTCCTACTGTTGATGCTGATGTGGAACAATTGAGTCAGAGAGTGCATGAGATGGAATTTGTTGTTGCTCGATTTCAGGATATGCAGCCACCTAAATTCTTTGGAAACGAAGGCAGTGAACGAGCCGAAGGATGGCTGAAACACATGGAATTTTTATTTGATACAGTATATTATGATCCTGAGCGACGTTTGAAGATGGCAGTGTTACAACTTCGTGACCGAGCACAACGTTGGTGGGAGTCTGTGACCAACGTACTGAATTAATCTGGGAAAGACATAACATGGGATGTATTTCGAGCGAAGTTTACCCAGGAATTTGCTCCACCATCACATATTTCAGCTAAAGAGTCTGAATTCTATCGCTTGGTACAAGTAAATATGACGGTGCGAGAGTATGCTCAACAATTTTCTGCTCTTCTGACTTATGTGCCACATATAGCATCGAGCGAAAAAGGAAAATTGAAGAAGTTTTTGTAAGGGTTGAACTATCATCTGCGTCCATTTGTCTTGTCTGGTTCGCCATTGACATATGCAGAGGCTGTGGAGAAAGCAATCGAGATTGATCTAGGATTACGACATGATCCGACTCCACCGATATCAGGAGGCCCATATGGTCCCATGAGTATTCCATATTATCCGCCTCAACAGCCTTCGCAGCAACCTTACATGAGGCCACAGAAATCAAAATTTAGGCCTAAAGGAAAATTTTTCAAAAAGAAAGGTCAGTCAAGTTCCTCATCCAGTTCCAGCGAAGCGCAGAGTGGAACAGGCGGACAGTATCCGATGATGTTCTGTGAGAGATGTGGGGGTAGGCATCCGACTGCTCAGTGTTTCGGAGTGCCAGGATATTGCAACCGCTGTGGGCAGCAAGGGCATTATGCTAGAGTTTGTCCGAGTCGAGGACAAGGACAGATGCGACCGCCGCAGTATCCGTATACTCGAGGTAATTTTCAGGGAGGTCCATCTCAACGACCATTTACTCCGTGCCCCTTTGCTTCTAGTCAGTCCTACCAACATTCGAGTTATCCATCATGTAGGTCGGAGTTTCCACAGGCAGTTCCAGGTCCTCAGCAAGCTCGAGTGTATGCGATGACATATGATCAGGCATAAGAAGCTCCAGGTGGTGTGATCATAGGTACATGTTCGATTTACGATGTAGCGCCCGAAATGCCGCGACCCTTTGCTCCTAGTCAGTCCTACCAGCATTCGAGTTATCCATCAGGTAGGCCTGAGTTTCCGCAGGTAGTTCCAGGTCCTCAACAAGCTCGAGTGTATGCGCTTACCAAGGATCAGGCACGAGAAGCTCCAGGTGGCGTGATAGCAGGTACATGCTTTATTTACGGTCATGCTGCTAATGTTTTATTTGATACTGGAGCATCTCATTCATTTATTGCATCGCAATATGTTGATGAATAAGATCTTCTGACTACACCATTTTCTAAGACGATATCTGTGTCCACGCCAGCTGGTCGATACATTCAGTCTGGTCAAATTGTATTAAATTGTGTTTTAGCCTTTGATGATAGCATGATGATTACAGATTTGATTGTATTGCCAATGCATGATTTTGATTGTATTATTGGTATGGACACACTCTCAAATTATCAAGCTACTGTTGATTGTTTTCACGGTGTAGTACGATTTCGACCATATGATGGTAGTAAATGGAATTTTTATGGTCGAGGATCACAAGCGAAAGTACCTTTAGTATCAGCGATGGAAATGTTTAGGTTATTATCCTTAGGAAATGAGGGATATTTGGTTTATGCCGTGGATGTCACAAAAGAAACACCTAAATTGAACGATATCCCGGTAGTGAAAGAATTTCCTGATGTCTTTCCTGACGAGATACCTGGATTTCCACCGCAACGAGACATTGATTTTACCATTGAGTTGATGCCGGGTACTGAACCGATTTCACGAGCACCTTATAGAATGGCCCCTGCAGAGTTGAAAGAATTGAAAGAACAATTATAGGATTTGATGGATAAAGGTTATATTCGTCCCAGTACGTCACCCTGGGGAGCACCTGTATTATTTGTGAAGAAGAAAGATGGTTCGATGAGAATGTGTGTCGATTATAGGCAACTGAATAGAGTCACTGTGAAGAATAAATATCCTTTGCCTAGAATCGATGATTTATTTGATCAGCTCCAAGGTAGTTCAATCTATTCGAAAATCGATCTTCGATCTGGATACCATCAACTTCGAGTTCAAGAAGAGGATATTCCGAAGACTGCATTTAGAACGAGATATGGACATTACGAATTTCTTGTGATGCCATTCGGTCTGACAAATGCACCAGCAGTATTTATGGATTTAATGAATAGAGTATTCTGAGACTTTTTGGATAGATTTGTGATTGTGTTTATTGATGACATACTGGTGTATTCGAAATCTCGAAAAGAACATAAGGATCAATTACGACAAGTGCTTCAAACACTTCGAGATAACCAATTATATGCTAAATTGTCGAAGTGTGAATTTTGGATGGATAGCGTGGTATTTTTAGGTCATGTCATCTCGGGACAAGGAATATCTGTTGATCCAAGTAAAGTTGAAGTAGTCCTGAATTGGGCTAGACCAACAAATGTACCAGAGATTCGTAGTTTCTTGGGTTTAGCTGGATATTATCGACGATTTATCGAGGGATTTTCGCAAATTGCTCAAACTCTTACTCAACTGACCAAGAAGGATGCGAGATTTATTTGGTCAGATGAATGTGACCAGAGTTTTCTGACACTGAAAGAAAAGTTGACAACTGCACCTGTTTTAACATTGCCATCTGGATCAGGTGGATTTGTAGTGTGTACTGATGCGTCAACGAAAGGACTGGGATGTGTTTTGATGCAACATGGGAAAGTTATTGCTTACGCTTCTAGGCAATTGAAGACACATGAATCGCATTATCCAGTTCATGATCTAGAACTAGCAGCTATTGTGTTCGCTCTAAAAGTTTGTAGACATTATTTATATGGTGAGCAGTTCATAATTTACTCTGATCATAAAAGTTTGAAATATTTGTTCACGCAATCGGACTTGAATATGAGACAAAGAAGATGGTTAGATTTGTTGAAAGATTTTGATTGTGAAATACAGTACCAACCAGGTAAATTGAATCAAGTAGCGGATGCATTGAGCCGGAAGTATCAAGATGTTATGGTAGCATCTATTCATATGTGGCAGAATTATGATGAATTGTGTACTTCTGGATTTACTTTAAGCCGAAAAGCAAATCTTTTCTTGTGTCTGTTCTACAGTTTGAGCCAAAGATCATTACGAAGATAAAGAAAGCTCAAAAGAAAGATCCAAAGGTTCAAAGATCCAAAGATTTGGTGTTGTCTGGCAATCCAGATAAATATAATATTTCATCAGATGGTTGTCTAAGAATGAATAATCGATTAGTGGTAACGGATGTTGCAGAATTGAAAGACGCATTGCTGCGAGAGGCACATTGTAGTCGTTATAGTGTGCATCCTGGTAGTCGTCGAATGTATAACATATTAAAATCACAGTTCTGGTGGAATGCAATGAAACGAGATATCACCGAATTTGTGGCGAGATGTTTGACATGTCAGCAGGTGAAAGCCGAGAGAATGAAACCTGGAGGTATGTTACAGAGTTTAGAGATATCGCAATGGAACTGGGAACACATTGCAATGGACTTTGTCACTCATTTACCCAGAACGATCAGAGGTTGTGATGCAATCTGGGTGATAGTTGATCGATTGTCTAAATCAGCTCATTTTATTCCATATGATCGTACTTATTCATATAAGAAAATGGCACAGTTATATATGGATAATGTGGTTAGATTGCATGGTATTCCTGTTTCTATTGTATCTGATCGAGATCCTAGATTTACTTCTAAGTTTTGGAGTAGTCTGCAAGATGCGTTGGGTACGAAGTTAGCAATGAGTACAGCTTACCATCCCCAGACACATGTTCAGACAGAAAGGACTATTCAAACCTTAGAAGATATGTTACGATCTGTGATTATGGATTTTGGTGGAAATTGGCAAGAAAAAAATCATTTGTGGAATTCTCTTACAATAATAGTTTTCAAACGACTATTGGTATGGCACCATTCGAAGCTTTATATGGTAGAAAGTGCCGATCACCATTGGAATGAGATTGGAGAGAAACCGCTGACTCAACCTGAATTTGTCGAAGAAATGAATGCGAAGATTGATTTGATCAGGAAGAGAATGAAAGCAGCTCAAGATCGTCAAGCTAGTTACGCGAATAATCGACGTAGACCTTTAGAATTTCAAGTTGGCGATCAAGTCTTTCTCAAAGTCTCACCGTTTCGTGGTACGATGAGATTTGGTCGAAAAGGAAAGTTAGCTCCACGTTACATCGGACCATACACGATTATTGAAAGGATTGGTTTAGTGGCTTATAGATTGGATTTACCGCAGAGTTTGTCT
>KV002472.1:168877-189960 GCA_001598015.1 Dorcoceras hygrometricum
TTATAAGTACTGCTGATGAATCTATCAGCAGTCGCGCTTATAAGTACTGTTGATGAATCTATCAACAGTCGCTATTCAAGAAGAATAAGAAGAAGATTTCGTTTATAAGTACTGTTAATGAATCTATTAACAGTCGCCTTTCAAGAATAAGGATGTATCGCAAGCTGGAGCTGGAGCTGGAATGAAGAAGATCAGCTGGAGCGTAAATTGTTGATGACATGACTTCAGCAGTCATCATTCAGCAGAAGCTACAGTTGAAGATTCAGCAGATGAGAAGAAGCGCTAGATTTGGATTGAGCTGTGATGACATGGACTTCAGCAGTCATCATTCAGCAGAAGCTACAGTTGAAGATTCAGCAGATGAGAAGAAGCGCTAGATTTGGATTGAGCTGTGATGACATGACATCAGATGTCATCACAATCAGCAGATGGAGCGAAGCGCGAGAGCCACTACTGGTTGGCGGTTTTACCCAGGTGTGGATTATGTGGTGGTTTCTTCTTTTCAAGTTGAGCCACGGATTGTTGCGAGTATTAGAGCAGCTCAAAGAACAGATCCATCTATCCATGAGTTGAAATTGAAGGTTAGAGCTGGACAGTTGGAAGATTATTTTGTCTCGTCTGATGGTTGTTTGAGGTTTCGTGACAGGTTGGTAGTGCCAAATCTACTTGATTTGAAGGAGGAGATCTTGAGAGAAGCACACTGTAGTAGACATAGTGTCCATCCTGGTGCAAGGAATATGTACCATGCCTTGAAGCCGCACTTCTGGTGGGCAGGTTTGAAGAGTGATGTTGCTGGTTTTGTTGCTCGTTGTTTGAATCGTCAGCAAGTAAAGGCATAAAGGATGAGACCTGATGGTTTATTGCAGAGTTTAGAGGTGCCCAATGGAATTGGGAGAACATAGCAATGGATTTCGTTACGCATTTGCCTCGTTCCAGTCGAGGGTGTGATGTTGTGTGGGTTGTTATTGATAGATTGTCAAAGTCTGCTTACTTCATTCCCTACAATATGACGTATTGTTTGAAGAATATGGCAAAACTGTACATAGTTTTTGTGGTGCGTTTGCATGGTGTGCCTGTGTCCATTGTTTTAGATCGAGATCCGAGGTTTACTTACAGGTTTTGGAAGAGTTTGCGAACATCTTTGGGCACCAGATTGGCTATGAGTACTGATTATCATCCCCAAACTTATGGCCAATCTGAGAAGACTATCCAGATTTTAGAGGATATTTTGAGAGCTGTGGTGATGGATTTCAGTGGTAGCTGGCAAGATTCATTGCCTTTGGTTGAGTTTTCTTATAATAACAGCTACCATGTGACAATTGGCATGGCACCATTTGAGGCTTTGTATGGTAGGAAGGGCACATCGCCTATATGTTGGGAAGAAATGGGGGATAAGCAGCTGTCTTCTCCAGATTTGTGCAGCAGATGAGAGATCAAGTGGATCTGGTTCGACAGTGTATGAAAGTTGTACAAGATCGCCAAGCTAGCTATGCGAATCGCATGCATAGGCCTCTAGAATTTCAGGTTGGAGATCTGGTTTTCTTGAAAGTTTATCCTTTCATAAGTGTGATGAGATTTGGTCTCAAGGAAAAGTTAGCTCCTCGTTATGTTGGACCTTAGGAGATTGTGGAGAGGATCGGTCCTTTGGCTTATCGCTTGTTACTGCCGCAGATCTGTCCTCATTGCATGATGTTTTTCATGTGTCTATGTTGAGGAAGTATGAGTCAGATCCTTCCCATGTGTTGCGAACTGATGAGGTGGAGCTGGATCGGACTTTGAGCTATGTTGAATATCCCTTGCAGATCTTGGACAGAAACGAGAAGCAGCTCAGGAACAAGACTATTCCTTTGGTGATGGTCCAGTGGAGCAATTATGGTAGAGAAGAAGCTACATGGGAGCTAGAGGCTAAAATGCGACAAGAATGGCCTCATTTGTTTGAGACTGAGAGTGTATCACAGTATTCCATATACTTTGATTTTCCTATGTATTATCAGTGGTAGATGCGTGTAGTCTTTTGTATATAGATCATGTGTTATGGTATGTATTTGATTTCGAGGACGAAATCTATTATTAGAGGGGGAGAAATGTAAGGCCTGGGTCCCACAAACCAAGTTTATCTATATAAAATAATAATAATAATAATAGAAAAGAAAATCAGATTGGATAAACTCAGTACACCGACTCATCTTCATCTTCCAATTTCACGTTTCTCTCTCCTCCCACTCATTTTCGACCGAAAGTGTTTTCCTCCGATTCCGGACAACCTGTTGCTCGAAAAATTAAACTAAATATAGATTCGGAATCCTCTCGACGAGATCTACAATTCTACACCACTTTTTCCCCGAAAATTTTAACGTTTCTCGGTACTGTTCATGACCGTGGACCGCCGCTATCATCGCGCCGCCTCCGTCACCACAACTGATCGTCGCCAGCCTCCATACGACTTGAGAGTTGTGGTTGGTTCGAAGAATTAGAGGCTTGGAGTTGACAACCGTGGTTCTGGATCTACAGAATATATATAACGTGAGCTTAGTTCCATAAGCTTGGTTTAAGTTTTGTTTAACTTGTAATTAATTTACTAAGGATGATTAAGAAAACCAAAGAAGCATATATGTGATGTTACGGGAATATTGATTTGGAAGTAGGCTAAGGACTATTGAGGAGTGAATACGTAAAACATAAGAAAATTGAAAATCTTAGAAAATAGATTGAAAAGGTTGGACGATATAGTGTGATAATTTGTAGGACTTGAATAATAGAGTTTGAGAAATTTAAAGTGTACAAATAGTGAAAGTTTAAAGGATGATTTGAGATTTCTATTATTTAAGGTAATTTAAATTGATATTCAGGTTATCTATCTGAACTTGGAGTATCCAGAAGTTCTTGAGGCTAGAATTATTGGTATTTGCTGAATTGAGGTACGTAGAGATCATTTAATTTCACAATGTCTGACAGAGACTTGTGATGGGATTGTGTATGATTTAATTGTTATTTGTTGAATTACGTGATTATATGTTGACTTGCATATTATCAGTTAGTAATTGATGTGCAAAATAAAATATTTATTTTGTCAACACACATTTGATTTTAGTCAGTCATATCAATGCTACTGAACATATCATATTGAGCCTATCTACCTTTGATAACCGTGATATTCGGTTGAGATCTTTATATGATATTATGATGATGAGTGTCATGTGGATTTTGGACACCCTGATTCGGTCCGATTTAGGTAGTTACTGGCTTCGGGAGTAGAGCCATATCCCTTGACACGGTTCACTGAGGTTGTGAACCAGCTCGAGCATATTGACTTGGTATATCGATTCTTTGATTCCTGATATCCTGATATCCTGAGATATTTGCACATGTACATGCATTGCATTCATGCACGGCATCATTGCATTTCTGTGTCTTACGTTGTGATTTTCTTTGATGTCTCGTACTCGGGTTACTGACCCCGAAAGGGGCTGTCGTGTCTTTGTGTGTGGACATGGCAGGGAGTACAGGTGGATCTACTTCAGGCGCTAGAGAGGAGGCATCAGGAAGTACCAGAGCTCCGTGAGAGTGGGCTCATTTGTTTTGGGTATATATTTTGTTGTCTCCCAGATAGTATGTATATAATTGACGTTGGTTTTGTACCGTAGTATGTATTTAGCAAGCCACATCGGCTTTATGCTATTTTGTTGGAATTTTCTTGTTACAGTTGGCTTGTTATGTTTGCTGAGAATATATTTGAGTTATTTTGAGTATTTGAATTTTCTGATATGTCCGATTTACGGGGAGGTCATGCCGAAAATATTACAGGCCCAAAAGCACGAAAATTTTAACCCGTTTTTCCGCTGTTTATGAATTAATCCTAATTGCATGTTCATAAATTATGATTAGGATAACGGGCCCTCACAGTACTTCATCACCAAGCGGCATCTCTACAGACGACAACTGGTTGACCAAGTTCTGGAACTCACCGGTATGCACGACAAGTGAAGCTCCACTTTTCAGTTTCATGTTGACTAAGCGCCTCATCAACAAGGTCTTATTCCGAGCGGTCTTGGCCTGGTACATGTCCTCCAACTTCTTCCAGAGGGCATATGCGTATGTCTCCTGTGCAATGTGGTGGAAGACACTAGGTCAATCCATTGTCGGATCTGACAAACAGTTTTTCGATTTAATTTCCTCCATTCTAACTCCTTGGTGGGATCAGGATTTTTACCATTTGCTTCTATGGGATCGAAAAAAACTTTACAACTAAGGAGATCTTCCATCCGAGGTCTCCACATTGTGTAGTTGGTGGCAGTGAGCATAATCATGGCTCCCGAAGATGATGTTGACTCTTCTATGAACATTATCACCTTGCAAAAATTGATTCACTAAAATCAGGGCTTAATCTTGAAAAATGGAGCACACCGTTACGTCTGGAACGACTGAAAAAAGTGGAAATGCCTCTTTGGATCGACATTCCACTATTGGGGCAACAGTGCAATATTTTGAAAATTTAAGGGACCTATATGCAATTAAGAAAGTTCAGGGAATGAAATGAAATTTATGAAAGTTGAGAGACCAATCTGCAATTTCTAAAACTTGAGGGACCAAATTCCATAGGGACTCGTTTGAAAAATGAACAGTACCACCGGTGAACAGTGTCTCCGATGAACAGAGTTGTCTTCTTCGGCAATGAATAGTAACTCCGACGAAAGTTGACCAAACTTTCACTCAGTTTTTGGGCTCGTTTCACGTCGGAAAAATACGTTATTTATTGCTTTGGACACCGTTCGACGAGAAGAATCCAACAGTATGCTTATGTCGCAAACAACAGAAATTTCGAACAGCCTACTGCAACTTCGACCAACACCTTTAATAAGGCTCTGATACCACTTGATGTAATTCAATGGATCATTTGGGTGTTGTGAAGATAAATTTGAAAGAAAAACATACTTCTATTACTCTCAAAACTAGATTATACGAGATTTTCAAACTCAAAAAAAAAAACTTTCAAAAACTCAAAACTCTTTTCACTCTAAGGGGAGGATATTTCACTCAAAAGGGATGATTTACAACTGAAAATTGGAGGAGTGTGAACTGCTCGAAATTGTACAGTGGATGGCCATCACTTTTGACAAAAAATAGAGGCTTGAAATTCAAAGATTGTGGCTTCTCGATCATGGTTGAGAACTTTGAATTGTATTCTTCACAATGTTATAATTGTAACGTGTGTTGAGCATGATTTTCCAACCAAGAAATATATGAGAAGCGACCGAGATGTTAATTGGGTTTGTTCAATCTAGTAACAACCCACTAAAACAGAGGTGTCGGGTGATCACATATTTGGATGGGTCAAATCGGTTAAATTCGTCCGAGTCACGATTCAAGGCAAGACTGACTAAAAAAGACAGGGTCTGGTGATCAAATATTTGGACAGGTCAATCCGTTAAGCTCGTCCGAGTTGAGATTCAAGGCAAGACTGATAGGAATATAAAGTGTGTATTTTAATCATTTGTAAAACATTTTTAAAAATTTTGTTAAAAAAAAAAAATTTCTCCAGTGACACTTCTAAACAATACTTGATAGTTTTTTCTTTTATATTGATTTTAGAATAGAGAAATCTACACATAGTAAAGTAAAACATATAATAACCGTTAAATGACATGTTTCTTCTTAAAGGCCTTTTAAAACCTTTTATAAAAATTTTGTGGAGAACACTTTTATAAAACCTTTTATAATTACTTACGCAAAGGGAAAACTCCTACACTAGTCCTGAAGTCTATATCCATATCTATATCTATATATATATATATAAACAAAGTAGTATTAGAAAGCTATATTTTCCTACTCAAAATAATCCCAAAATTAAAATTAAAATTAGTTTTTAATGTATATATTTCCGGTTTCTGTGCAGTAGGGATGGCAACGGGGCGGGACGGGGCCGGTTTTGCCAATACCATCCCCGCCCCCGAATGATTCGGGTATCCCCATCCCCATCCCCGCGGGGATCGGTTCGGGGACGGGGATCCCCATCCCCCCACTAATTTTAAATAGATAATAAATATATATTATTTATTATTCTATATTCATTAATATAAATTTAATATTACATATTATTGTTACTCAATAGTATATTATTAAAAAACAATATATATATATGCATATAAATGTTATTAATAGATTATTATTTAGGTTTGAAGATTTTTAGTCATCTAAATATGTAAGAAATAAATAGTAATATGATTTCTATTGAACAATAATAGTAATATTAAATAATAATATAATATTATTTTTATTATATATATATATACACACAATATCGGGCCGGGTTCGGGGGTGCTATTACCATCCCCATCCCCATTTTATTCGGGGATCGAAAAAATTCCCCATACCCGCCCCCGTTCGGGTTTTCCCCGCGGGCCCCCAAAACCGCGGGGAAAATTGCCATCCCTACTGTGCAGTATACGCCGTTCCAAAATTAGAAAATAAAATTAGCTTTTATTGTATGTCTCTTCGGCTTCTGTGCAGTCTACACCATGATAATATTCATCTTAAGTATTTTAGATTTTCATGAAAAAATAGCCAATTCTCATTTTTAGGACAATTATATGATCAAAAGAAGACAATTAAAAAACCTGTAGAAGAAGAGGTGATATAAGTTGAAAAGAGAATATGAGATTCGTAGTTTATTTCTCATTTTTAGGACAATTATATGATCAAACAAGATAATTTTTAATAATAATTTTATTTTTGTTACTTTCTGGTTCAACTGCTTGTGATTATAGTGGTGTTGTGAGTTTCCATGCATTGTGAAGATTGTGCTAAAAAAATCAGAGAGTAGATTAATAAAATAAAAGGTATGATTTTTTTAATAATAATTTCATTTTCAATTTTTATTTGTTCTCTACCTTTTTTCAGCTCTGGTTGGAAAGATGGGTCTATTATTTCTTTTGCATTTAATACAGATTTTCAAGTTTTTTCTTATGCTATAGTATATTGTACCCAACTATTTTAAAAAAATGTTTTTTTTTTTTCTGTTGTTCTTTAGTTAAGTAATTATTAGTAGATTGGCTCAACCTAACCCACGACCCATGGTGATTTGGGCCGGGCTGGCCATTTTATAACGAATCGAAATGATGGGCCGACCTGTCCTGTCTAATGACGGGTTACGATGGGTTGTGGGTACGACCACCCATCAGCCCGTCCTGACAGTTGTAGATTGAATAATATATAAATATTTTCATTCAGAGAAATTCCCGTAAAATAACATGCCATATGATATTAATGTATTTATGTACCATATTTATATAAATGGCACAAAAGTCAGGAGAAAACTAAATTCCATCAAAGAATAATATGTTATAAAATCAAATATTTCACAAAATTAACGTGTTTGCTACCGCGTTAAATATAAAACACATAAAAATAAATATATAATTAAATATGATAATTAAAAAATAATTGGAGAAGATTTCGAATCCTTGGAAAATATTTTTTGTTCTTTTAAAATATTGATAAACAAAATAATTTTAAAATATATTTTTCGTTTCCTTTTTTGAAACTTTACTTATTCAATGTATCAAATACAATGAAGAAATCATATAATAGGAGAAAATTGATATCTTTTTCTGAGCATAATTTTATTCATATTATATACAACTCGCATGTTCAATACATTATTTAAAATTTTAAATAAGTATTCAAATATTCACACACTAAATTTAATCATCAATTAAATTAAATAACACACCGGTATAGCAAACGTAAGTCCTCTAGATATGGGCTCAAGGCCAACATTATGATTGGACCACTACATCGAGCCTTGTTATGAGACCATGTTTAGGTGGGCCATCTATTTCAACTAGACTGGCCCATAAAAATCCACATAACCCAGAGCAGCCAAACAGCCTTAGGCCTGTGGATATGGTAGTTCAAAAAAAATGGCTTAACGTCAGCCCACAAAACAATTTTGAAAGTTTCTTCAAGGCCAATATAATGATATAATAAATCGTGAGAAGATGTGAAGCTCAGTATATCCATGATTTAAAGAATTTCTTGTGATCTTCATTTGGGGTGAATGTTACAAGGGATTTGTAACCCAGATACAACAACATAATATATTTTTAAGCATTCTTATTTTGTTTCTTAAAAAAAAATAAATTTAGCTGAAAACATTTATAGCCTACTCTAGCAATTAGGAAAAATATTGTTCTGGTAGCAACAGCTAAGGCAGATGCCCAGTAACAAAAAATGGCTCCGAGTGGGACTTTTTAGAATGCGAAATATTATTATTTAGTGTTTCAGATAAGAAGGATTGGTTGAAAAAATAGAAATAGTTATCTTTGTTTTTTTTTTCTTTTTTTGGACAAGAGAAACATATAAGAAATAGTTAAAAGTTCAAGCGAGTGGTAACAAGAGAGGATGACAGGACCCAGTCAGATGTTATACTTTTCATCGAAGTACAAAATAGGAGTTGGTGGGAACACTTTTGACTTTGTCTGCTAAAGAGAACAATCGTAGTCTAACTCACGCGTTCTGTTCATTATAAATCTACAAATGATTATTTCTTTTGGTTAAATTTCAGAAAGCCTGAATAATACAAGAAATGTGTCCTCTGAGATTCATCTTGGTGTTCTTCTCAGCACTATTGGCAGCTTATTTGGCATGGAATTCCATAAATTCTTGCCAGGAATTCACGTCTCCGGAAGATTTATCCCAACATGATGATGAAACTTCTTCCACAAAACGCAAGCAAATATTTCAGGTTTTCAAGATAGGCCAACTATACTGCCATTCGTTATATATGTTCGTACTTTCTTTCTTTGTAACGTTCTGTTTCTGAATATTTGTTTAGATGATGCAAAATGGGTTCTGGGTGTTGGTCGATATGGCAAGCGGACGTTACCTGTGGCGGAGCATCAAGCAGATTAAACAGAATGGAAGTGTGAGGGTAGCAGCAAGTTAGAAACTTAGAATTCCAGCCTTTCACCAATTCTGTAGAGCAATGGCATTAATTAGCAATTGTCAGACCCGTGGATCTGTGTATGGAAAAGTTTGTGCATGAATCTATAGTCTTATTCTTGATTGTTACTGATGACAAGCAGAAAAAACTGGAACTGTTGATTCTTTGAGAGCTCATATTTGGTAGACAGGTGTGATTTGGGGGATCATCAACATTTATGTTGCTACAAAATTACACTTCCATTTTATATAACGTCATGAAAAATAGTTCTTAGCACCAGCTGTGGATCGCACTTGTGCTCACAACAAAAGTTACAAGAGTATATCTTATCCAAGATTTTTACCGCTATATATATATACATAAAATTATATGCACAAACATTCAGATAGCAAATATCAATTACAGAATAACATTGCCAGCAACAGCAGCTTTAGTTTAGGTCACCTTGTAGCTTTATTGACATGTACAAAAGAGTTACGAGAGCACCGTGGGGAAGTGGGATATGCCTTGCAAGGCTTGAGCCAAACCACAAGGCAACCACAACCAGAGCAACAGTGCCGCTACTTGTTTTGCCACAAACCCAACTTGCAAATTGGAGGAACATGGTAAGCAAAATACCACCTCTCCCTCCAAATATCCACGCAAATAGATAACCAAACTTATATCCTGCATCCAGTTTGCGGTCAGTCAAAGCCATAAGGCTGCTAAATGTGAGAGATAATCGGATTCCCACGATCTGCATTAGAAACAGAGACAGGAAAGCTGATGTTAGAACCTCAATGAACGAGCCTCTCTCATCAGTTATGTTTTCTTTCTCAGAGAACTTGTTCGGATGGTTGTAAAATTGCTCGTCTTTATTGTAATACTGGTCCCAGTATTTCTCATTTCGCATTTTACGCCTATCGTAAGCCCATTTATAAAACTTAGTTCCACCATCATAAGCTGGATTAGAGTCCCATTCATGACCTACAGGCCTTCTGCCACTTTCTTGATGTTGCAGGGCTCGATCATACTCATTTCTTGTTGTTTCCTTAACCAGAATCTGCCACAAAATATTGCCTTTATTTTCCCAAAGTAAAGCATATCTTAACTTTTGGGAGAAAAAAAACTAAAATTAGCGCTAACAAAGCCCAAAGCGATGTGGGAGTTACCGAGGTACAACACTCGATAATGCAAGAGATTGAAGAGTTCCAAATGGAGAAAAAATGAACTCTCCTGGCAGGATACTAGAACGAACATTCATATTGCAGTTTAAATGAAACTAAATTTAAGAAAATCACAAACATATCATGCTGCATTTCTTTCGCTGCTTGTTTTTTGAACGATGATAAATTTGAAGAACAAAATATAAAGGTAATCCTGAATATCAACATCAGGTTGTTGAAACTACCTTTTAAGTCTGTACCCCTATGTCACTACAATGAAATAAACCATGAAAATTCAAAGATGAGAACAAAAACCTACATAAAAACCAAAAGCAGGAAGAATCACTCAGATGATATTAAATGTTAAACTACTATCAAATTCCATGGTGGCAATTGCGAGCAAAATATCTATCTACACAGCTCATAACCAACTTCTTTTCGCAAAACAATTTACATCACATGGAATTAAAAGGTGGACACGAGGAATATAAACTGTAAAATTAAATGTGACTTCTGAAATCAAATGTCATACAATCAAGATCAGGGGAACTTTTCAGCATAAATTTTACCATCATATTCTGAAAAAAGCAAAATAAATATGAATTTTGGTAATGTGACAATGACACAATCTCATAGATGTAGTCCATCATGGCCAAACCAAATAACTGATTAATTATGATAATTCCTCACTTCACTATCTCCCTACTACTCGTAATGCATCACCAAAAAAAAAAAACAGAGAGAGAGAGAGAATTAAAATACGTTCTCACATCATATGCAAGGCGGATACTCTTAAAAGCCTCATTAGCTCCTACGTCCTTGTTAACATCAGGGTGATACTGCAATAACAAATCAAAAAAAGCAGCTGGATCAAGGCGAAGGTTTGATTTCCTAACATAAACATATATAAATATCTGAAAATAAAAGGCCCGCAAATCAACTTTTACGCATTTCATATAGCTTATTAAGACATACAGACTTGAGTCCCGGTTAATCATGTGATATCCATGAATATTACCGCGTACGAGGATTAAAAGGTAATTGAAAAAGAGATTTGAAGGGTTCTTTCTTGGGTGGGAGGATGTGGGTGTAAAGAAATGATCTTTAATAGAGCACGGTGAAAAATAGACTTTTGTTTCTCCGTTAAGGATGTGACAATAATGATGAGACTAGTGTCAGTCATGGGCATGGCCGCATGGCGAATAGCCTACACTCATGAATGATGGCTTGATTACGTTTCACACGTCACAGTCCTATTATAATGTTCTTGAGTTAGGTGATAAAAAAGCACAAGAAGGAAAGCTGATGCCAATACAACTAAAGCAACTAAATCAGCTATAAACAAAGAGAATCAAGTAGGAATCCTCATAGTTCTAAAATCTGGTTAGTTAGCCACATAAAGCAAGTGTGTAGAAAGCTTTTCAATAAACAGCATAAAGACATTAGTTTCGGTACATGTTATATACTGAGCACATGTACACCAACTTCGAAAAGTGAACAACTTTATCATACCTTGAGTGCGAGGAGACGGTAGGCTCTCTTGATATCGGAGGTGGAAGCGTTTTGCGAGACCCCCAGAACGGCATAGTGATTCCGCTGGCCGTTGGCGGCGGCGGACGCGGTGAATTGAGGTCGGCCCCGGCTCTGGGCGGTGCGGCCCAACACGAAGTACCCATAGGCCTGCATAATTGATCGATTGCACACTGTACCACACGAATTAACTAAAGCGCCATTCGTGGCGTGAGTCGCGTGACTCGTGAGCCAGGCGTCATTAGGGTTTTGGGAAGCCCTCATTTATTATCCTGTGCATCTCGTTTGATAAATAAATAAAAATAATGATGAAAACGCCATCTTTAATTGATTTTGAATGCAATATTTATTCACTCCGCACAAACACAAAACCAAGCGGGAATATAGAGAGTGACTTGGTGACCTCCGCCACCTTTTCTTCATTTTCTCCATTGCCCAAATTACGTCTACATTCAATCAGTTCCCCCAGGTCAGAGGATCGCTGCAAGGAGTTGTCTTCTTTTCAATCCCCTTCCCTCGCTTACAGGTACACGATTTCGCCATTATTGTCCTGCATTTTCTCTCACTCTGCTAATCTAATTTGCACTATTTTAATGATTTATTTTATTATATTTGTTTTGTTTGGTCATTTCGAAATGAATGTGGGTACATTTTCGCTTCCTTATTGTTCACCGACAGACTGAGAAATTGCGAATTGTCGGCCATTTGATTTTCCTGAATCTGTTTGTTATCGATCGTGTTGAAGGATCTAAAATGTGATCAGATAGACATGCCATCCTTGGTCAAGCTTTCCTTTACCTGCCACCATTTTCTTCTGTGAATGTGGGATCCAACTGAAGCCGTAAGTTTGAGGTCTTGTTTTAATCAAGTGCATATCCATGGTTATCCGATGGGTCATTTTTTATTCCAAGCTCTGTAGTGTGTGCCGTGAGAAGAGTCGCGATTCAGGATAGAAATAGATAGGGGAAATGTTTTTAGCATATTTAGGCTGCAGTTGATTGATGAACATGAATTGGTGAATGATGCAAACTTGAAATTTTATTTTTAGTAGAAACTCTAAATCTTCCACACAAGTTGGAATTTATGATCTAAACAATCTTGATTTCTCTCAGAAGAATCCGAAAGTCTCTTTACTATTTGCAGGAAAAGAAGAGTATTTTATTTAATGTCTTCTGTGGCCAATTCAACTAACATCTTTTGGCACGAATGTCCCATCGGGAAGGTAGATCGGGAAAAGCTGCTTAATCAACAGGGATGTGTTGTATGGATCACCGGTCTCAGTGGATCAGGTTAATGTTTGTAATGTGGTTTTCTGTTTACAGAGTCTTTACTTTCATCCGGTTCCTTGTGGTTTTGTTTTATTCATATATGCTTAAAGTAAAATGTCCTGTCAACATACTATCGATGTTGGTGCCGTTAAAATGATTTTAGTCATTTTTTTTCTGGCACTCCCTTATTATTGTTATGTAGAAATATATCGGAAATATTTGTTTATTATTTTTTAAAATAATTTTATTTTCGGGAACATATGGTGATGAAAATATATTTTCATTCGACTCCTAGATTTCATTGTGTAATTATTATTTTAGTTCAACTTTTAAGCATCCGTTAGAACAAGTTTTATTATTATGTTGCATCCTAACTCAAAGAACAAGATTCTTTAAAAAATATATTAAATGTTTTTTAGCATTAGAAATTAGATAATCAAACATGCATTACTTGCAGCCAGCAAAGTTTTTCCTGAGGTGCCGGGAATATATAACCAAATATGCATTTCATGTTGTCTTTATGCTTACATGATTTACAGAAGTGCTGAATCACTGTAAGATGTAGATAAACCTTTCTTTAGACTGTTAACAGCATTCTAAGCTCTACCACACTCTGATTGAAATGCAAAGTTTTGTGCTTGTAAATATCTTTGTGGTGCCATTGTGGTGCAGGAAAAAGCACACTTGCATGTTCACTCGACAGACAGTTGCATTCCCGTGGTAAACTTTCCTATGTTCTTGATGGGGACAACCTTAGGCATGGTCTAAACAAGAACTTGGGTTTCTCACCAGAACATCGAGTGGAAAATATACGCAGGGTCGGTAAGTATGCAGATGTTAGTTTTGGAATTATAAATAAACATTGCCTGTAGCCTTGCAGAAGGGAAGAGAACAGTGGAGGAAATCGTAAAATTTTCATCTCCTATTCGAACAAGATAATTATAATTCCATTTTATCAAATGGTTAAGCAAACAAGACATGGCATTCACGTTTTTTTCTTTGTTGTCCCGTCTTTCCTATTTAGGTATTCACTTCTCATAATCTAGACCAAACATTGCTTCAGTATGTTGATAATGAACCTGGAAGTCCCCAGTGTTCATTTGGCTTCTGATGCAGTCCATTTAAGCAGACCAACATTTATAATTGAAATGTTTGATTATCAGATGTTATCTCAAGTTAAATGCCTCACCATCTATCTGATGAATGCTATGCTCCAGTAACCATTTTTTTTATGCCAGTTGGTGCTTGGTACAGCGCAATTATTCCATAATGCTGGAATGATGACATTTTCAATAAAGTTAGGACATTAGGTGTAGCTACTGGATAGTTACTACTTGTTTAATGACGCATCTTCTTTGTTGTTGATTTAGGTGAAGTGGCAAAGCTCTTTGCTGATGCTGGGTTAATTTGCATTGCTAGTCTTATATCTCCTTATCGTAAAGACCGAGATGCTTGCCGTGCCCTGTTATCAGAAGAAAATTTTATTGAGGCAAGAACTAGTTTTCCAATCTCAAGCATCCTTATACACATGACGGATTTTCATAATGCGAAACCTCCAGGTCTTTTTGAACATGCCTCTTGAGTTATGTGAAGGTCGAGACCCCAAAGGTCTTTACAAACTTGCACGGGCTGGGAAGATCAAAGGTGCATCTTCTCTTTACTTGACCTTGTGTGCTAGTAAATCCAGATCTCTTTTCCTTTTCCTTCTCCTTCTCCTGGCGCAGATTTTTATCTGCATTATGATTAAGTTTCAGGTTTTACCGGAATCGATGATCCATATGAACCTCCTTTGAGCTGTGAGGTTTGATATGATTCTATATAACAGAAATTTGGTGATTCATCAGGAGATACACTTGATTCACAGTTGATCTTTGTGCTTGCATATTCTGTTACCCTCACAAAGTTATGGTTTCAGATTGAATTACAACAGAAGGACGGAATCTGCCCCACACCTACTGAGATGGCCGGTGAAGTGGTAACTTACCTGGAAGATAAAGGATATCTCATAGCTCATCACCCAGTCATCACCAACCAACTTATTTGAGTATATCCATGTTTTCATACATTAAAAGAAGACCCCTAATATTTTTTGGTCTGTTTTGTATGTTACCAATGTGGTTATTAAGAAAGCTTTACTTTTTTCTTTAAATAGTTAATCACCAGTATCCCCAAATCTACCTCCGTTCCTGTAAAACTGGTGTATTATTAAGAAAGAAAAATTTTCACTATACTGAGATTCATAATAACTGAACTCCATTGGTGTTAAGCAAACTAATCAACACAACAGTATTGGTCCATGGATAACACTAACATCGTGATCACACGTTAAAGAGCAAGATAAAGTGTGATTATGCATGAAGAAAACTTTTGATTTGGCAAGAAGCATGGTTATAGCTAATAAATAAGGTACAATTTTAATTTTTCTATGCATGTGGTAGTGTATAGTGCACATATTATGTGCATTGGATTTGACAAGTTCGGTCGGGTGCGTTTTTCATGGCTAGTATTGTTTCATCATTTAGAAATCAGTCTTACCATAACCCTTACCATCGACTTTATTCCAGCAAATATAGTGTTGCTCGTTGAATATGACGTCATTATTTTATGATTACTTAGTCTATCAGATCAAACAGCACAACTTCAACAGCTTGACGTATGAAAGCTTATAAGGAGGTTATTCATCCTAATATTATTCACACTCATGCACGATTCACCCAACAATGTATTTTCTAAATAACATTTGAGTTAAATTTTAATGGATTTTTAGTACAAATATTTCAATATAAACTTTTTTTATAAAAGTTTTGAACTTTTAAATTTTCAAAAGTTTAAAAACAGCTAAATATTTTTAATAGTTATTCTAGACATAAAATTTTCTGAAATTTGTATATTTTTTTCAAGATTTTATAAGTTTAGTGTTATATTGGTTGGTTCGATATATTCAAATTGTAGATAACTAGAAATGTTTTTTTATGTCTAGTTTCTTATTATCCTTTAACTACATGTCTTTTAAACCTTGACCATGACATAAAAACAACTTGTTTTACAAAAATCATAATATTGAAATCATGGTGTTTTGAATACCTTAATGATATTTACACTAGCATGCACTATGTATATGCGCAACGGATATACATAGTATTCTCTAACTCTTTATATCATTTATATATGTAAAAAAAATTAAGTAAAAAAAATGATTAAAATATATTTGTATAGTATTCTCTAACTCTTTATATCATTTATATATGTAAATTAGATATCTGAAAATGACAATTTAACAATCTTAAAAACTCGTACTAAAGTTAAATAATATGATTAGATAATACTATCAAAACATATAATATTTTATATGTGCATTTTTTTTTCCTTTTAGTTGTTATTCTTTTAAAAAAAAATTAGCATTAAAAATAGTTTATATTATTGTTAAATTTATGTACGATGGTAATCAAATAACTTATTTGAGTTTCAATTAGGCAATAAATAAGTAGTAATTGAATAAGGGTTGTACATTAATCAAAAGTTTTCTAGTGGACATTTCCAGGATAGATGAAGAATGTGTTGTCTTTAACTTACAAATTAAATTGTGTGTTTATATTATTGCATTCATTCATGATTTAATATGCACTATTGAATCATTTATATGTTTGATAAAATGTTTCGATCAAACTGTTTTTATATATTCAACTTGGATAATTTTTTAATACTTTACAAATTACAAAAAATGGTTTTAGAGGATTATGTCGAGTATTTTTCGCTTGATTTTTCAAAACCAAACTTGATATAATCTCTCGATAGTCAATTTCAAAAACGAGTTATAGCAACTCATCCTAGCATAAACGTTTTTAAATAATTTATTGTTTATTCAAACTCTTTAGACAAGTACAGTTGAGTATTCGGTTGGTTTTATCGATGATGGTCCGAAAATAGGATCAGCAGCCGCGCTTGTTAAAAGACTTTAGAAAATTTTGCGCGCTGCTACTACACTTGAGGTGCAATACCTCTTGTTCTTGAACACTTAAAAGCAACACGAGAGCACCGAAGACAGATCTGGTATGATTTAAAACTCATGCGGAAAATACCAGAACTGAATCCTATATTTTAAAACAACTCAAACAGATTTATGTACAACATAAATCTGTTCGAGACTTGTGCAAGTGCTTGTGTGCTGAACTGTATGCGTGTGTTATGCGTGCTAAAATAATACGAGTGCTGAATGAATAAAAGAGATACGATACGCAGCATATTTGTTTCTGGAAGTTCGGACCTCAATGTCCTACATCTCCCCTTCTTCCACCTCGGAAGGATCCACTACTAGAAGATTTGATCTTACAACTCGTGTACAGACCCAATCCCGCAACCAACAGCTGCGAGAACTCCTAGACTCCACAAATGCACATCAGCCGCAACTGTGTGACTAACTACATACACATGAGTTTTACGTCATCGTGCTTGGACGGGACTGTTTGAAACGTTTTGAGATTCATTCACCAAAGGATGTGAATGAATCTCTGTGTGTGAGATTGTTACAATGAAGCTCTCAACTCTCAGTTTCTCACACACTAGGGAAATGCTCTACACAAGCTAATTAAAACTTAGCAATCGACTCTCGTGAAAGCTCCTCTCTAATGGCGGTCGATTGCTTCGTCTTTCTTTTCATTTTCCCTCTGTTGGTGCACTGTGTAATCAATGTATTTCTGCAACAGCGCTGTAGTCTCACCAACGTCGTCAACCCTTTTTCACTCTCGTCTATTCGTCAACCTTCTTCAATGGCGTTGCCTTCTCATATATAGCATCTGTTGAAATATGGCCGTTAGACCGTAGATTCAAATCTTTTCTGCGCTTGTCAAGGCCTAATTGTCGTCTTTCCATTTCCGTGCAAACTTCCTCTGTAAATTGTACTATTTCCCAGAATAGTACAAATCTTGTTCCCTTAAATTGAGGCAATTTGCACGACTCTATTTCAGCCATTGATTCTTTCCATCTTGAGCGTTGATTGCGTCTTGTCGTTTTCGCCACTTGAATTACGCTCAGCAGTTGACATCCAGCTCTCGTAAATCGTCAACTGTTTTGCTGCTGATTCATGTCTAATACTGCTTTGCGCTTCTGCTGAATTCTTTGTCGACTGGAAATGCAAAGCACAGTAGCCTTCGACTGGATGAATCTTGCGACTGGATACATAGCAACAGCTGGTTCATTGTAGCTCACGACTGGATGTGCTGTTGCTTGCGTCTGGTTGTTCAGCTGGTGGTAACGATATGCTTGCAGCTGGTTGTCCAGTCGTTGGTTTCAAATGCTTGCGACTGGACTTCCCACGACTGGGTAGATCAAACGATGTCGTATCAACTTATTCAAACGACATCGTTTGCTAAGCATCCTCGACTGGTTGAATGTAACGCTGAAGCTCTCGTCTGGATGTACAAGCTACCTGCTGGTATCTTGCAACTGCTGGACTCAAACCATCTGTTGATTATGATGACGTCACCGATGACGTCATCAACGCTAAACCATCTGCTGATTCTTCAGCACGACGTCGCTTCATCTCTTTCACTTCTCTTCTCATCTGCTGATTGCCAACTGCTGATTGTGATCGTCAACAGTACTTTGCGACTGGAATCTTCTTCTTCGATCTATTTCTCCAGCAGACTTCTCAATACATGTACCAGCTGGTTCATCTTTTCTCTTTAGCGCTTGCAGCTGGTTGTTATCGTTCCAGCTGGTTCACTATGCTCCAGCTGGTTACGAACAACTGATTCAACTTTGGACGTCTCCATTTCTAATCCAGCTGCCGTCTAAATGTATGCACCAAATCAACTGCTGATCTTTATATTGTGAACCATCGGCTGGACAGATTCTTCGACTGTTCATCATCTTCTTTGATAGCTAGAATCTGTACACTTGAAATTGTTAGAAACACAATAATAGGTTTTGTGTAATTCAAAACTTAATCAGGATCTGTCAAAACAGATCCATCAATCGACCGTACCGATTATTTTTAACCGATGAAACCAAAATATTTGTCACTAATCGAACGATCGAATTATTTTCAATAACCGATAATGACTGAAACCGAAAAAATCGATTATTTCGGCCGATGACCGAAATAACCGATATTTTTGTTGGAAAATATTTGTGAAGGGCAGCGCCACAGCGCCTTAAACATGTAGCGACGTGGCGCCATAAACCTTGCGGCACCGACGCCAGAAGTGGCAAAACGACATTTTTTTCCAAAAAATCACAAGCTTTATCAAGACCCGAAAAGAAATTAAATCAGGTTGTTTTTAAAGCATAAAGATAAAACACATGAGAAACACCACATAGAAAGCAGTGAATAGGATGCTATCATCAATAGGAATGGCAACGGGGCGGGGCGGGGCCGGTTTTGCATTTACCATTCCCGCCCCCTAATAATTCGGGGATCCCCATCCCCATCCTCGCGGGGGTCGGGTCGGGGACGGGATCCCCATTTCCGACTCTAATATTATATGTATATTATTTATTAATCTATATATTAAAACATACATATTTTTAATATACCGGATATTATATATACTATTACATATTATTATTACTCAATAATATATTATTAAAGAACTATATATATGTCCATATAAATGTTATTAGATTATTACATAGTTTGGAAGATTATTTTTCATCTAAATATGTATGAAATAAGAATAGTAATATGATTTTTAGTAAATAATAATAGTGTATTATTATTTATATAGATATGTATATATATACACACTATCGGGGCGGGTTCAGAGATTTCGGGGATGGGGGTGTTATTACCATCCCCATGGTCCGTGGAAAAAATTGTCATCACTAATCATCAATAACTAAATGTGCTTCTACATAAATAGTGATATCATAGATATAAATGCAATCAAAATAAAGATAACAAGAAACTTGCCAAAATCACATGAATAGGATGTTGTTATCAATAGCTAAATGTGCTTTTAAATCAAATAAAATAATTAAGAGATATCATAGATATAAATTTAATTCACTCATTCTTTCTGTTGTCGAAAAAGAGTCCAACACGAGTTTATAAACATCTGAAAAATAAATAGTGCCAAATATGAAACATAAATTAGTATTTTACATGATAAAAAAAATATAGCAATGTTTTTGTTATAAAAAAACAATTACCTCTTTCAAGTTTTCAAGATCATCCAATGCCTCTTCAACATTGATTGGTATTGGGGATGAACTAAGCCAATCATCCGTACAAATAAGGCTTTCCACAATCATATATAGGAGTCAATGAACTCCTAAGCAATCAAGTACTCGACCATGAAGCAACTGTGGAAATAGAAATGACCAAAACATCTCGAGCAATTTGAGCAATTATGGGAAATCAATGACAATTTGGTTCTACCATCCCAAAATATCAAAAGAATCATATTACTCCTCAATCATTTCATTAAGATACTTGTTAAGCTTTGACATACTCTCATCACCAAAACTCTGTGCCTTTTGTTTCTTGTATTTTTCAAGGATTGATTGTCTTTCGGATCAGTTTGGCTCAAATTTTTGGACTCAATCTCACTTGGTTCTTGAATAGACAACATATTTGAGTTGTTAGGCTCCATCTTCTCCTTGTAATTCTTGTGCAAAGCAACCAAAGTCTTATTGACATCTTTCCTACTCTTGCACCTTTTTCAGCTCCGTACAACTCTATCAACATAAATTCTACAAAATCCAACTTATGCCTTGGATCAAGCACCACCGCAATGTAAAACAACTTATTCATTTTGTCAGTGTTAGAGTAGATGCCCAACTAGCCAACTTGTGGCGTGTGGGTTTTATAGACTCTTGTACAAACGATCTTTATATATGATATTCGCAATTTCAAATATGGCATTCTTTACTTTCATTATGTGTGTAATGATTTACAATTGTGTTGAGTAAAGACCTAGAATGCACTGAAGCGTATGTTAGATGTGATAGTGGATATGACGGCTATCATGAAACACATCCGATAGTCGCTGTGTATTCTGAACATGTTCCTAGTCGATTGGGCCGTCAAAATGAGGATAAGGCCGCCCGAGTTCGAGACTAGTATCTGCGATGCGAAGTACCATGTTTCATTGGTAGGGAACATTGTGATGTTCTGAGCATGCAGATAGATAGTGACCTGGTGATCTATCGAACTACCCTCCTTCGGACTTTCCAAGTGGTTACCATTTGTCGAGTGGA
>KV002472.1:205587-309638 GCA_001598015.1 Dorcoceras hygrometricum
TGTTGAGGGGCAAAACGGTCTTTTTGCGATTTGGGGTTAGATGATCTGAAAAATTGTTTTTCATATCATAACATTCTGTTTTGGAAACTGAGTCGATCGGTCCGATCTGATCGGCGATCGGAGTTACGATGAAGTCGCAGCAATGGATATCGTCATTTGGACCCGGGCCCGATGGACCGGTCCAAGTCCATTGTTAGTCTATTTAATTAGACATTAAGGACTTCATAATTAACACAATTGTTACAACCCTAAACCTAGCAAATACACGCCTCCCTCCTTCCCTCTCTCACGCCGCCGTCGCCGTGCGCCGCCGCCGATTGTCGCCGGAAAATTGTTTCCGGCCAGTTCGACGAGGAGAATCCATTCGTGCCGATCTCGTCAGGGCTTCTAGTGCAGCCTGACGAAGGAGTCTCGGATCTGGTCGTGGACCGGATTGGCGTAAACTACCGCAATCTACCGAGAAGAGCCGGGTTCTTGAAACACCGGTTGGAGCTAGGCACAAGTGCCAGCGAGATAACATACTAAAACGTCCTATGTATGACGATTATTGAATTGTCCGATTTTTCGTATTGATCGCCTCCCGGCACCTGTTTCTTGTTCTTCCGCTGCCTAGCCGGGGGGCGGATCCGGATCCCCAACAGTCAGGCCCCCCAATATTTGTCAAATTTTTTTCATTATGGCACCCATGGAATACACGTCAATATCTTCACTTTCTTGCCACTCATTCAAGATAGTATGAATAGAACTAATATCATAAATCAGGGTAAGGCAACCCCAACTCATAAATGAATCAAAGCTTTATCGGTCTTACAAATCCTAAAAGAAAGGTCGGCTTCACCCAAGATACCAAAATAACAAAACATGAACCGACTATGCCATCATGTAGCCACAACAGGTACTTTTCGACCTTTAATTTTTCCAATTCAGCATCACAAGCATAACCGTTAAGCTCCAAATAGAACGAAGAGAAGATCAAATCTTTAAGTAACATGAGTAAGATTGGTAATCCAACATCTAATCTTTATGAGATTCCCAAATTTATTATAAATCACACAAGATTGAACAATAATATTTGGAAGGTTTGCAATCTTATCAGAAATCAACGTCCGCGAAAAAGAGGGGCTATCGGCGGCGAGTTGAGCTGCGACCTGTGATATGTGGAGAAGTGAGAAGAAGTTGACTTTTGAGAATAGAGAGTGTGCCTGAGAGACGGAGAATGAATCTCGATTCTCAATTGACTGCCGACGGGAAGGAGATGAAGCAATTAGGGTATTAGTTTATTGTTAAAGTATTAAAATTAATAAATAATATAATATAAAAAAATATTTAGTTTATAAATATCGATTATTTCGGTTAACCGAATTTCGTAATTGAAAAACCGTAACCGAACCAAAATACCGGATTTAACCGAGTTTTTAAAAATAATAACTTATTACGAACCGAAATAACCGAATCGAATTATTAAATCGATTTAGTTTGATCAATTAATTCGGTTTAACCGATGTTTTGCTCATCATTAGACATATACCGATCTTGTCAAACTCAACGATAAAGGTCTATTTAATTAATATATCAACTTATAATATTGCAATAATGTTGCTCTTCCATTTACACTTCTATTGTAATGGATGAAGGTGTATTCAATCTAGAGATTTAATGACTTTTATTGACTTTTTTGATTGATAGACTTTTGTGGAATTGCTAGGAATTTATAGATTTTTATGGAATCTCATGGAATCATAAAAAGAATTTAATGGACTCCATAGACTTTCATAGATTTTTTGAGAGTTTTTTATGGATTTGTAGGGAGTTTTATGGATTATTTGTTAATATAGTTTACTAATTTATAATTTTAATTTTTTATAATGATTTTTTGAACTTATAAATATATAACATTTTTCTTTTAAAATAAATCATGAACATACTGAATATATTTATAATTTTTTACACAACGTAATAATTTCATTAATATTACACACCTATATTTGCAGATCTTATAATTCAATACAAATAAAGATAATGATCTATAATGTTCTTATTTTTGAAAATGTCCTTTAAGTTTTCAATTTTCAGAGAGTAGTTCGGATTGTTTTCGATATTACACACCTATATTTGCAGATCTTATAATTCAATACAAATAAAGATAATGATCTATAATGTTCTTATTTTTGAAAATGTCCTTTAAGTTTTCAATTTTCAGAGAGTAGTTCGGATTGTTTTCGCATGATTTTTAATCATATCCGATATACTTCTCGGTGCTACAACCTTTCAAGAATCAGAGCTATTGCATCTCATGTTTTCACATATCAGATCACGTGCGATCTGCCGTTTTTGATATCGCGTGCTGTTTTCAGAACATTTTTTAAATGCACGTAATCTGTATTTTTGATCCATGAATTGATGTCTGAGTTGTGTGAGAGCTCACGGTAGCCAGTCTTGTTTTCTATCATATATTATGAATAAAACTACATAATAATTTTAAAATTCAAAATTCTGCAACATTTGATTTCTTAAAATTTTGATTTAAAAAATCTTATTATCAATTTAGAAAAGATGTATGCCCGAAATAAGTAAAATAATTAAAAAAATATTGAATATAAAAAAATTATATAAGAAATTTTTAACGAGTTGGGTAAGAGAGACAAATATTTAGAAGAAAATAGAGAAAAAAATGAGGAAAGAAAATTAGAAATTCATTCAAATCTCTACTTTCAACCAAAGAAAATTTATTAGCATTTATTGTTATACTTTATACGTTAATATTTGTACATCAATGACTTTTATGGAATTGTTAAAACTCTGTTAAAATTTTGAATAATTATAGACTTCTAAAGAGTTTATAAAAATCAATATTGAATACCACGAGACTTTCATGAAATTTATAAAAATCATGATTAAATATCACAAAACTTTCATAAAATTTAGAAAAATTATTAAATTTTCATAATTAATACCTATAGATTTCTAAAATTCACAAAATACATTAAAATCAATAAATTAATTATGAATACATAAATAAGCGGGAGATTTATCGTTATTACATAACATTGATTCGAAGAGTTGAAATAGTTATTAAATGATAATGCAATAAATGACGCAGAATAAGTTGAAAATCCCCAATCTGAAGAAGACGAAGAGAACATGACCACTGAAGAAATTCCAATTTCGATCTGACACGCAAAATTCCTCATAGGCGATTGCACGTCTTACATTTATTTGTTAAATCATATACAAAGGGTAGTATCGGGATCGTAAGATGGTGTTCAGCGGCGCGGCGGTGGTCGGAGTGGCCAAAGTTTCAGCGAATGCTTGTCAGTACATAGCGTGCAACCCTCAACGGTTACCCACCGATCAAGTTCTTCAGCTCCTCTTCTGCTTCCCGCTGCAGCAGCTCCGCCGCCTCGCCTTCTGGCTCTGGACCTTTTTCTGCCTGCCCTACCCCGACATCCCGTATCTCACCTTCTCTTCGTCTTCCTCCTCCTCGTCTGATTTCTATCTCCGAGAAGCGGACCTACACTCCGATTAAGCAATTATTCATCGCCATAGTCATTGTATGTATAGTTGTATTCTATTTTGTTTTATATATGAAAGTCTGAAGTTTGTTTACATTGTGATTGGGTCTGCATCATCATCTGATTCAAGAGTAGGTTCCTGTATTGGGAACGTGATATTCTTCCTGAGAGGCCATGGTGAATTTGAGGCACTCTTTGCTGCTTTTGTTCCAATTTTTTGTAATTGATAAGGTGGAAGTGGTTGTGTTACTCTTGCACTGTTCAAGCTGTTTCTTAAGCTGGAAAGAGCTTTTTCTGTTGAAGACTCTGTGTTCGATGTAATGAACAACATTGCTGTTAATAAAACAGTGGCATGGATGCTGGAATTTATTTGTTTGATGTACTTCTTTGCCACCATTTCTTTGTTTACTAATCTGTGAAAAGATGGAGACTGGCCAAGTAGTTAAGTCGAAAAGAGAGATAAGGCAGAACAATGTGCTCCTGTACACAACATGCATTATTCAATCCCGATATTAACTTTTTTTGGTAATACATGCTGCAAGAGTTCTTCATTGTGTTTTATATGCTTTTGATGTGAGAAGGACTCGTTCATTCATCATAAGCACTTAGATTCTTAATATTTGATCCTTTTCTGCGATTGCTTCGACCTGTCATAAATTCAGCCGTCACCTATTTATTCTCTTCCTCTTGCATTCAACTACTCTCTTGTTCTGCTCATACGATCATAAAGTGTTGCATTGGTATATTTTCAATATTTCATGCTCCGAGCTTGGTTGGCTCCAGAAAAGAAAGAATAAAAGAGGGAGTTTGGAAACTTTTCTGTTGCATTTCCTTTCCCCAAGAACGTTCACTATAACTTTTTTCAGTTATAAATATGGCATTCAGCTCATATTTTTGACAAACTCCGTATTCAGCTAATGTGTCTATATTCTCCAAGAAGAAATTATTTTCTGGAAATTAATTTGTGCTAATATCAAGATTAACCAATACGTGTTCGAGGATCAGAAAATGATTAAATCCTTTCTAAATCCTGCATCTCTTTCACCTACTACTCCTAGAACTCATAATCAGATGCTTTTGTTTTTTGGTTTTGTGGGGTGAGGGGGGGTCTTTATTTTAAATTTAGAATTCTAACATGTTTGTGTGCTATCTGCTATGAAACTCGTTTATATATAGAGTAACTTCATGTATTTCAGCCATAGAATGGCTACCTTGGATATTGTTGTGCGGGTTTGTATGGCTGTGGTACCCTTACATTACACAAATGGTGCAAATGTTGGGCAATGTGTGTAAACTGTAAGCTACAGCCCTGTAGAAAACATAGGGTACTTGAGTTGGTGATAATATGTCAAGGGATTTGTTAAATCTCATACTTTTGAGATTGTTTTGGTGTCTGATGAAACTTCACAGGAATTTAATGCGTTTCAAATTAGAAGTTGGCAAGGAAAGAAAAATGCTTCCATTGAAGAGCTTTTCCAAAACGACGGAATCTGTGCGTTGGAGGATGCGCTTGATCGTTTTTCTTCTCTAATTTGTTAAGCGCTTGAATTAATTTTGATGCAATCATCGTAGCATTTGAAGCTAGAAACTTATATGCATATGGCCTAAAGTTCAATGAATTTACTATGTGAAGTTCAGAGACATCACCTGGCCAAGGTGGTTGGTTGAGAGAAGAAAGATGGTAGTATCAGAATTTGGTATCATGCAATAAATCAATAAAGTCTGGTGTAATGCTGATTGTTTGCTGACTTCAAATTTGATGTGAGAACAATTTAAACCAAGTGAAACAATAGTGGTGTTTATTATTTACTTATCCAAAAACCTTCTCTAGGAATCCTCTGTCGAATATCCAGGAAGACAGTGGGTAACTTGTATGTGCATAATTTAGAACTTTAGTGCCCTTTTTCTACATTGATGATTTGCATACACTAGCAATAATTTTTCATACTAATGGATACTGCTTTAATCTAAGTACAAACACACCTGTATTTACAAGCCCAATACAAACATATGAAATATGTGTGTTCTTATTTTCTTGATCTGTCACATACCATAATTCGTCTCGTACTCAGACAGGTGCATCGTAGTGACCCCCAAAAGTGATGCGTGCTTTAGCTATTGGAGCTCCTCTCATCGCACGAACGGCTTCATTAAGCCTACTTGCACGGTTTACGCCTTGTTTGATCCTCTGCAAACATGGTAAAGATAGTTATAACTTCTCAAAAACCCAAGCAAACCTGTCCTTTATATGAAATACAATGATTGGGTAGATGTTTAATCTGATCCCTTTTAAGTTCTGACCTCGTTGGCGTGTGTCTGTGAATGAAACTTTTGATTCTGCTGAGGATGTGTGGCACTCATCCTGTAGCTGCCGCGGAAGACAATTATGCAGCAAACAGTGACCCCGAGTGAGCAAATAGCACCGATCCCAGTTAAGCTCCATTTCCATATGTTGGATCCACCTTTGTTTGATTCTTCGATATCCTCTTCCTTGATCTCCACTTCAGCGTTCTGGGCCCCCTTTTCTTCGTACCCGAAAACTGCAGCACCTTCGATCGGAGGGATGAATCCCCTGTTAGCATTACCGGACCTTGGTGAGTCCACTTTGATGTCGACAAATTCGGTCTCCTTCATTTTCTTGAAGAAAACATGTGAAACAGGGTCTGGTGCTGGGGGCGTGATCTTCTTGATGATCTCCACAGGTTCGTGATCCGGCGGCTTGTCCGGGATTCTTTGTTCCAGGACATGAATAGAGAGAGGCGGCAGCTGATTATTGGGAATGGATTCGACAATATTGGAAGGACATATGAAGTAGTTCATGTGGAAAACAGTGTTCCCCTTGGGATGAATCTTCTTCCCTCCATCATCATCGCCGCCATGTATTTCGAGAAATCCCTCCTCGGGGAGGAGCTCCCACTCTTCGATATCCATCTTCCTCTGAATCCCTTTCGGCTGGAAATGGTGGAAATATTCAAAGGGATGTTACTTGGTAGCTGGAGTGTACTGAGGAATTCGAGTGAGAATATAGGGCACCCCTTGATGTTGATGTAATGAATGAATACAGCAAAGTATCTTCTTCTATCTTCTTTCTCACTTAGTACTTAGCTTAGATAACCGTGATACGTGCCAATGGTCCCCCATACCACTCTGCCCTATTTAGATATTTTTATCCCATTTTTGGGTTAATTGCCTCTTTTGAAAATTGAATTAAATTTTTGACTTTCGGATATGAGTTATTGTTAAAGATTGATTAAGTAGGCCCCAGGTGGCTGCAAAGTATTCGTCTGGTTTTCGTTAAAGTTAGGGTCAAGGTTGATTGGGAAACTGGATTTAATCGATTTTTCGAAGTTTGATATTTGATGGATGGATGAAATGCTCGGTTTCGACTTTCTAGAGAACGAGTGGAACAGTCTTCCACGGTACAGATGCTCGTTTTAGTCTCGCAGACACTGTTTTTATGTGAAACATCACGAAAGTTGTAAAGGGATAGGTGGTTTTGGTTTTTAGTTCATGTCCGTCGATGCATATAATAATATTTTGGAATTATGTTTTTGCTATCGTATACATCTTTTAAAAATACGTGTCACTTACATATCATCTCATTAGCAGTCTTTTCGTTACTCTTTCATCAATCTTGGAACGTTACGTAGGTAGAACGTCTATAATAAGATGTGTATCATGTCAAAAGAGAATGTTATTATATTATATGTATATGTATATGTATTTATATAATAGAGTATGTATAATAAGGTTTGTATCAGGTCAAAATGAGTGCTATTATACTATATTATAGATATATATGTATATATATATAGATTTATATAATAGATGAATCCATAGATGAAAAGGGATATTGAGTCAGCAGTTGCTTGTGGAAGTGAAATAGGGATAACATTGAGGTACGGTGGGAAGATCAGGTAGAGCCAAAGATGGAGTCAAGAATGAATTTAACTGGAGTCGAGGTTTTAAAATTGATTTTGATTTCTTTGTTTTTTTTTTCTGGAATCTGATTTAAAATAGATTTGATGAATATATTTCAAATAACATTTACCTCGAGTGCATTTCTTTTGAATTACATAACTTTTTGGTGTTACATTTGAAACAAAATTGTTTTTAATGTTCTTCTTATTTGAGTTAGAATATAAGTATGATCCAATTCCAATTTTCCGGCATTGCTACGTAAATAAATATATTTTGAATGTGCATATTAACAAAAATTTGAATTTAAATAAACGGATCTAATTTTTTACCTTAATTTTTGGGTCCACATTAATTAAATATATATATATATGGTATATATGATTGTCATGTTGGGGTTTCCATCTTCAATCTACTAGAATTTTGGCACGTGTTTAGGAGTGGAATTCGAAAGCAAATCAAGTATTACAAGCGTCGTGAAGATGAACAATTTTTGTATCAAACAAATGAGTTAGGTTTAAAAAATCAACGAGAAATTTATATAATCAGCTTCCTATATTTAGTATTATTTTTCATCTTTTATATCAAAATAAAATTTACTTATTAATTTTTAATTTGTTCACTAAAAATAGGACATCGATATATAACTTATATTTTCAGTTACTATACCGATAAGTGCGAAAATACATATAAAATATATTTTATGGAGTGAGTAATTAACTTTCTCGAAACTAAACCATGTCCCTCAAATTTAGGTGTCTTTTTGTCAAACTGGAGGTGAAGGAAGGAACCTTCGGTGTCTCTTTGTCAAACTGGAGGTGAAGCCGTGAAGGAAGGAACCTTCTTCCAGATGTCGAAGGTGCATTTACATAATTGCCCTTTTGTTGTTCTTGTCTTATAACGGTGATTAACCCCTAATTTTGGATGATTAAGAAATATTTCATTTAAATTAGGTTATTAGAAATTGATAAAAAATAAATGACGATTTTTTTATTTAAAGAATTCTTATCTGCCCTTTATCATTGTCTTGTTAAAATTAAGAATAATACCAAACCCCAAACGAGGGGAAAACAAAAAACAAAAACAAAAACAAGAAGTTAAATCCGATCGAATGACATCTCACGTTCAAGTTGAGTAGTTGGACTTGAAGCCCATATAGAATAAAAGTTTACCCAAATTAGTTTGTCCCAACTGGGCCTTCAATGAGCCCATATCTAATCAGATTTGAGTAGACCAAATATAATCACGCGGCCAGTCATCAGCTTCCTTCCCACCGAATATCAGAAAACCGGAAGGAGAACAAATGGAATTGGCAGCGACAGATCAGAAACAGGCCGATTACAGTTTGCCTCCAGCCGCGGACTTGGATTCTGAACGACCAGCCGTGGAGCTCCACCCGCTGAAAGTTCGTATAACCTTCAATCTCTATCTTTTCTCCCCCTCGTATCCAGTAGGTTACTTATTTCGGTATCTTGTCGGTTCATCTGTCCAGTGCATATCTACGATTCGTTTGTGCGTGTTTCATTGGTCATTGTTCTTTTTTTACGAGTTGTACGCCTGTCTTACCATTTGCTTATTCCTTTTGATTAAGTGTTAGTTTGATGTTTAAACTGGGGGAACTTGTTTGTTTTTTGTTGGGTTTTGATATTATGCTGAAAAATGAACAGAAATAGTTTTAGGTCCAACTGAAAGATAATAGTCAAGGCAAGCAAGCTCACTCGTTCTTTGTGCTGGTAATTTTAATCTTTGTTGAAAGTAGGGAGATGCCTTGCAGTGTTTTGGTATATAGGTATTGTTGTTTTACACAAAAAATTACAGTTTGTGATTTCATACGAGTTTTCATATTGGATAGTTATACTTTAAAGCACTATTTTTTACTGGCATCTTCGATGCATTTGTTTTAATATTTGGAGGAAGCTGCAAATTTCCCCGTCATTGGATAATATTTGTCTTTGGTTGTTTGATATTGATGTCCGACTCTAGAAGGCATCCACGGTCAAGATTCCTTCTGATTCAACCTTTATTCGTCTTAGTTCATGCTGAGTTTTAGCTATCTTGCAAGCTCAAATTTTTATACGATTTCATTTTCATGTAAAGTCTGTTTTCGAGCCAAAAAACAGAAGGGTTGCTTATATTTTTCTCCTAAAAGATTCATAACTCCACATGGAACTCAAACCCTGACTTCTAATTGACCAAAATTTGAGTTAAGCATGAATTCAAAGCGTTTTCAGGAAATATGTTAATATTGATAACGCTGATAAATATATGAAGCTTTTAAATTGAGATGCTATATAGCAAAATTACTATAGCTTGTGCTTGGATGGATAAAGTTGATTTGGGTCCCCTGTTTCGAAATCATCCTGCGAGTTTCATATACATGAATCCAACTGCATCTTTACTAAATTTAGCACAGGCCATAGAGAAAATGAACCAAGAAATGCGAGGTTGATCTTGTTCTTTCCTGAATGTTTCATGTGATTCCTCCAAGACTAGTTCCACAGACATTGGAAAGTGTTTGAATTGCCTACGAGCTCATTACTGCATTTTCAATGTGTTGGTATGCTGTATGTAATCTTTTACATGATATACATGGTTATACCACAACTTCTTCTCATTGTGATATTCAGCACAAATTTGTATTTTGGTATACTCGTCGGACTCCAGGAGTCAGAAGTCAAACATCTTATGAGGACAATATTAAGAAGATTGTGGACTTTAGTACAGTAAGAATCTCTTCGAGATTTATTTTGTGAGGTCTTATGGCCTTCCTAACTCCTATCGTTATCCTATATTTGATTTCAGTGGGTGTTCTAAATACACCATTTTTACGGATTGCTTGACTTTAGGTTGAAGATTTCTGGATCTGTTATTGTCACCTAGCTCGCCCCTCAACATTACCTTGTCCTACTGACTTGCATCTATTCAAGGATGGTATTCGTCCTCTATGGGAGGTAAGCTTTTACATATTAAGCTGGTCAATAGTTCCTTTTGTCAAGCTCAATTAATCAGTTTTTCTCAATCATGGTTTCTGTTTTACCAGGATTCTGCTAATTGCAATGGCGGGAAGTGGATTATTAGATTTAAAAAGGCTGTGTCTGGCCGTTTCTGGGAGGACCTGGTATGGAAATATTTACATTAAAATGATTTCGCATCATCTAACTTGTTATAAGTTGATCATTCTTTTGAGAACTTGGGTTGGACTTCACCCTACTGTTCCCATCCTACTATCCGCTTTTAAGCCTTTTGGCCTTTCCATCTTGTAAATTGAACATGTCAAGGTTTATATGCGTGTGCAGCAAGTAAGTTCTGTTATTTACTGCAGCTGGAAAATCCTTTAAGCTCTGTTGTGTTGTTAATGCATTCTAATATAGATGCTTCTGTTAATTTGACGCTGATTAGCTATTTGTTTCAGTACCTTGGAACAACATTCCAGACTACCTTGGAACAACATTCCAGACTATGACATAAATTGACACCCCACTTTTTGTTTAATGCTATAAATATTATTATATAACAAAAACCAATAATCTTTCGGGTGTTGAGGACTATTGTCACCTGCCATTACAATCCCCCAACGTGAAGCAAGAAAGAAATAGCAATTTATTATAGTGATCATATGGGTAGAGAGCAATACTTCTGCCACTAGCTCACCTAAGACGTCTTACTTGTCAATTTTGTTATATGATCATCAATTTTTTGTTTCAAAAAGATCCTTGCGTGTTCAAAATATAACTTTGCATGTGATAAGGGTACCAGGTAATGTTAAAGAATGCGATACTTCTTTGGTGCCAGCATTAGATGTCTTTGAACATTCGTCTCTCTCATAAACAGCAAACTCCTTCATGGGGTTAGCGAAAGAAATACCTATTCTAATCCTACTTAAATGTCTTTAATTTGCTGTAATCTGAATCTGTTCACATAGATCAACAATATTAAAGCACGCAGTTGAATCATTTCGAAGAAGAAATGTGAAAAATCGATGTTATGTGTTTTTGGTTTTATTGAATCTTCATTCTGCTTTTATGACTATTCTGCTTACATTGGCCCAATGTTCGTTGTATTAGCACTTGTTTCACCGATATATGATTTTGAATGTCAATTTGTATATATAGAATCAAGTTCAAATATCCATCATAGGTTCCAAATTATGCAACATGTGTTTCTCGAATACACCTTCTTACAGGTCCTAGCTTTGATCGGAGATCAACTTGATTATGGTGATAACATATGTGGAGCTGTCCTAAGTATTCGTTTCAATGAGGATATCTTGAGTGTGTGGAACCGCAATGCATCTGATAACCAGGTTTGGTTTTGTTAATTCTAATCGCGCTCTCAGTCACTTGCAACTCTGTTATATTGTTTTGGTTCGCATCATAAATTGCAATTCTGTTACATTGTTTTGGTTTGCATAGCAGGCGGTGATGGGGCTGAGGGATTCTATCAAGAAGCATTTGAAAATTCCTCACACCTACGTAATGGAATACAAGCCCCATGACGCTTCCTTACGAGACCACTCGTCATACCGCAACACTTGGTTGAGAGGATAGGGAACCATAATAGTACCGCAACACTTGGTTAAGAGGATAGGGAACACTAATAGCACCAAACCGTAAAGTCCTTTCTCTTCGCTGTGAGCTAACAGAGATAACTCAATGTATTTTGACGATTTATTACTCATATTTTCCTAGCATCATTACCCCTATGTTGTTGATTTTGTAATCCACTGGCCACCTTCGTGAATATATTTGCGAATATATTTGATAAGAGTAAGAATATGAGGAGAATAATATTATTTTTTATATTAATAATTGATCGATACTAAATAAATAATATTTTAGTCAAACATCATAATATTATACGAGAGGAATGGTTTCAGACATAATCAACATATTCATTTTCAAGCGGAGAGGGGAAACAAACAAAGCAAATTTTTCTTTTTTTTAAATCTCGTTTGAATAATGCTATGATGTATCATTCGGTTTCGGGTTTCACAGAAAATGCATAAGCTGTTACGGGATGCATGGGATGATTCGCCAATCATATCGTATGGGACGATTGATATTTGATATGTCTACTAGACAGATGACTGAAGCCCGATGACACCTGCCAAATATATGAAACTCAACTTGTTAACCAAACAATGCGGATAAAAGATTGTAATAAACAATGCGATGATACACACACCAACAAAAAAGAAAGAAGGAAAGAAAAGTAGCATTGAGAAAAGAATGCAAAATAGCCGATGCCTTTATGAACTATTCCACTCGACACTTGGGATGTTTCCCAATCAAATGGTGGTGAAGGAACCATATGCTAATTTGCATGGACTAAATTTATTGCATCATATGGAAAACTATCGGGACCTCCTTTGTAGTCAGTCATAGGATCTATTCTTGGGGCGAGGGCGATACTATGTTTGAGTTTGACTTAACCCTTTTATCCAACTCAGAATCCGACACTTGCTAACTAAAATTTTCGAGAAACCAATTTCCACCACCATGGTGAAAGAACAGTTTTGCTTGCCACCTTACTTCCGGAGTCGCACACTCAAGATAGGATGCATTTATGGAGAAAAAAGATAAGATCCATGGGGTGTTTATACTTTGTATTGTACCATGACCATTTCATTATTACGGTGTGTGCTGTCATCAAGAAGTTGTTTCCTTACTCTCTCTGGTTTTTTCCAAATTTCAATCTAGCAAAAATCCTGAGATCCAACAAAAAGATAGGTAGAATAAGTATCTGCGCATCCAACACTTACCACATCCAACTCTTGCACCGGCATTTCCAGTTGTCTTGCTGAGCTCGTGTCCGCCTGTTCAAAACCCCAGTGATTTCATCCATGTCATGTGGATCACACAGAGGTACATAAAATTGAGAGAGATGATCAAGTTTAAGGGTGGTTTAGTCACAACACCTCTTCCAAGGTCATCTGGATCAGCATGCACAACAACAGCCCTCCCCAAAATGGAATGCTCACCACTTAGAGGTATCTGTAAATAAGACACGACCATTCTGTAAAACAGAAATTATGATTGCCTTTAAGGAATTAGCGTAAAACCAAGACAGAACATCAATAAAACACGAGCTTTCCTACTCGAACTAGTACACTGAAACTTTAATCAGTATCGCGTTCTGTTTCATCCGAAAATCCCAGAGCAGAAGAGAACAACCACCTTGTTCATGATTGATCACAATGCTATCATCTCACTAAAAATTTTATTGTTTCATCCGAAAATCCCACTGCAGAAGAGAGCAACCATCCAACTTGTTCATTATTGATCACAAATCTTTTATTCTTAAGGGAAAAAAATGATGAGGGGGATTTCTCATTTTCAATTTTCCCATTAATTAGTCGAGGGTCCATCTCAACTCAAACGGAGAAGATTAAAAGTTTGCAGGGTAGAAAAGGATCTGGATAAATAAATGGTACAAATAAACTCTTTTTCTTGAATTCTTTCAACCGAGACGTGGGCCGAGAGATGGATTTTTGGAACTAAACGGATAAAAAATGACCATGGAAACCTGAATCCTTTCTACTCATAACAAACAATGTCCCTAAATTTTAAAATACTTCTGAAAACCAAACATAACATTTTAAGTACGTCTAGATCAGCATATGACTTACAAAAGTATAGAACTTGATCCATATTGTCAGAAATTCTGACAACCCATATACCCCAATAACTGGAGGAAAGAATAATAAATCAACATGATCTACTAGCCCAACAACTTAAAGGAGTGCCTGCCGGACTGTAATAAGAATTTTAGAAGAATTACATTGGAATCCTACACCATTTATCAGAACAGTTAACGAAAATCCCAAGAAGACTGGAACGATCGATAGACGCAGCCTTCTGGGTTACACGTACCTGCTTGTCTGTAATTGAAATCTCAGCAACCCCTAGATATCGAAGTTGTCTATATCAAACCAACTGACAGGTAATTGGTGAATGCATAATGTAAATAAAAAGAGAACGAATTCGAAACGCACCATCTGAGCCGGCAACTATGTTCCCCAGATCACCGGCATGACGCTCTTCGTCAGCTGGAGATCCATGATCCTTCTTTAACGGGTTGAAATGAGGCCCTGATAGATGAATGTAAATAACTCAAGAAATTGAATCATGCTAATGCATCCAACACCTAAACAAAAAGTGCAAATGAATAGTTTGATCTAGTTCTATTCCTGGTTTGATTAACTGAACAGATGGAGTTTCAAAGTATTACAGAGTTCACCTCAAGTTACATACTCAGTCATTACTTAACGAGGGCAAACGAACATCAACAGACATATTGAGCATCAATTTCCATGAGCACCAAATAAGTTGCGCCACTCAGTACTTTTTTTTCTTCTTAAAGAAGTGATCGTTCCAAAGACGAAATATCTTGAATTACTTAGAGCTATGTTTTTAAGGAATAGGAATGTAGAAGTTTCATCCATCAGTTCAAAAAAATAAGACAAAGTTTAAATCTTTACAGAAAGCTAAACTTCACGACATCCATATGGGCTAAAAATGCTTGAAATTTACAGGATTAGCAGGGAAAGAAGTGAAAGCAAATTTAAAATATGTTAACCTGTGGAAATGCAGCCATTTGTAGTGTCACCATGAGCATGGATATGGAAAGCATGAAGACCCGGACTCAGCCCACTGATTCTTCCTTTCACTTGGGTACCTCCGCCTCCTGCTTTTGAACTCAGGAGTTGATCAAAGACTGCAAATCGAAATAAAAAGATAACAAGGGAAAACAAAGCTATACCGGCGGCCGTGTGTTGGATGAAGTGGACGGCGCCTATGACGTCCTTGTTGGCGCCGGAGATGATTGCCACCGCTTTAACTGAGCCCATAGTTTCGTAGGATAGGAATAGCCGAATAATAGGATTATTTGTATTTCTTGTCTATCGAATTTTTTATTTTTATATTAAAAAACTTGTTTTTCCCCAATAAATAAAATAAAAATCACTCTCTTCTCTAATTTTTATGTCCGAGCTACTTTCAGTGATTATTTTTCATTCGTACCAACGATACGATGTGTAATTCTAAGCCTCAATCAACAAATTTAACATATTCTTGCTATTAAAAATTTAAAAACAACATATATTTATATTTGTTAGATATATTTATATAACTATATACGTGAACTGACTTCTTGTAATTGGGAATCTCTTGTATAACTATTAGTACCTGAAAAAAATATTGTTTGTTTTAAATTTAGGTTTAGATTTTTGTCTTAATTACAATTTGGTAATATCTATAATATATTTGTGATTTTGTCATCAATTTGTTAAATTTAAGTTATGGTCAAGTATCTTTTGTTTAAAAAAGATAATCATGTCATTGATGGGTTAATCATATAGGAAAACTGCATAACTTTGAAACAGAGACATATCTATATAGAGAGAGATCCAAGAAATGGAGATATCTTAACAAACATGGAGTAAATGACTATGACTGATGATTAATTAACATGGAAGGGGACATATAGGTGGAAGATCCCACATAAAGGTTGGCAGATGATCGGTGGTTGACTCCATATCCATATATTCTTGCACACCATTGATGGCGTAAAGCGATGCTGATATCTGTCTTTCGACTTTCATCCTCTCGAACTCTGATAAACAAATGTTATCATCAAACATCGTCGAATCGTCCCCGCCCCCGCATATGATCTCCATCCAGGGCAGATCAAAATGGCTGAAATCCGGCTTATACACATCTTCGGACATCGTATAGCGTCTACTATGATCATCATTAGCACACTCGAACGTGGTAGTGGCAGCGCTCTTGTCTTGATCACAATCAGCAGCTGGAGCAGGACTAGTGCTAGCAAGGCATGACTCTGGTTTTTTGCGTTGGACTTTAGTTTCTTGGTGTTCAGAAGATTCCTGATCCTGGATGCAAGAGGGGAGTTTGGTGAGGACCGGAGATGGGATGTGACGAAGTTCGTGCGGGTGTTGGAGCCGCGGAGGATGCAGGCCGCCTCGTCGTAGGCACGAGCAGCTTCTTCCGCCGTCTCAAAAGTCCCCAGCCACATCCTAATCTTCTGCGTTGTGTCTTTGATCTCAGCAACCCATCTCCCGGAAGCCCTTTGCCTCACTCCTACAAATTTGTTCCTGCTCTTGTTGTTGTTCCTTCCATTTTTCGCCGTTTTGTTGCCGTTCTTGTTTTCCTTCTGCTCGAACTGAATCTCCATTTGATCAGCCTCAGGAGTTTGGGAGTTAAATGAATCAACTGCTTCGCTTGTCGATACACAAACATCATGTTTGATTTATATGTGTACAAAGTTGTGAACAGCTTATCAATGTTTGATTATTTTATTTATCTTTCTCTGGTGCTTCTTTTGAATTATCTTTTTCTTTAATGGAGTGATATCACTCTCTAAAATGTCATTAAAATAAAACAAAATAAAAAGTTAAGGTTATATTCAGGGGGGTGTGAACTGGTCAGTTTGCATAGTCATCATCAGCTAAAACAATTCATATTTGGGCAGCAGTCTTTCTTTCCTTTTGACCTGGTTGATTTCTACAGCAGAAGGCAACAGATTGTTGCTACTTTGTTTCTTCTTCTTTTTTTTTTTGGGATATGATCTAGTTATTTAGTCTTGCTCAACTTTTCATGAAAATGATCATACCTGGTTCATTTCATTAATGGTGATGTTCTATGATTCTTCAAAACATGGTATTAATTAGTTAGAGGCATGTGTACTGTATGCAATACTAGAAAAAGGATAAGATAACTTAAATAAGAAAAGAAAAGAAAAGAAAAGGGATAATATATTGTGGAGTGGGAGAAAAGATGTTGGATCCACCCTGTTTTGAAGTGATCTCTATTAAAAACTATTGAATATGTTACTCTGTAAGAGCATATTATAGTGACTGCTTTTTGGTACATTTTTAAGTGCATATTTAAAATTGTCCATCACCAGAACAAAAATAATAATTAGATGAAATATATACTTATGACATTGACAATCATCCATGCCATGAAAATTCTAAAAACTATTTCTTTTATAGAACATATCTATCAATTATTTACACACACAAACTCATGCACCAGGACTACTAAAACCTGTATTTGTTATTGCTGGGAATGGCTAATGCCTTTGTTTTGGCCTGCCTCTTTGTCCTAAACCTCCAAGTTGAAATATAAGTCCATTAATGGGATTAAAAAAATGGTGAGGGCTGGGAAAGCTTGCCAATTGGAGGCAAAAGAGGATTCAACTAGTCACCATCTCTCTTACAAAATGGAATAAAGCATGGATTATAAACACAAGATGCCATTCAACTACTGCCAGATAGAGTAGATTAAAAGTCCTTCTCATATATTGTCATGCTGCAACTTATTTAATTATGTGCTGAATTTTTTAACTAGGGCCTTAAAGGCCTATTTTGGCATTACCCTTGAATTTGGGTTTTATGTTGGGATTCTTCTAATTTTGTTTGAAATAAACTCAACGTTTTTGCTTTATTTGTTGTTTTTGCTCTCTGTAATATACAAAAAAATACACATATACAGAGTCTAATTCTTGTCCTATGTGGATGATAATGAAAGCTACATATTAACATATATGTGGTGGTTTAGAAAAATAGCATCCATGGTGTTTATTTATTTCCATGTAGGGATGGAACTGGACCTTTTTATGAGGGAGGATAATTTTTTTAAAGAATCATTTATCATATATATATATATATTTACATAGTCTCTCAATAGATAGGAATGATAAAAAAAATTACCATATATGATATATTTTTATAAGAAATTTAATTTTAGAAATAGTTGTCCTAATTAAATATCTCACAATTTGTTATCTTAAACCATGCTTAACATATGGATGACAATATGTGATTTCTCTCATTTAACAAATTAAGTGGAGTCATGGTCTTGTGCAACCTGGACTTAGCACTAGACTTTAACTAGTGCATACTTTTCGCGGATGTCATTCCTTTATTTATTTATGGTAGTAGATATTGATAGGGTCGAAATATGTCAAGAGATGATTGAATAAACTTTTTTAAATCCTTTATGTTTAAACACTGTCAAAATAGGGTCGAAATATGTCAAGAGAGGAGTGAATAAACTTTTTTAAATCGTTTGTGTTTAAACACTGTCAAGTGGTATTAGAGTAGGAAAAACTCAATCTTGAACAAAATCATTTTTAAAAATCTCATTCATATCTTCCATTACATCTGAAAACAACATTCATATGTTTACCAAGAAAGATTATAATGATTGGAAAAAGGAAGTCTGATAGATAGATCTGATAAACCAGGCGATACACAGCTTGGAAGGTCATACAGTCTAAGGACAAAGTAGAGTAACTGTTGACTGAGAATGAATTATCGCGAATTTGAGTCTAAAAAGATCACTAATGAAAATCAAAGATTAAATGAACTAGTGAACTCCTAGACCAAAACTTCTGTTTCTCTGAGCAAGTTGCATGAAGCTCAAAAACGAAACAAAATAGATCAGAGTTTAAAGGAGGGTGAATAAATTCTAATATTTTGTGTTTGAAAACTATAAATATGAACAAGGATAGGACCATTACTTGATCATGTATAAAATTATAAATACAAATAAGGAGTCAACTTATATAAACTTAACGACACTTTTGATAAATTTCAAATTGTCTAAATCGTCATCTGAAATACATAACTACATATTACATTCTCGTCAAGTTATGTAAATTTAACGACACTTTTGATAAATTTCAAATTGTCTAAATCGTCATCTGAAATACATACTACATATTACATCAAAACAATATTTCTAATCAAATCAAACACATAAATTTAAGCGCAACCCTCGTGAATTTGAAGATGAGACATTTATTGTCTTCTAAAAGTGTGAAATTCACACTTTTTTCAGCGGCATTTGGGGAACCACTTTAAATATTTTCAATGTTTTATAAGTTAGAAAACCTAATTTAGATGACAAAATGTGACATATAGAGAAGTGCTTCTTATTCCAAGTTGTATGTAACCTTTAATTGTACGTTTCCGTTTGAGATAGAACGAGAAGAATTGATATGGTGTAATTATTAAAAAGTGAGTATGATAATAATTAATAAACAATAATATACTGGATTTGATTGATTAAATTTTAAATAAATTTATAAATCAACTTTATCTTTGTTAATAATTGATAAATATAAATGATAATTAAATAACTTAATTGATACTTGATATAAAATATATATTGCCAAACATAGTAAAGATATGATTAATTGTATGTCCCTAATGTCACGAGGGGTTAACGTGAATTGAACATTATGTTTTTTTTTTTTTTTTACGTTATAGCCTTTCGTGCCGGCTTGATTTGTTCACCAAATCAATCAGCCTTCAACGACCCTCGAGTTATATAAGTGGAATATATACTCACCCGAGCTAACAAGCACAATAAATAATATAAGTAAGCACACGAGATTACGGGGCAATACCCAACCTTGCACTAGCACAATTACTCACAAGACATAAAATACAATTGCCAAGGCTTGCACGCAAAAAGACTCACACTCATGAATGATTTTCCTTGTGCAGCTCATGGTCTTTATATAGCCAACATTGTCAAACTAGATGCCTACGAGTGATCGCATGCATGTGCGCCAGTTGTCCGCCCATGATCTTGGGCGTGGGCACACCCCCACGTGCCTTCTTTAACTGTCGAGTCATGGGGCAGTTCGAGCATGTAACCGACGAGTCGTGTGCCTGTCGGCCGCACGTCTGCCAGCACAAACTGTTGGAAAATGGGTGAGGTCATGTACACAGCACACATGTAACGACCCGGACTTTTCTCAAAGAAAAATTTAGAAATTTGGGGTTCGAATTGAAAGACCCAAAATTTTCGATCTTAATAAACATAAAAGTCGTTACTAAATTCTGGACTAAATTGCGAATAAACACAATTCGTTGCTGCTGAAATGCGGAACAATTGAAACAATGAAGTGAGCGGAAGTAAAATAAGCTGATAACCACTTTTCATAGCCAACGGAAGAAATCAGCAGGAAGGTAAACAAAACGCTGAACTAAATCATCTGCTGATCTTAAAACACACGCAGAACTGAAACACCAGCTGATAAATATATGAGTAAAACCGAACAATTTTAGTTAAAACAAAGGATCCGATTGGCTTGTAGGAATTGTTTAGACATCTACTGTAATTGCCTTCCTGCTAACTGGAAATTTAGCTCTTAAATGATAAAAAGCTAAACAATTACATAAATGAAATCTGAAACTCGATTAATCAAGAGTTGAATATAATAGCATTGTAATCCCTCAATCTCATATCTTTCTAGTTTGTGGCTTCTAAAAGATCTGGTCACTACAACCATCTGCCCGCAACACTCGTCTACTACACACGTTCTCGCATAATTCGGCCCACGTTCTCCGCTTTTCACGGAAGTGCTCGCAACCGTCCACCATGGCCTTGCACGTGGCCACAAGGGTCCGAGAATCTCGGCCACATCGAGCACAACTGCACGTCCTACACTTACCCAAAATGTCTAGCGCCCATACGCCCGCATGCCTTGCATTTGGAAGCACAACTTTGCAAACACTTAGATGATACATCCCACCCAAATGTGACTTCAGCCAACATTTATATATGTCGCATGCACTTGACCCGATATAAGGCACCGATACACCGTGACTCCATATTCATGCCATGATCCCAACTTGTTAATTAGTTTTGTAACAACTCCAAGAATCGTTAGTTTTGTAACACCTCCAAGAAATATACCGAACACGACCTTAATTAACAAACCCGAATAACCCACGAGCTTTTGCGGGCACGGGCATTTCAATCGTCAGACGCCAATGCCCCGCAGTGTGTGGGACCACACCCATTATGTGAAGGACAGAATAACTTTGGTCAAAACTGAGTCACACCACAGGCCCAGCTCCGGCGACAACACCCCTCAGTTTCTTTATGTTCCAAACACGGCCGCTCCGCCGCCGCTTTTCCACCCAAACGTGTACCATGGCAAAACAAGTTCTACAAGCAATAATCCAAGACAAACCCTTCAACACCGCTCTTCCTCATCACCACCACCAACGCCCCCTCATATGGACCTCAGAAAGCGTTATTCAAGTCCTCAGGTTTATCCCATTACACCTGTTTCAATCCTTCAGGTCCATCGGCCGGCAAACTCCCTCCCGCCACCGATCCCCACTCAAACAAAGGAACCTCAAACAAGAATTCATTAAATGCAAAAAGGGTGCCCTCATTCTTGGCCCGGCAGCTCATAGAGACCCCAAGAAATTGAATCATGGTCTGGAAAAGGCACTAGAGTTTTACTATTGGGTTGAAACCCATTTCACGTTTCAACACAATGAGCAGACGTGCAAGGAGATGGCTCTGGTTCTAGTTAAAGGGGATAGATTGAATTTACTTTGGGATTTCTTGAAAAACATGTCGAGGAGGTCAGAAAAACGAAATCTTGTAACGACTGCAACCATGACTTGCTTGATCAAAGCTTTAGGAGAAGAGGGCTTAGTGAATGAGGCTTTGTCAGCATTTTATAGGATGAAGCAATTTCATTGCAAGCCTGACGTTTATGCTTATAATACTGTAATTTACGCCCTTTGTCGAGTTGGTTTTTTCAAAAAAGCAAGATTCTTGCTGGAGCAAATGGAGTTACCTGGGTTTAGATACGCCCCTGATGCCTTTACATACACAGTTTTGATTAGTTCTTATTGTAGGTATGCCATGGAAACAGGGTGTCGGAAAGCTACACGTAGACGTATGTGGGAAGCAAATCATTTGTTTAGATTAATGTTGTTTAAAGGTTTTGTTCCAGATGTCGTGACTTACAATTCTCTGATCAATGGTTGTTGTAAGACTAACAGGATTGGGAGGGCACTGGAGTTGTTTGATCAAATGTCTAGAAGAGGATGTGCACCAAATAGAATTACTTATAATTCCTTCATTAGATACTATAGTGTAGTGAATGAGGTTGAAAAGGCTATTGAGATGTTGAGACTTATGCAAAAACAGAATCATGGGGTTCCAAGTTCGAGTTCATTTACACCTATAATTCACGCCTTATGTGAAGTGGGGAGGGTGATTGAGGCCAAGGATTTCTTGGTTGAGCTTGTCGAGGGAGGATCAATTCCAAGGGAGTATACTTATAAGTTAGTGTGTGATGCCCTGGCGTCAAACGGGAAGATGGATTTGCTAGAAAAGGGCTTTCGTGTGCTTGTTGAAAGTGGTATTGAGAAACGGGTAAAAGAAGTGATCAAAGTGAAACCATCCTTGAGGCAAGAAAGTGACTCATGTAATGGATAGTATAGTTTCAAATTCTGCTCGAAAGACCTGCAAGAAAGTATAATTTAATTTCTGCAGCCATCGCCTATGCTCTGGCTCCTCGTATGAAAGATATTGATATATTAAAATCAGAGCTGGCATTCGACTAGGACTTTGACTAGGATTGAAAGTAGCATGTAGAAACTGATATGTTTCGTACTTGGAATATATTTGGGTGTGGGTGCTGAATAGGACATTTCTAAGTTCCATATTCATTCTTAACAAAAACTAGATTAGATGATGGCACATACAATTTTAGGCCAAAGGATCAAACACAAGAAAATTCCTGCCTATCGAACCTACAGTATTTATACATACTAAATATTGCGCAGCAACCAAGGGCAGATGGAACAAAATCAAATTCATAAAGAGACCAGGTTTTCTACTCCCAAGATTGCACTTCACAATGACACCAATTCCTTCTCCTCTTTTGTGTGTATGAATTATGATGATTCTATAGCCAGTGGACTTTTCTTTCTAGATGCAGTGGTTTTTGTAGGAGTAAGATTTCCTCCCACGGTAACAGTCAGCCTTGCACTTCTACGAGGTGATGAAAATGCACTTCTGGGCGACAAACTTACCTCTTCTAGCACGCGGAGCTGGAGCTCTGAGGGATAATCCCTCACACACCCAATTCGTGGTCCAGCTCCTGTTGTCCATCTGCATGATAATTGATTAGCCAGCTGATAGGAGTTCATACCTTTGTGCGAGTTTATCCTCTTTATTATCTTTTCTTGAGGGACGTATTTTTCATATTCCTCTTCATCAATATCTTGCTCGAATAAGTTATGCTTGGAGAAAGAAAACTCTGAGTCTGATAGGTATTCGTCTGCTGTCTCATATCCATTATCCAATGGACTCTCCAGCGGATAAGGAGACCCTGGTTTTGGTGTCCTGAACATCTCTAGCGTCTCCTCCCTTTTTGGGATTTGAAGGAGAGCGATTTTCGACTGTAGTTTCCTGGACCATCTTGATATCGGGGGTTGTATATTTTCATCATCCTTCGAATATTTTTGCCTTGACTCCTTTATTTTTTCATTGTTGGTGTCGTGTTCATTTGCATACCGGAAATTTGGTACTGATATGTTGCTACGCAGGCCAAAACAGACTTCAAGTTCATTACTTGGTGCTTTCTGCAAAGTAGTCAAAATTAGTTTTTTTCACGTCTGATAAAAGTACGACCAAAGAGCATACTTACTTGAACAACACTGAGATCAACATTGTTTTCCGTAAGAAAGTCCATGAATTCCTCAAAGTTTTCTTCTGTTGGGAGGTAGTGTCCACTGTGAGGCCAGACTGCCTGTGTCGAACCCAACAGATCATACATTTCAGGTCGTTTCACGCTTTGCAATTATTTCAAACATACCAACTAAAGAAAAAGTAGACATATGAGCTTGTGTGACTTTGTTTTGGGAAATGGACTTTTTACTATAGTAGTCGAATAATTTGTTAATGATTGTAATGGTGAATTTCTAAGAAAAGGGAAAACATATATCGGGTTGAAAATATCAAATACATGGTAGGGCTTGTTTTGAGTACAGGAAATGATAAACATTTCCATGGAGCAAAAAGCAAAAGAAACGATGGCAATGTTTTACATTCTCACCTTAAGAACACCATCTTCCACAACTAATCGTCCAGCAGATAATGTAGCGCCTCCTGCTAAAAAACTGGAATGTTGAAAAGTACCCTTGTTCTTCTGTCCTACGTACAAGATTTTGGACACACTGAGCACAAAGATCCATTTCACATCTTCTGGCCCCTCCCTTGTGTCCAGAACTTTGCCACATTCCTTATACATTAGCTTCCCATTACTTATGATAACTTCATATGCACGTCTCTCCATCTACAAAGTTGAATAGGGAGTCATTTGCTCAATTCATTCTAGTCCGGAGAGAGGACAATTCTATGCTATTTCACATGAGTTTCCACGTCAAGGTTTCAGAGAAGACTTCATGCAGCATCAATATATATTCAGCAAAATCAAGAACTTTTACATGCGGTTTGTGCAGCTTACCGGACCAAGATATTTGATACACTGTTGCTGAAGTTTTGATCTATGGCATCTTTCGAGATTTACTTCTCTACCGTCTCCTATGTCCAGCCTGAAAAGTTCAAAGCAAACTCTTGCATGGTTAGATGTAGACAAATCAAACTTTTTACACTTGGTAGTACATGAAAAGTTACCAGTAGAAGAAGGGTTGTTTACTGTCACAATGGAGCCAATTGATATAGTAAAATTGTAGGTTGTGGCCATAGCGATGTCTAGGATCAATCTAAAAGGACAATATAGAAACACAATGAATTCACAAGTGAACATCTTCCACAGAAAATTATCGAAACACCGACACTTACCGCCTCAAGCCAGTGCTGCAGAGCCAGTTTACGGGCATTATCAGCTATTGACAAACCTTTCCCCACCTAAAATCAACGAAGCAAGAGCCTTGGTCGTAAGAAACTTAAAGAAAACAAAGTACAGCGAGTAAATGTACATACAACACCTTGGCAGCTTTTGTTCTTGCTCTCGACCAACGTGAAATAGCCGTTTCAGGTTTCTCGATGTCGAAAAACGATACAGAAGTACGTTTGAGCTCAGCAAAATCCAAAAGCTTCCACCTAAATGAGCAAGTATTCCGAATCAGGAGCACGATAGAATGATGTGTTATGTTAGCTAAAGCAGAGCAGAAAGGCTACGTGCCATCTTTGCTCCACCAGAACAGCGCAATCAGCAAGCTGCCTTCGTGTTCGAAAACTCTTGTATGTTTTCTGCAACCTCACAGCAGCCAGATGCCTGTCATTGTCGGAATATGGCAGTGATCTTTTGAGTATGGGTAAGTTGTAGCTAATTGATGCACGCTCTTCCGGAGCCAGAGCCGGGACAGAGACCGTTTTGGCCTCCAATTCCCTCCTCTTAAAGCTGAAGGATCCTTCCAGGGTCATTTTGCCAGAACTGAAAGCTTTCAATTTAGAATCTCCAACGTTAAGTCCAACAGATGGAGCAATCCTCGTGTTGTTGCCTCCAAAACTGACTGATCTTGAAAACCGGCTTTCCAGATCATCCAGTGAACAGGCAAATGTCATTCCCATTCTTCTCAAAACCAGAACCAACCGATCTGCTAGAATGCACCCATTTCATTATATCAAATTAACGACGATAATGTTATTGTAGATTGATTTATTGCTCCATTCACAGATTTCACCAATAAATAAACGAGGGAAAAGGAAGAAATTGGAATCCTGATGCTTAAACCAGATAGGCCCATGTTCTCCATATTTAAATGGGAAAGAACCATATCACCACCCCACGGATTATCATGCAAGAAAAAAATAAAAAGTTGAATTCGATCAAAATACATGAACCAACATCGAGAATGCATATAATTTAATATCTTCCCAGCGTAAATAACAAGCATAACCTCAAATCTCTGTTGAAATAAGATAAAAGAGACAAGGAGGTGAAGTCTTGAATAAAGCGGGTGGGAGAGGGGGATGGAAACACAAAGCTCTCCCTGTCTCTGTGTTATTTGTTGAGGACGTCTGTTTATCCCTTCTTGGAAAACAACTGTATAACTATATATAGGAGCTTAGGGAACGATGGATAACACAGGAGAGATACAACACAAAATGGTGTTGAATTGGATATATATATATATATTAACAAACTTGGTTTTTGGAAACACCACATGCACACGTACAATTAAGACGATTTAACTAGCACGTGTCCTAAACGAAAAATGTCATATTGATTTAGAATGATCATTGTAGGACGGGTCTAGCCAAGGTGAGCTGGACCTTAATGATCATTGTAGGACGGGTCTAGCCAAGGTGAGCTGGACCGTAACAGCCATTTCGTGGCAAGGGACCGGCGGTGCCGGGGAGCTGAGTCCGTGCTATTTTCATCCCACCTCTATGGGATGCAAAAATCATGACAACTTATTTATCAAACGCTACTTATTTTTTAATTCCAATTTGAAATTTTTATTTTAAATACTACATACATGTTGATAATCTATAATATTACTGAAGGAGAATTTTCGTCATATTGTATTTTGGATAAAAATTAGAATAACAATATCTGAAAAAAGTTAGATAATAACAGCAGTGTATAAGAAATAATTATATTTCGATTTAAACTGATGCTAGATATGAATTTTTAAACCAAAAACTGGTAGTCAATTTTATTTTCTAGGGAGCTATATTTTAGTGTGTTAATTTAATAATGATTAGTAGTTCAGTACACACTAGAAGCTCCATATTGTTCAGCCATGGTTCAAGTCTCTTCACTGTAAGCATAAAGACGGACAAAACCAATAATTAGTTCCTCGCGATTGACCCACCCAAACCTTCTCTCATGGCGGTTTCGGAGCATGAATCTTCTTCTTCGTCGGCATCAGCGAGGCAGAACGCCAGCTGTAACTCACGATCAGCCTCCAACAACGCCGCCGCCGCTTATTATTTGGCAAAGACAGTCCTCAGAGGCAGCGTCGTTCTTCAAGCAGTCCGCGGCCACTTCCGCTCCCCCTCCTCCTACGACGTCGTATTCGGCAAGGTTTTTCTTGTGTTTCTTTGTGAATTTGCTTTGGTATTTTTCTGATTACCTATCAGAACTTCGAGGCAGACATTTAAGCCGTCGTCGGCTTTAGTTTGAGCTATGTTCGTGTTTGTGTGCGTCACTAGGTTCTGGCTTTTGTTATTGATATTTGTCTTAAAATCAAGAATTCAAAACTTGAATATTTAAATCAAGAACCCACTAAATGCACAACGGAAACCCAATCACTGCTTCGCTATTCGCAAATCACAGACAAAACTTCAAGAAGCTGCGAATGCAAGTTTAATTCCAGATATTCAGGGTTGAGTTCGATTCAGATTCACTTTGGAATTTATTCCCATACCAGAAGAACAAAAACAGAATAAAGAATCAAGGTGAGACAAGATTTATGTGTTTCGGTCAAAATCGACCTACATCCAAGGGTGGAGCTACTATACTATTTTCAATTAGAGTTCATTTACATATCAATGGCAAAACGCCAAGTACTCAATAGAATCAACTCTTGTTTTTCTTCTCACTCTTTTAGTAGATCTTCTCACTCTTTTAGTAGATCAAAAGCATTCTTGAGCTCTATTCACCCTGTGTTACTTCTCTTCTTTCTGAAATAATCGTCTTTTCTTCTCACTGGTGATTGATTTTAAAGTCCAAAGGAACCTATAGGCTTGTATCAAAACAGTAACAATATTCGTGAACTGACCAAATTAACTTCTTTCTGAACAAATTGAGTGACTTTTGTGCAATTTTTCTTAGACAATTTGTGTATGTTGTATATATTGTCAGTGACTGAATTCTATATCTTGTTGACTATGACCAAAAGATGTTCGTGCTGGCATCTACCATATATTCAGATGCCATCACAGAATCCTGAAATGGCCTTACAGGATTTCAAGTTGTTTCTTAACCTTAATTAATAACTTCCATTGAGCTGGACTAAATCTTTGAGAGATGTGTCTATAACAGTATCACTTTGTTGGAAACCTTATTTCAGGAAACATCAATAGAGCTCGCGATACTTGATGAAGACGGCGCCGTGCAATCTATCACCGAACAACCTGTGTTTGGTACAATAAAAGATATTGCAGTGCTTCCTTGGAATGAGAGATTTCAAGTACAGAGTTCAAAGGTTTTTTATGCAAATTCTGTTTTTTTTCCACTAATTTTTTTTTCTTGGAATTGTTTACTTTTAAGGATTAATTGCTTGATTGGTTGGTAGTTACAAGGGAAGGATATATTGCTTGTCATTTCTGATTCAGGGAAGCTCTCATTTCTTTCCTTTTGCAACGAAATGCACAGGTGCTAGCTGTTGCGCTATGCTATCTTTTTTCTTGAAATCATTTTATCGAGTTTGAAGCGTCAGGCCTTTTTCACAAAGTAGTCTGGTGAGAGTGGTTGCCTTTTTATTTATTAATTAAACCTTGCAGGTTTTTCCCATTGACTCATTGTCAACTCTCTGCTCCTGGAAATTTGAGACATGAAGTTGGAAGGATGTTGACTGTTGATTCCAGGTGATTTAATCCCTGGCTACTGTTTTTCATACTTGAGCTTTCCCCGCAACAAACAACTTCGTCAGTTTCCACTCAGAGCTTTTAGAACTTCTATTCATGTAGGTTGTTTAATACTTTGCCCTATACAGTGGTTGCTTTGTTGCTGCCAGTGCATATGAGGACGAGTTGGTTATTTTCTCGATTTCCTTTTCCTCCAATGGTGAAATCATTGATAAGGTTGGATTTAGCATATCCTCTACCAACATTGATTTTGTATTGGTGCAATTCATTGTGATAATTATATTTGGTTAAATGCTGCAAAAATTTTATAACCTTTTCTTTTTTCTGTTTTACTAATTTTAGAGAATCTCGTGCCCTCCTAAAAAAGATGGACTTTTGCAAACTGATAGAGGTCCTACTAATATCTCTGGAACTATATGGAGCATGTGCTTCATCTCAAAAGAAAACTCTCAGCCGGGGAAGGAATGTAAGCCAGTTTTGGCCATCCTTTTAAATAGGTATATTAAGTGTCTTAGCTTTGAGGCTAAGAACTATTTCCTATTATTTTATTTTATCTTTGCACCAAATGATTTTCTTTTTTGTGCTTTGATCGAATTCGAGGGATAAACATACTCATTTACCATTCTTAGAAGATTTCTTCTCGTTCTATAGGAGGGGATCTTTTTACCGGAATGAACTTCTTTTGTTGGAATGGAACATTGAGGAACAAGCGATCCAAGTATTATATAAGTTTGCTGAAGCTGGACCCTTAGCACAACATATTGTTCAAGTCCCTCATGTTCATGGATATGCCTTCCTGTTTAGGGCTGGGGATGTTGTCCTGATGGATTTTAGGAATGCTCAGAACCCTTCTTGTGTTTATAGAACAAGTTTAAATTTTACTCCTTTTGAGGAAAAAAAATTTGAACAGGTTGTCAGAATACCAGATATTATGGATGAAGAGGGTATGTATAGCGTTGCTGCATCTGCACTGTTGGAGCTTAGCGACATACATAAAAATGATGACCCTATGAACATTGATGATTACAGCAGTGTGAAACCTGGTTGTAATTATGTCTGTTCGTGGAGCTGGGAACCAGGTGACTCGTATAATCCTCGGATAATTTTTAGTGCAGATTCTGGAGATATATATGCAATGGAAATTCTTTTTGAGTCTGATGGTATCAAAGTAAATCTATCTGCTTGTCTTTACAAAGGTCTACCAGCTAAGGCTCTTTTATGGCTTTATGGTGGATTTGTGGCAGCCATTGTTGACATGACTGACGGGATGGTGTTACAATTTGAAACGGGGTTATTGTGCTACAGAAGTCCGATTCAGAACATTGCACCAATCTTGGATATGACATTTGTTGATTATCCTGATGAGAAATCTGATCAAATGTTTGCCTGCTCTGGGATGGCTCCTGAAGGATCTTTACGAATAATTCGAAGTGGTATCAGTGTGGAAAAATTGTTAAAAACTGCTCCTATTTATCAGGGTGTTACTGGTACTTGGGCATTGAAAATGGAAGTGTCTGATCCATATCATTCTTTTCTTGTGCTGTCATTTGTTGAAGAAACCAGGGTACTTTCTGTTGGCATTAGTTTTTCTGATGTGACTGATTCTGTTGGTTTTCAGCCTGATGTCTGTACTTTGGCTTGTGGTCTTGTGGCTGAAGGTGTGATGGTCCAGATCCATCAATATGGAGTCAGACTCTGTTTGCCTATTGCAGCTGTGCATCCAAAAGGTGTTCGTTTTGAATCTCCTATTTGCACTTCATGGTTCCCCGATAATATGTCCATAAGTCTAGGAGCTGTTGGAGATGGTATAATCATTGTAGCAACTTCCAGTCCGTGCTTTTTATTCATCCTCGGTATTAGATCCTCATTGACACATCAAAACGAAGTATATCAGATGCAGTGTGTGAGATTGCAGAATGAAGTATCTTGTTTTTCCATACCTCAAAAGCACCTTGAGCAGAGCAAATCGTTAGTAAATTATGGAGATAACCACCATATGGTGCCTTTGACAAATGGAAATAATGACTACATGTTTGTAATTGGTACTCATAAGCCTTCAGTTGAAGTTGTATCTTTTACATGTGACAAGGGGCTGCAAATTTTAGCTATAGGGGCTATTTCATTAACGAACACCCTGGGAGCTACTATTAGTGGTTGTATTCCTCAAGATCTAAGGCTGGTCTTTGTGGATCGTCTGTATGTTCTTTCAGGATTAAGGAATGGAATGCTTCTTAGGTTTGAGTGGACTGTTCCTTCTACCCAGTCATCAGCTAGGTCTTCTTGTCAGCAGTCTGCTGTCAGTTCTTGTATGGTGAATACTCAGGCCACATTGAAGTATACATCTCCAAATCATAAAGAACTGCCAGTATTCAATTCCAATACAACTGGAATGGCTAAAGGACAGTTTCCAGTTAATCTTCAGCTGATTGCTGTGCGCCGTATTGGTGTTACACCTGTTTTCTTGGTTTCCTTGAGTGATTCCCTTGATGCTGATGTGATTGCTCTCAGTGACAGACCTTGGTTAGTACATACTGCAAGACATAGCCTCTCGTATACCTCCATCTCCTTTCAACCTTCCACTCATGTCACTCCTGTGTGTTCAGTGGAATGCCCTAGAGGAATTTTATTTGTTGCGGAGAATAGTCTTCATCTGGTAAGATAAGTCTATACTTGATTCCCAACTTTGGTTTTGATCCGAAAGGCCTCTTTGTGGCGCGTTGTTCTCTGTATCAAGAGAGTCCATCCATAAAATATATGAAGCAATTGAGTACGACTTTTGAAATAGATATTAAGAAATTTACATTTGCCATATAATTATGGTCATTGCAATTCTTAACCATCCATAAGTAGAATGACCCATTTTCTGTACAACACCTCATGAAAAACTTCTTGATGGAAATTTGAAGTAGGATTTCTTTGGTTTATGTGAAATTGCAATTGAAGCCCAGAACTACCGTAAGTATCCTCCTTGAAGGGAAAATTGGTAGCGAGGTGGTTGTTGGGTCGAGTCCCTTGATTCGATACTAACTTTTTCTCTGCCTACTCTCTATTTGCTATTTAATCCTATATTTTTGCTCTGTGTTGGAGCTAGTACAAGCAGTTATGTAATACGTAAGAATAGTATCAAACATGAAACTTGGTTATTGTAAATCTTGTGTGATTGGTTATTGTAAATCTGTACATTTTGAGAAATCTTTAGGGAGCTCATATTCTCACACAGATGGCTTGTTAGCCGATGAACATGTTTGCATGTAATGAGTGATGCACGCTTTTTTAGATAAACTTTGCGATTTATTCCTTGGTGATATACTAAGAAGTACCAAAAGAAATTCCTCCGTGGTATTTTAGCTGGTTTCTTTTGGTATTTACGGTTTTGCCTGCCTCACTACACCTTAACCTTTGAAATAAACATCGAAGTTATTCACCCTTTAGAAATTTCCAGGTCATGCACATTCTATTTTCAGAATACACATGTTCAGTGTTTACTGAGACAATATGATATTGTTAGGGAGAAATGAGGTGTATTATTCTATTTTCAGAATACACATGTTCAGTGTTTACTGAGACAATATGATATTGTTAGGGAGATATGAGGTGTGTTATTTTAGCCTTCACATCCTTTTGCTCATAATGACTTGACTCTTGACGTCAGGATACTGCCTAATTGTGTCATAGGTGGAAATGGTGCCAAGTAAGAGGCTTAATGTGCAGAAATTTCATCTTGGGGGCACACCTAGAAAAGTGTTATATCACTATGAGAGCAGAGTATTGCTTGTCATGAGGACGGATTTGGACAATGATACATGTTCATCTGACATTTGTTGTGTGGATCCAGTGACGGGATGCTTATTATCATCTTTCAAATTTGACTCTGGGGAGACAGGGAAATGCATGAATCTTGTGAAAGTTGGAAATGAGCATGTGCTGGTGGTTGGGACGAGCCTATCTGCTGGTCCGGCCATAATGCCTAGTGGTGAAGCTGAAAGGTTATATATCTACCTCTACGGGGCTTTAATGAATTTTCCAGGAAGTTGCATATTACTGTTAATTACAGTGTATTGCTTTTAGTTTTGGTTAGTAGATTTTATTGTTCTTGTAATTTATAATTTTAGATACATGCTGAATGCAACTGTGGCATGTTTTTCTACAGTACAAGAGGTCGTTTGTTGGTTCTTTGCCTTGAACGAATACAGTATTCTGATAGTGGTTCTGCAACACAATGTTCCCAAACTGGTTCATCGTGCCAACAAAATTTATCTTCTTGTGAAGTTGGTGGTTGTGCTGCAGAACAGCTTTCTACCAGTAGTCTCTGCAGCATGGAAGATAATGGCTGTGATGGAATCAAACTTGAAGAAACTGAAGCATGGAACTTGCGACCAGCTTATTCAACCATTTGGCCTGGGATGGTCCTTGCTGTGTGCCCTTACCTTGATCGGTATTTCTTGGCTTCTGCTGGTAGTTGTGTAAGTCGGAATCTATGTATTCTGCTACAGGAAACCTTGGTGCAGACTGTCGGGGCTCTAAAGAGTGCTATTTTTGTCTTCAGTTTTATGTTTGCAGTTTTCCAAATGATAACCCTCAGAGGGTCAGGAGATTGGGTGTGGGAAGAACGCGTTTTACAATCATGACATTAACCGCGCATTTCACCAGGATTGCTGTTGGTGATTGTCGTGATGGGATTCTGTTCTATTTGTACCATGAGGTCAGCAGCTCTAATATTTGTTTTCTGCGTAGTAATTTGTTCATTTTCCCTGACTGAACATTTCACCAGTAGTATAGGTTGTTTCAAGTCCGAAAGAATTAAGGTTCAAATATTGGAGATGGTAGTATCGAAATACATTATAAGTTTTGGTTGAATTACTATTAATTACCATTTACTGGTTGAGTTCAGGATTCGAGAAAACTGGAGCAAGTATACTGTGATCCTGTCCAACGGCTAGTTGGTGACTGCATACTTATGGATGTAGATACTGCTGTTGTTTCAGATCGTAAGGGAAGTATTGCTGTCCTGTCATGCGCAAATCATTTAGAAGGTAAATTGGACTTCATCCTATGTGTGTGTTTGTGTGTCTTGGACTAGAATTTAAACTACTCTATATAAGTGAAATATCTCCATCTAATCATATATATTCTTCAGTCATAACATATCCAGCGACAGAATATATTCTTTAGTTTCTAATAATTTTCCATGTTTCTCTTTTATTACTTCAGCTTGGCTCATACTGGAAATCTTTGCTATCCTGCTCAAGACCTCTTGGAATTGCTTTAAATTATGATCATCTTAAGCTCCTTCTCTAAAGTGCTTTATTATCTAACAATAGGACTCCAGAGGTGTTAAAACATGCAATATTAAATAAGTTCTTCTGTCCTATAAAAAAGGGAAAAAGTGTTCTTACTTCTATCGAAAAAAACAAAGAAAAAATTATTCCATGAGTTTTATATTTACTGTTTTTTATGACAGAGTAATTGAAATACTTGAGATACTTTGGACATGCTAGTTATCATGGTGAAGCTACACATACTACAAATTGAAATTACCGGTTTATGTTGATCAGTTAGTGTGTGTCAATGTTGCAAGTAAATGTGTTTCTGGACTCATGTATATGGCGTGGGCTGAATTTAACCATGCTCACACAATCATACAGATTTTTTTTCAAGATGTTATAACTTTCATTTGATTAACGGACTTTTATTAACTTCCTGTCACAGATGATGCAAGTCCAGAGAGGAATTTGGCAGTTAGTTGTTCTTACTATATGGGAGAGATTTCCATGAGTATAAGGAAGGTAATATATTAATCTAAGCCCGTGGTTTCAAATAGCTTGGACGTGAACATGTTTATCATGTAGCGGGGACTAGAGAATGAGATCTCTTTCTCTTGATTTTCTGAAATGCCACGAAGTTCCAAATTTGTTAGAAAGCAAATAATGTGTTCAGCATGTGAGAAATGAAGGGTCTTTATGAGAAAAAGTCCTTTCTTTTTGAATTTGACTTAGTAACTGTACCGAGTTGAGGCCTAGTCATGTTTGTTGAATGCTAGAAGTCCAATGAGATACTGTACTTCTTGAAGATTTTGGCATCCCTTAATTTTTGTTACCTTTTACTTGGTATAACTTGATTACTTTTTAGGAGCTGTTTCACAAGAAAAATTTGTGTCCATTAAGCTGTGCAATTTATAAGTTACTCTTATTGGCTTTGTTTTACCAACTGTGTGAGTACCATTTTCAGGCCTTGTGATTCTTGATTGAGCTAATGTTTGTTTTACCAACTGGAAACCAAGTTTGATCTTCTAAAACCAACCTGATGAAGCCGGACTTGTAGGTTTTTCTATATATATTTGAAATTGTGTATATTTAGTGGCAAAATATATTTTGGGTTATCTTTTTAAATAATTCAGTAATTCTAAAATATCCTCTCAATCTAAATTTTTATATCATTTGCAAAACAAAATTGGGTCACACAGCTAATACTTGGCCAGTTTTCGTTATTACTGGTCCGGGGCTAAGATTGTGTTTGAAGTTCATATGGCTGGTGCAAAGAGCCATGTAATGGATGGCTGGAGGGAGCATTAACAAGGAGTATACATGCCTCCGAAGGACTGAGAATTTTATTGTCCTCGTCAGCAAAATCCATCATGGAGTCAAAACCTTTAGGTTACTGGTCCCTGGAACTAAAAGAAGTTGCTTGTAAAATTCAGGAGCTTTTACAAATTTGGATTGGAATTGCAGATCTCACGGCATGGAAATTCAAGATTTGGAATTTCTTTCCAAATCTTGTTCTTGGGCAGAATCTCTGGTCTTTCTGATGAAAACTTTTCCTCAGATCCTTTTAAGGAACTCCATCGGTGTGACTAGTTTTTTCATGGTCCCTTACTCTACTCTGAACTAGTTTTTATGATTGGAATTTGTATTGGATTTTGTATTTTTCTAGCCGAAACGGCGTCTATGTTAATACTGGATGACTTAGTTCAGTTTCCACTATCTTAAGGTCAGGGTCATGCCTAAAATACACACCCCACCAAAACTTTGGTACATGGGTTTTTGTTTTAATGAGAACAATGATGTTTTTTAGCATCATTAGAGTTTTTTAAACATCATTAGATCTGCAAGATATTGCTGTCTCAGTACACATCATTTTGTACGTGATTAGTCATTTTTGTATCTGCTGCAGGGATCGTTTTCTTACAAACTCCCAGCTGATGACCCACTGAAGGACTGTGATGCCGCTAGTAATGTTGTTAACCTGTCACACAACTGTATCATGGCATCTACTCTGTTGGGCAGCATAATAACGTTCATTCCCTTGACAAGGTATGCTGTCTATCTGTTCATCTCTTTTTTCATTTTTCTTTTCTTAGTTCAAGCATATTTATTACTTTCCTTGTTATTTCTTGATGCTGGTGGAACGTGGATATAGCAGTTTGAAAATGGCTTTAATTGCTATGGGCGTGTGCCTATCTTGTAGAATTTAAAGAGTACTTACTATATTACCGTACAAAGTGTTTGACTCTATGCTGTGACATTAGGCTCTCTTATTAATTATTTGGAGTTATTTGAAGTTTGTTAATCTGTTGTTCCCATGAAACGTTATGCAGGGAGGAGTATGAGTTGCTGGAAGAAGTTCAATCTAGGCTGGTGATTCACCCGCTTACTGCTCCTATCTTAGGAAATGACCACAATGAGTATCGAAGCCGTGAAAATCTGGTGAGCCCCTGGGAACTTATTTCATCTTGTGCCATCTACGTGCTTGTGAGCACAAGTCCTCTGTGTAAACACGTTGATTCCTTTTGGGTCGGTGGATAGGTTGGGACAGCGCAGATCCTCGATGGTGACATTCTGAGTCAATTCCTGGAGCTAACAAGCATGCAACAAGAAGCTGTGCTAGAATTGCCGCTTGAGTCACCAAATATTGTAATGTTGAGTTTGAGAACATCTATGCCAGTTACGGTCAATCAGGTTGTCAGATTACTTGAACGTGTACATTATGCCGTAAACTAAATGTCTTTTACCTATATTCTGCGCATTTGTTTAGAAAATTAGAATGTATTTTAGAGTCAGGGACAATGTATTGTGAGAAACGCTCGGATGAATACCACCACCATAGGTGCTCGTCTTTTAAGTACATTTTATTTTGTTATGAGCGAAAAAGAATATTATTGGTTTCACGGGGCTGATGGTGTTACTAGACGCCGTGTGCTTGCGGGTGTACGGCGAACATTGATGTAAATAAAACATGGCTTAGCATTTTTTTCCAACTTGATGTTCTACAACAGAAGTAACTGTATCTATCTGGTTCGAACTCATTGATGTCATATTATCGCCCGCCTGTTAGTTTGTTGTAAATATTAATTAAACTGTTAGTCATGAGATTACTCATTCAAAAGCCAAATAAAATACGTCAACTTAATCATCAAAACCTGCAGTAAAATGCATAATGTTACTAAACCAAATAATTGAGAATTCGTGTCGAAGTTATATTAACATACGCAATCTCAAAATATATAATTTAACATATGGCGTATGGCTCGGTCGTACGTCACTTTTTGGGTAATAACGATTCTGATGCATATTTGCTTACGAATTTAACACATAACATGATGAAATATGATAGGGTGGATGTCCGTCCATATGACCAAATGTCAGGAATACGATTCCCTATACCTTAAGGTTTGTCCCATACGATTTATCTAGCTCACGTAGCTTACGAATTATTATTGGTCAGGAATTCGATTACCTCCAACACCTTATTAGGACGAACTTATCATACCAAGTTTGTTCAATATGATTTCGATATTGAAATCATGAGATTTACCCAATATACACCGAAGGTAGTGTGGCTAAAGGTTCCCACGTTATTGTACAAAAAATGATGAAGATATGAGATAATAGTTGATTTGAGCACAAGATACTCACAAGCCTTCTATGAACTACTTGAGGAGCCCCAAAAGAGATTTCAATTGATTCCACCTTTATATCTCAAATGAATACATGGATGTAACACAATAAAACAAATTTTTTATCCATGTTTGAGCAAAATTTTTACCAAGAGGATTGTCGATATAATACCACAAGGATTAATACTGCGGATAAAAGTTAGCTCAACTATTTAACGACTTGCCACTACTTGCATGTCTAATCTACAAAACTTAGCTCGGCCGCTCCAGCATGTGGTAAGCCCATGGTTATCTCAACAGAAATACTATCTGCAGATCAATAGCTAATAGTCCTCGAAATAATGGGGCACACATCCCCCTTTTTTAATTTATTTCTGCCTTGTGAAGGAACGAAGAATTAACCGTCAAGCAAGAGTACTCTCAGCATAATCCAGTGCCTTCTTCTTCACGTACTCGATTCTTTCTTCATCACCTATGGACTTCTCATACCCGAGATACTTTTTAAATAAGAACTGCAATAGAAAAATCCTCATGTATTGGATGCCATATAAAGGAGCAATAATCAAGTTAAAAAATTAACCAAGTACAATCCATCACCTTCATCTTCTTGGGGGGAAGGCACAAACTTGTTGCTCTCTCAAATAAAGCACGAATTACATCCCCATCACCGAGCCGTATCTCCTGATATAACAACACGAATTACAAAATACGGAAAGGCAACGCAAAGTTGTTTTGTTGGTTGGGAGTAGATTTGTTAATCTTGTTTTATTTATTGACTGAGATTTAGGTGTACGATCTTTACTTGATCAAGATATATGCTCCACAAATCTGTCCTCTTAGGATACTCCCGAAGCATTCCTTCAAACAGGGATCTCCCTCTATCTGGAACTCCACATTTGAACTCAAGAATTGCAGTTTGTGAAATAAATTTTATATGCTTGTGTCGAGGAAGACTCAGAAGAGCACGATTTACAACAGACTGAATCCCATCAGAGTTTTGTTTCAAAAGAGATTGAATGCGACTCAGCCAGACCTGAAAATGCCAAAAAACCGCATCAGCACAAGGAAGCCAAAATGCAATGATAAAAACAGCATGGAAATGTCTGAACCTTGCATGAATGCTTGAACTTCCTAGCCATTTTGTCAAGAAGCTCACTAGCTAATTTGTGTTGTTCTGTTCTTTGGTACATTCCCAGGAGTGCAAGATGCACCTTTTTGGGATCACAATACTGCAATGCTCTTTGAAATATTTTCATAACAGCATCCTGGAACGGAAAAGCAAATAAAGAATTCATAGATCAAAACAATCAAATGATCAGGGATTTTGAATGATTCATATTTCTACTTTTAAGTAGTGTGGACACTGGCCAAACAAAATCTACTTCATTCCTCTACTATTAAAAGGGTGAATAGAGGGTAAAGATTTTGTATTATATAATGTCATTAAAGCACATTTTGTTCCTTAGTCTGTCAAATGGGATTGATATTTCTGGAAATTAGAAGGAAAATATGAGGGCAAGAGAGGAACTTTAAAATGTTGACATCTACATGGGAGTTACATTCTATTTACAACACAAGTACAATAAGAAGATTAATTGAATTTGAAAACAATATAGAAGAAAGGAGTGGGATATCCACTATGATTTATAGTGATAATTGATTAGAACTTTTTAGAATGTTAGTTGAGTACTTTATATTCTTAAATGTAGTAATAAGTCATTAGTATTTGTTTGAGTGTTAAATATCAAACAAAATAGAAAAATATGCTAAATTAAATAAGATTATGCATAAACCCACAAAAGGACAAAAAAAACAAATAAAAGTTTATTTGCACGTCCAACAAAAATATTTATTTCTCTGACCTACTATGATGATTTATTTGATGATATTTTTGGAGTTTATTTCAAATTCAATAATTGGATTGATAATTTTATTTGCTTATTTCTGGTGATTTTATTGTTGACAAATATAGACGTCTTTATATGCGTAAATTTGCTTTAAATTCCTAAACCAAAGCATAAATTTGCTTCCAATCCCCGTCATAAAATAATTTGTTTGCACTGACTGATTCTAGAAAAAAAATTGTTTATACTCCCTAACACATGTTTTTTCCGATACAAATTTGGTACAAATTATTGAAAATAGAATACATAATATATGATATTCGAGTACAAATAATTTTAGATTCAGTACGAAAATTAGAAATTGAGTATAAAAATTATTACAAAATCGTCATTAGTCACATATATTCATGTACTCAAATATCAAATTTCAGTATCGAATTTGAAATAGTTTGTACTCAATTATCATATATTAATACCATATTTAAAATATTTTGTACCGATTTTGACTAAATAAAAACAATTTTATCATTAATACTCAAAATTCATATTAGTACCGGATTTGAAACAGTTAGTACTCAAATATCATATATTATGTGCTCTATTTTCAGTAATTTGTACTCAATTTCTATCGGCTAAAAACAAGTGGTCCTAGGGAGCTTAAACAAAATTTTTTTCAGACAGAAACTAAAAGAAAATTTATGTTTTGGTTTAGGGAGTTATTGGAAATTTACCCTCTTTATATTACTACAAGAGTAGAACAAATAAATAATTAAGATGCTAAATAGTTTAAAAATTATATTATCATGTTATGCAGCAATCATGAATTTTAATTACATGTCAAATACTAGTAGATTGGTTGCATTGATTTTGATAATTTGATTATTGTTGTAGAGCTTACTTAATAAAAATAAATAAAAAATTTTATAAGTTATTCAACAGATCAGCCACTCGATAAAAACAATCACTAGAAGCTAAATAATTAATAAAGAAATAAAATAAAGTAATATAGTCAATTAAATATGCTATGTAATAATAATCATTAAATAAACTAATTACGTTAGGAGAGTACCAATTGATTATTAACAACTTATGGATATTAGAAAAATAATGTCAATGATTATATACGTTAAGTAAGAAAGGAGACTGCCACAAAATAAAAAAAAATGTATAATAACTTATACAAAAAACTTTAATATTAGATAACATAAATTATCACATTCTAAACTTATTTTTCCATGTAAAACTACAAAAGTTATTATCTTAATATGTTCATCATTACTTTTCTCCCAGGTAATTACTAATTAGTTAATAGACAAAAAAAATTTAACAGTAACAGATAAAGTTTTTAAGAAAATATACTACGTGCCAAAAACAAATAATGATATAGAAACACCACTTCAAAGGTTAGAGAATTTCAAGCGGCAACCAAAACTTATCTTATAAACTTTAACGTCATATCATGCTTTAGTATTAAATAAATTATATCATATATAACGAGTATTGACTTGTGTCAGCATGTGCTTCATGCTAGTTCCAAAAAATGAATGATATGCGAAGGAGATTCTTTCAGTACCTCAGGAGGATTCCCATACTCGTTCTCCAAGTTGAAATAAGCAACCCAGATACTCAGTTTATCTGATTCTTCTCGAATATTAATTGTTCTCAGAGCCCTAACATTATAAGATAATAGGATGGATTAACTTAAGGATCATTATGGATAACTTGAAGTGAGAGACTCAGCACGAATTTTGAGGGGTATGCAAGTCAGACTGAGATTAACGAGTTGATAAGAGCGGGAAATAAATAGAAGCTAATTAAGCACATTATTATTATGTATGTTATGGCTTGTACAGCTAAAACAGAAAGGTAAGTCACTGGATGTTAATAAAGCAACAACGCCAGTTGAAGCATTGATACATTATATATGTAACTAGATGTCAATGATGCAGGGTCATAATTGTAACATCTATACACCAACTTTTTGCTTTCGATCAACAACGACAAGTAAATTCGTATAAGAGAGGTAAATGCTTCTCATACCAAAATCCCTATAAAACTCAAGTTCGTTAGAACAAGATAGAATGCATATTGATTCTGCCATTTACCTCTCAGCAATGGATCTTGCCTTCTCAACATCTGCCAAAGAGAGCATAAATGCCATATATTTTATCCATATAAAGCTATTATTAGGCGAGCTTCGAACAAGTTTCTCAAATTCATCGGTGCTCTTTGGGATGTCCTTTTCCAGCAATCTATCTTCAGCAGCCCTTATTTCTTGTTCCCTGCTCAGATTTGATAAAAAAATTACACTGAAAAGTTGCAATGCAACAGGAATTTAGTCAAGTAAAAATCAATAGGTTTCTGTTTCAATGTAAAAACCAAATGTTTGATGGAGAGGTGAAGGAAACATTAGAATTTTTTTACGCACCACAACAAACATGTTTTGAATTTTAGTGAACATTGTTGAGATTGTGATTTTCTGAGAGGAGGTTAATTATCAAAATTGCATTAGACGAGCCAAATGCAATTTTCAGAATTATCATCTATAAAAGCAATTTATTTATGCATTGTGACTTTACCTATCTTCTCTAGCTTTCTTTTTTGCCCTCTTCTTGTTTTTCTCTTCAATGATTTCTGCATTAGCAGCATTTGGTTCATCATCAACATCTTCTTCATTATCTGGTATTTCCATATCATGAAGAGGAACCTCAAGTGGTGGAACAAGAGCCCTATTTTCAAAATCAGCTAGCTTTGAATGGTAACCACTTTCGGCTTCGAGATCAATGTTATCAATCAAAGCAGAAGTTCTCTGTAGCAATGTTTGTGATACTGCTACAGAACTATTTTTCTCAATGCCATCATCAAGGCTTTGTGTGGAAGTAGTTTGCATTGTTTCCCCATCTTTAAAGTATGATACCTTCATCCCAAGAGAAACTCGTTTTCTCTCCTCATCCACCTGGAAAAAAATCCCATGAATTAAGCAATAGAGGTTTAATTTAAGCCAAAAGAAAGAAAATGAAGTGTGGAGGCTCATCCTTTGAACCTCCAATTCACAAGGTACTCAAGAGAAGAGGAGGGACTTGAATTCATGCAACAATGAAAAGGAGAAAAAGGATAAAAGGATGCAATACATGATTGTGCAAGCATCAGAAAAAGGCCTATAGTAGCAGTTGTTTTGTTAGTTTGTTTCATTCTCAGATTGATTACTTTCTACATACGTTGTATCGAGTTGTTCACCATTTTTCTTTCAATCAATGCAACTTCTTCATATCATTAACAAAATTACGTTCTTTATACTGAAGGCTGTGTTTACAAGTGGGGTGTCATAAATAGATGAATGAGGCCAAACAAGCATCAAGAAGTGTCAGCACTGTAGGAAGGAACTTTAAGAACTTCATTTGGCTCATCTTCTTGTACTCCCTTATCTTTCCAATCTGGGTATGTAATAGGTCAATACTCAATATGTTTGCTACGCTGTTCCTGATGAGCTTAGTAAAGAATGGACTTACCTTCAAAACTTTTGCAGTCACTCTTTCCCCTACATTAAATTTTGTTTCTATATTGACCAAATGAGTATCTGAAAGCTCTGAAACATGGCATAGCCCAACCTGTACAAGGTAAAGTGCCATTATCAAATGAGTAAAGTTTAAACACAATCAGCCACTGGAAGCTATCTAGCATTTTATGAGATATAAAACAGAATATGGAAACAACAGGCATGACGCCATTCTCTCATTGCTGAGTAAATGCAACCCTTTGGTATGATGGGAAGCACAGAAGAAAACCTCCAACCCAACCACCCAGGGGAAAAGCAAACTCAGTCACAATCAGTTGGTCAACTCAGAAAACAATGGGTGCTAGAAGCGCAATTTACTTTATAACATCCATCAGCAATGACCGCAAATGTCACAAGTCATTGTAGTTGAACATATCTGAATATAATTATTAAAATCCGGTTTTGAAACTAGAATTAAAACACAAAAGGAAAAGGTTCACTAACCACATTTGTTTTATCAATAGATATAAACAATCCATACGTTTCCACACGCTTGATTTTCCCAGAAATAATGTCTCCAACAATAATGCTATTTAAGGAAGAAGCATCAGGATTTGGCCCACTGGTTGCAATTGGACTCTTAAGTGTTAACTCAACACGGTTAGACAACGGCTCGACAGACAGCACCCTGCATTAGAAGTGTCAATGGTTGCAATAGTGACATTAACATGGAGATTCACTGAACAAATACCTACCAGCCACTCACGAGTTTTCCAACAGGGAAATCTTTTTCTGGATTATCAACAAAATCGACTGACAAATTAGAAAGAAGAACTTTTGCATCTATCTTACGTGACAGCATCACAAAGCATCCTTTTGTGGAGATATTTTTCACATAACCCTACAGCAAACAATTTTGGAAATAAACTAAATATCCCAAAGAAGAATGAAATGAAACAACACAATGTTCAGGGGAAATATCAGAACTTAAACTGGTGAAATGGAGAGCACAAGTGAAGAACGATGGACCCACAAAATATCATTACTAGACGAGAAGAAAAAAGAATATATATGGAAGTCCACTATCACTACCTGAACAACCATATTAGGACAGAGGTCAGTTACTTTGTCAACGTGCTGAGTAGACGAATGCCTAAAAACAATTTATAAGTGCAGTTGTTACATCAGATACTGTAGAAGCAGTTCCAAAAAATATCTGATTAATATGTGCTATGACAAAAACAACCGACATCTATACAAACAATAAACAAAATATAGGTCGAAGGTTAGAATCTAAAAATGTAAAACCACAATATGTTGTTCCTCTACAGTTCAACAAAAAAAGAAAATTAAAGAAGAAGTTCAGCCTGTAAGTCAGGATATAAAAACATAAGCAAATGCAAGTAATTTGAGCTTTCACAAATGTTTCAAATCATTTGTCCAACTGACCGAGGGATATCCATAATAATTGGGTTGCAACTGCATAAATGTGCAGCCAGTCTTTTCAGAAACCTGTTTCATGAATTATATTTCCACAACAAAGACACAGCACGAATTCTTTTTTGTTATTTTTTCTCATTTCGATACGAGAATTTGGTTCAACTGCATAGTAAATAGGAAGTGTGTCTGCCGTGAACGCATCTTTTGCATAGATTTGGTAGTAATTCATAGCCTAAAAATGCAAATGATCCTGCCATAAGATTTTCTAAACCTTTTCGTCATTACCTCAATGTATGTTTGTGCAGCAAATATGTGAAATAATAGTGGCTTCAAAATTGCATGGCAAGAAAGAAGGGAACCATATGTTGCCGAGGAAAAGGTAGCAAAAATAGTTTATCAAAAGAGAATGTGTTATTTATAAAAGGCTTTAGTGTTATCTAATAAATGTTAAGCTATCTCCCCTCCCTGCTTTTCAATCTATTCAATCATTTCCAATACCAGACTAACTCAAATCAGAAATGTCACCATGTCCTTTGCTCATAAACAAAACAACTGCATTCCGAAGTGGTTTCAGGCCCAATAACGCCAAATAGCATACATGTGTAATCTATTTCTAAGTCTAAATTGGCGAAGATCAAAAATCTAGACTTACATGCCGCTACTATGCGCAGTCAGACTCAGATCATGTCTATCATTGGAAGTTGATCGCAGAGACAAATCAATGTGGACGGTCCCATTGGCAGTACGAATTATTTCCAGAACTTTGCATTTCACAAACTGTCCTTCGCGGTAACCAGAAATTGGGTCAGAGACCCATGCATCAGTGAGTTCAGTAAAATGGACCTTACCATAAAGGTGCTCGTCAATTTGGACGAGCAATCCACCAACACCAGGAAGAACTTTAGAAATCCTGCCACCCACATAGGTACCTTCAATGAAACGGAACTCTGGATGACAATAAGGATCATTCTCATTATGTTCTTCAAAACCAACAGCCAATGGGCGCAAAACCAAACGTAGTAACTTCTTCTCCTCATTTACACTAATAACATGACCAGACAGTGCTTTTCCAACAAAAAATCTCTTCTGGAATTCTTCAAGCTCAGAAGGCTCACATGAACTGTCAAGAACATGCAATCGAGCCTTCACCTTCCGAGATATAGTCAACCAGGCCCACTGATGGTCAATTTTATAGACATAACCAGAAACATGTTGCCCATATGAATAGTTAAAACCTTCAGTAGGAATCAAACCGTCGATGTGACTGGATCCTGTATGTGATTTCAAAAATCATTCACCACTCTGCAGATATTGAAGTATCTAAACTTGAAATTATAGGGCAAAAATCAAATTTAAGCCTCACAAGTCACAATAATAGTGGGCATATAATTCAAGAGGAAAAACTAACAAAGAAAGAATGAGAGATGTATTAAATCCACCTAGGTAATAGGCTTTAGGCAATCAGCCGCATAAATCATAAAATGAAGAGATACCAGGGGCTGGACGCAATCAGAATAGAACGAAAAATAAGGGGTACAAGAACTGCATAGAACTGTAGTAGCTGGACGAAAGGGAAACAAATGACGGATAAAAAGCACGTGTCAGGAACTAAATGAAGAATTTTGCTTCATTTGCATTTGTATAAAAGCGTACAGAGATACACACTTTTTGGTGAGAGCCATATTCAGGATGCTCTTCAGTAACTCAACATGTTTAATCATACGTTCGATAAACATAATCATTTAATGCTTTCCAAATAGAAAAGCACAGACCACTTAATTGCTTCCAGTAAAACTCCAAGGTTATCACAGGCTCCAAGCATACAAATCATGATAAAATTGTTATGGACAACCTCATGTTCATGAAGCAACAGAGAAAATAGTCAGCACAATAATGTTGTTCAAGCTATAATACATTAAAGAGTAATCAAAAAGCATGCACACATTAAAGAGTAATACATGACAGTAACAGGATCATAAGAATTTAGATTTTACGTGTACGCTTCTCAAAAGAGCTTTTTATCAGCTGTTCATGATTTTTCCAATTCATTAATTTGATACATTGAGTCATGAACAACACCACCTTTCACATGACGCTCAGATATAAATTATCGATGATGCCTACCTTTTAGAATGGAAGGCTTTATGGATAACTCCCATGGACAACTTCCTTTTCTACTGTATGGCATACTACCCTTTGAAACAATTCTTGCTGACAGTGTTTGGCCAACTCGGTAGTCACCAAATGGGGTATCACTAGAAACATCATCAGCTGCCTGTCAATGCACATCGAAATCATTCACAAATTTCCATCTATATATAGAATGATGGAATAAACAAAAACTCTCTTTAATCACATATATGCTCGATAAGATAAAGTCACCACCTCTGTTACATGAATTCTTCCATGAAATCCAGAACCAAATTTCAATCTGAGTTCAAGAGGCTTTATATCGGTAATCTGAAAATTAACAAAAGATGCACATTCAATGAAGGTCAAAATTGCTCTGGAATATATTGGTCACTCGTCATTTGAAAGCTGTTTGTGTCATGACACGACTAAAGAAAAACTGGTCCGCACCTCCACCCGTACAAGAGACCCAACATCATAGCTAGACTTATTTTTTGCTCGTTTAGAACTGGAAAACTCTGTGCCATCGCTTAAAGATTTAAGAAGTAACAACAATCTCCCACATGTAGGATTTGGAAGAGCCACTACACTGGCGGTGACACTGCATCAAAAAAGTACAACTAACTGATACAAGAAACACAGCTAGTAAAATAGTTCTCAAAAGTATAGTTACACAAAAATTTACATCACTGCAGAATTTTTCACGGGTTGATATGATAAATGGCAAATCCCAAAGGAAATTACATTATAAAAAGAACAGGCAGACGCAGGAGTTACTATTAGATAAGAGGTCTCCCCACTATGATGAAAAGTAAGCACTTCAAGAGAAAACTAGAACTGCAGGTTCAAGCTAAAGGTCAACCTATATATCTTCAGCTTTATTCTTAGATAGTACAAACCACATACTTCTTTGTTTACGCTCCCAAAACATTACATATACCATCATTGACTTATTTTTGCTAGTATCGTCCACATCTGTGAGGTAAAGGTACCTTTTAAACTTTCGTCAGTAGCATATACTACAGTTTTATAAAGATCCCCACCTCTCTAGATAGTTGATAATCACCAGTAAAATAAAAAAAAAGAAAAAAATTTTGATGTCAGATGTGCATTCTTAACCAAAATTATGTTCAATGACTGCTTATCAAAGAACAAGATTAGGTCCCACTCGTTGACTTATTTTATACCATGATGCACAAACTTAAGAGGTACACCTCCCAAAACAAGATGAAGAAAGGTCAACCACAAAGCTTCCTGGAAGAGCAATGGCAGACATACCTTTGTCCATTGTTATATTGTTTAGGTGGCAATTTCTGATTGTTATAATCAGTTATTGATGCATAGCCAATCGCAAAATTATGTGATGGAATAGACAGAACCTGAATCAAGAAAAACAGAAATGTTTAAAAATCATATACGCTTCAAGTAATAAGTAAAACATATATTAATAAATAAAAAACTAACCAAGTAAGTTTCCTTCACAACTTCGACCACAGCATTCACAACTTGATTTAATTCCAACTTTTTATATTCTTTTCTTTTGCGTTTCTGCAAAACAGTTTAAATAAAAAAAAATAAAGGGAAAGAAATGTGAATCTGTCAACGTATAAAAATAGAAAAATGTTTAAACCTACAAGCATTAGTCACAATTGCACTGAAGCAATTAATGGATGATATCACATCAAAGCATGCTTGAGTGAGAGGAAAAAACACTCAACAATCCTGACTTGGTAGTAGTTAAAATAGAAGGCTAACCTGTGCAGATTTCAAGATGAGGCTCTCTTCTTTTGGTCTATTAAGAAACTCTGGCTTTAAACTTAGATCCACAAGGCGCTCTATCTTAGATACATCAATAACCAGAGCTCGAATAGTAGAGTTGTTTTCCACAGTGGTTCCAGCCACTGAAAATTTTATGCTAAATGTCATTTTTCAAGCAGGAAAATATGGTAACATAATATTTCTCCGTGACTTACACTGATAATGTGAAATAAAACCATAGACATCATTGTACTTCTCAAAGCTGATTATGACACCAAAATCCTTAGTTTCATGAACTTTTCCTTCAACGATGCTGCCAATATCAAAGGCGGAAATCCAACTCAAGCCAGAGTCTTCAGAATCCAACAGTTTCAGCTTTGCAATCTGGACAAGGTAATAAAAGAAGTTCAAAAAATTTAATAGCTATTACAATTAATTCTAGTAGCAACTAGTTGAGGACAAAACCGAATAATTGTTGGCAAAGAGAGAATGGTGTGTCATGTGAAATGTCTGCATCATGATGTTGAGATAAGATCCAATTCCTTCGTTAGGTTACATGACGAGAAATTAAGCACTACCTTTTCTTCCAAAAGAAAGTGTTCCTGTATAAAAGATGAATCTGTAGAACAGCACAAAGACTGCTTCAGCGACAGGGTTATTCTACCCGTCTCACTATCAACCTGGAAAGAAGAGCAGAGACATTAAAGGCACATATAATTTCGCCTACTGTAAAACAATCCCAATTTCTACTTACGTCAACAATGTTGCTACGAACAGACTGGCCAACAAAAAAGACCTCAGAAAGATCTGTTCTCCAGTGATCAGTAGCCTTCATGAGATTGCAAGACTTCAAATTTAATATAAACTGCCAACTGCTCCTTACTACAACAAGTTTAAAGAAAAAGAAACTGCGCAGAACATACCTTGCTTTTGGGAGCAAAACCAGTTAGACGTCCTATAAATCGAACGAAGCAACCACTCTCAATTATATTACACACATAACCCTGGTCAAAAAAATGCTCATGAGCTTCTTAAAGAAGCAATGGACATCATCAGAGTAAAACTGGTTCTCCTAAAGATGAAATTATTGTTCTTCCATGTAAACTATAAGTTAGCTGACACGAAAGATGGCAAATACTCGTGCTCTTGAAAGATAAATTTCTCGTTGTTCTAGAAAAAATAAGTTTGCTACCGACTAAAGCCGTGTGCAATGAAAATGCAAGCATGGTTTGGGGAGGAGTTTTTCAATGAAAGGTCCCCCTCCTCCCTATAGAGTGCCCAAGCCAGGCGATCTAACCAAGTGCGATTCCGAAAAGAGTGATTCCTTTTTCACCACGGGGAAAGGCAGCAAAACACTCGTGCTCCTTAAAGATAAATATTTTTTATTTTTCTTCCACATAAACCACAAGTTTGCTAGCAACAGAAAGGCATCGGATAGAGGAAAAATGATTTGGTAGTGGCAATCAACACTCAGAGAACATCGTCAAATGCGACAAAAACCAACATACTTACAGGCACCGTAGTATGACAACGAATTTGGGTAGCATCAACAGGAAGCTCTTGAGCTGAGTTAATTAGTGAATACTTGGCAGTGAGCACAAGAGTGTTTCCTTCAATATCTGCATAATGTCATGCAGTAAAATGATAAATGGTCAAAGTCATACTTACGATTCCAACTATATTCATAACACAACAATTTTTTTAGATTTATAACTTTGCACAAAAGATTATAATCATAAGTGAGGTTCATCGTAATAAAAAAAAATGATAGAAACGAAAATATATTAATACGAACAATAACATTAATTACAAAAAGCAGACCAGAAGTCCCGCCAAGAAAGGAAAAAGCCAGTCATACTAATAAAAGGTTAGACTCCAATCATGTATATCAGACACAACAAAGATTTGAACTCCAAATCTTCAACATCCAGCAAGGAACGCCAAATGTATCTTGTCCCACCAATCTCCCGGGATGTCTTCGTCTTATAAAAAACCCCTCTATTCCTATCTAACCAAACTAACATATACAGTGTTCTCACCTCCTGCCTAAATCTCGATCAAGATCAGCTGCAAATAAATTCTTAATAGATCTCAGAAGAACCAAAACCAAGCTAAACACCGCCAAAGCTTTGAACCAAAACCCCAGGGGCACCGGCGAGTTTGGTAAGACTTGAGGCAATGTTGCGAAGCATATTCCGGCTTCACGGGTTCGATTCTCGTGTGGAGCATATTCCCCACTGAAATATTGTGGGGGTAAGTTCCGGAAGTTAGTCCGTTATACAAGTCCTCTCCCCCGGCCCACTGTCTGCTCGTGCATATCCCTCGATTTAAAACATGTATGGACCAAGGGACCTCTGACCTATATAGAGGATTAGCCCTTTAATAGGCTAACCTAAAAAAAATAAAAATAAAATAAAAATAAAATAATAATAATAATAAAAAGGAAAATGAATAAATGGTCTTGGGTCTCCGCCTCTTACACAACACACTAGTTGGAGAAAGAGAACAAGTAGGATGCCTCGTTTTCATTATCTCACAAGTTGATAATTTTCCAAGCACCAAGTACATGAGAAACACTTGAACCTTGGATGGGTCGGTGTCTTGTAAATGGTGTGACAAAGAAGAAAAAAAAGGAAAAAGATGTCTGAGGAAAATTCAAAGAAGGATTCCACTGAAAAAAACCTGAAGAGTCACAAACCCATCCACTTCCTATGATAATCCACTCATCCAATCAATCTAAAACTATCCAAGGACTCTAGCAAAATGCTCAAATCAATCAACTCCTTGTCCCTCATCCTTCAAAATGAAATTATGCAATGATGGTAACTAACAGTACACATGCTACACCATACTCATTTTGTTTCAGCATATAATAAATCTTAGACGAGTTTATGAGATCCCATAGATTCCCTATACCCAATCATTACATAATATCAAACTGAGTTTGGCATGTAAAAAATTGATTAGAAGAACAAGATTTTTGACATCCCTTAAAACAAGGGTTCAGTGAACTATTTACCTATTTTGTCGCAGTAGTACTCCTAAATAAATGTGTTCTCAGTATATTGCAAAAATATTTAAATTGCATTAATCCTTGATATGCATGATATCTAAACTTTCTTTTCTACTTTTAGCATCAAAATACTTTAATCACGCAAATTCAAATGGATTATGTCACGTGGATGCAAAATTTAAAGGTTAGGTACAGTTTCAATTGTATCTTTTTCTTAATTCAGACAAGCCAAAATGCTCTTTATGACCCAATTTTGTAAAAGTATGAGTAACACAAAAGAAGGTTTTACAAGTTTGCCAACTAAAAAAGGTAATGGGAAAGCAAATGATTACCGAGAACCAATAGTTGGTGAAACTGATAACCTGGCTTCAAGGCAGACACCATCAAAGTCGCAAGCCCTGTTGCATTTTGCAACCAGAATCAAACACAAGCAACATATTGCGAGGAAATTGGTGAAAGTGAAACAATTCATGAGCAAAACCAGTAATTTTACGGAACACGGTTATATTACCATGGTGATCTGCCAAATGCTCGAGAGAAATTGTGCCTTTCATGTGACTTGAGGCCACATCTACTACAATCTCATGTGGTGATACCTGCTCAACAACTCCAGCAACCACGCTGCCTGGTTTTACACTTTCAACCCCTACTTCCCTACCATATGTTTAAAAGAAAGGGAGAAAAAAATCAATCATTCACAGATGAATGAATATGTTGTCAAGGAATAAAAGAGAGTCATGAGCGCTCTCAGGTAATATTTTATTGGTCAAGATAAGAAACCATTCACAACCTAACTACATTTCAAGTAGAAAAAGTAAAACTAAACCCTGTAAAAGAGGTGGATAATTTCCTTCATAAAAATGAAGTTCAAAAATTTACGAATCGGTGTTGCTAAAATGGTCATATACTTTGCCACAAAATTGCAGCTTTTGTAAATCACGTAACTAAATCCCCTGTAACGTAAAGCAAGGCATAGTTCATGAATCAATGTTTACATAAAGAGTGAGTTGAATGACCATATAGAGAACTGAACCTTAAATTATTCAGATTTCAGAAAGTATCAGCAAAAGTCAAAACCGAAGAGACAATATTTCTATAAACCATTTCCATAAAATTTGTTCCAAAACACCCATCCAAATCAAAATATAACACATTTTTTGCAGAATTGACCTTTGTTTCTAGTCATAAAGGATTCACTGAATTACATTAAAAACCTCACTAAAATTTTATTCATTAAACTCTTAAAAACAGATTAGTTTATTTAAATATGCCATAGTTCAAGTGTGCTATTTAGTAAGATTAGCACGATTATGGCACGTATAATATAATTATAAAGTTATAATATAATTATAAATCATGCTAAATGTATAACTAAATTTAAAATGTTTATGGTATCAAATTCTATCACATGAAAAAATAGCAAAACTATATAAAGAAAGAAAATTGCAGTAATGTAATACTTGCCCTAATTGTATAAACTCAACAATTACAAAATTATATTCAATTGATAGGTAATTAAATAAAGCAAAACTAAAACAGTTACATTGATTCCATCAAAATAAATCTGTTTACTGTGTTTTGTGGAAAAATATTGATTTTTTTACAAGCTCGGCTTTTGGTATGAAATTGGTAGATAACTTTTATAACAAAAATTTTATTGCATGAGATTCCAGGATGTGGAACAATATTTGATGAGGTTTTTTGGTAATTTGCTTCAAATTTCCATATTAAAAACAAGGCAGGAAAAACAACAAAAAAGCAAAAAAGCCAGCCAGACGAACAACAAAGCAGAAAAAACAAGTACAAATTGAAAATTAAAAAAATGATAGCAACCTTTTCATTTATTATTCATGTTATCATCAAAAAATTTCAATTACATTATTGGAATGGCGACTAACTCAAAGCAAATATAACAGAGATCAAGAGAAACAAAACCTTGTAAGTGACATGTTCAAACTGAGGTGTATGCGACGAGATGCAGGAATGCAGTTTACAACTCTGCATTTGACAACTTGCTCGACATGATACATTGAACCTATATCACTCCCTGGATCCAAACCAAGTTCATATCTGCACCAAGATCAACATGCATTTCAACTTGGCTGAAGATTACAAAAATAAAAATAAAAAATCATCGTATATGATTCACTGCAGATGTTCACAAAACGCTATTCCGGAGCATCCTGAAACTAACCTAGGTGCAAATCCTTGAACCCCATTGTAAAACCGAACAAAGCATCCATGCTTCTCGATCTTCGTAATCCACCCATGTGTGACTAATGCATCAGTTGCATCAGCATAAGAAGTAAGAATATGTAACTTTGACTTCACCTGTAATGATCCCAATGAACTTTAAGAAAGCAACAAAACAACGTTGAAGAAATGGCAACAATTGACAATGAACAAACTGAAAATCTTACCAAACTTAAAGCAAACTTTTAATTTTCAGCTTACAAACGTAAAAACAGAAAATACTTGAAGAAGAATACAAGTTACTTCAATAATTGACAACCTGTTCCCACTCTCAGTCACACACATGAACAATGAGATGAACTTACAGACTAGTTTGACCTCAAAAATGGTACGCGTCAATAGAACCAGTAAGTTCAAAATCTAAAACCATAGCCAGGTCCTCTTTATAACTTATACTAAAACCAAGTTCGCTTAACATTTTTCTTTATAAATCTAAAAGACTTCCAAATTTGCTCAACTGCAGTATCTATTCAAACCACCCGAGGTTTGAAACCATGGGTTTGCTTGATCCACAGAATCCATACGCGACTTCTAATGCTAGATATAAGACATTGGCAAAAGTTGTAACCTATAAACTGAAGTGCTTTAAATCAGGTTTCACATAAAAAGGGTACAGAAGAAAAAAGTAGAAAACACTCGAGTAATTTGACGAAATTAAAAGCCCAGGAGAAAGCATACAAGAGTTTTCTTGTGTGTAACAGTTATCCGCTTGGACTTGCAACCAAGAACACGAAAAAGTAACTCAACTCCGACCTGTAAATTTCATACAAGGAATAACTTTCACTGATGAACTAAGAAGTGCAAGACCATTCAGAAAAACCTGTAAAACAACCTGAAACTTCTTCCTAGGCTTCAGTATTTCAAGCTCTGACATATGTCGGAGAGGACATAGGGCTTTCACGCCACTGGCTAATTGTACAATAGCACCAGAACGGTTAACTGTGATGACTTTAGCTTTTACCACCATTCCAGGCTTTACATCAGAGTGAGTGAAAACTGAACCTTCAAATGCACTAGTCTGAGAAGCAGAAAAGACTCGAGCATATCAGCGCTATTATAAAGCAAACATATGGAGTTTGGTATAATATGCAAAGGAGATATAATGATGCATCGATAAACAAAGAAGGAAACAAAAGTATAAATTAGGAACTAAAGAGAATATATGCCATCAGTAGATCACCATATTGCTCCAGACAACAATTCCAAATGTATGGCACCCTCCTAACTTGTTGTGTGTCTAACAATCTTGTAAACTTTTTTTTTGTACAAAGAACAAAAAGAGTAATTCATAAGCATTTTCCTGAGGCCCTGATTCTACTGATCATAACTTCAGATTTCTACTTTTGCAGGATCTACATGAGCTCAAATATCATTTTCGGTTTTCAAATGCCTTATCATGAACATCTTGGGTAACATCTATCCCATGTCCAAGCCATGCTTTAATTCAACAATTAGTGAATGGAAAATTATTACTGCAGATTAATTGTTCGAAACATTTTATACAAGTCTTATATTCATGTTTCAGAGGAGAAATTTGCAGTCATTTTGAGGCATTTCATAAGATCCATCGACTAGCATATGTTTGATTGGAGCAATTCCCTGCAAGCATGAATTTGGCCAGTGAAAGACACAGAGTTACAGACATTGATTAACAGTGTGAAAACAACCTTCAAAATACCAGTCGCAAGTCCTTCTAAGCGCCTAAATCCAAGTACCCTTACACGAACAAGGCTTCCTTCTTTAAAACACTTCTCCAACTTTTGGACTCCTTTGTCTGCGACATCAGTTACCTTAAACCGTCGCAATGATATTATCAGTGAATGTGCAGTGCATGGATCAAAATACATGAGGATGCATAAAAAACTTGAATACTTACATTCACATATATTGGGGTAGGAACTGGTATTGTTGGAGTCTCCAGAAGAAGACCTGACCCCTTATCAACCCTGATTACTTTAGCTTGATCGAAGATATCGCCGACTTTTACGAGCTGATTTACAAATAAATCACAAGATAAAAGTAGGGTTAGTGTCTCTTTTAATATTTTGTCCATCCACTTAAAAAGTGCAATGAAAGGGACATCGCAGACAGGTACTTACGAAAATGGAAAAAAGCAGCAAGGTCAAACAGTTAATGTAAGATAGGACCAGAAACTAAGTATTACTAATACTTAATTGGCAAGCATTAGATGTTGATTTCAACATGAAAGATGGTAGCAAAAACGCTATAAGTGCATGAGGAAAAACAAACTTACAGATGGTGGAGCTTTGTTGCTGACTAAGTAAGGATTAAGTGTTAAACCAACAGCCCTAGTTGAAGGATCAATAAATAATATCCGAGCATTGACCTATACCATTTACAAATAAGAGTGAAATAACCGAATTGAACCCGACTAGAATAATAAAATATATTTCACAAAAGTAAAGTGATAGACTACGTCAGGCCCATTACATGCAGGGGTTGACAAATAGGGAAAACTATTCATCCAATCTAATTAGTACGGTCAACGGGAAAAAGCAGTACCCTCATATTGTTGGAATAGTCATTCTTCCATTTTGGAGAAGGAAATATTCTATCCAAATTGAACACATCAACCTGCCATATCAAGAAAGATGGATCATATAAGCAAAAAAATAGAACACATTGCAACAATACCTGGCAGCAACTTAATCATACAAAGGATGCCATACATACAGTTCCTGTAAAATAGGTGAGGAAAGATAACATGATTCCATTTTCAAGGGTTGACTGCACACGAGCATTAACCATCATGCCTGGAATGAGAAGATCTAATGAAACACCCTTGAGCTCCTTGGTCTACACAGATAGGCGCGGATAAAACCCATAATAATTTTTCAGAAAAAGCAAAGTTGGCTCGATAGATGACTAGGAACTTACCACACATTTTGAAACAACATCAGGGTCAGGATCCATATGGACTACTTTACGTACTCTATCTACACTTGTAACAACACCTTGTAATATCTGACCCACTCTTGCTTCACTGCTTCCTTTTTCTACAAAAAAGGGTGCAGGGATCAAACATTCAATTCAAGATCTCAAGTTCAATAGGGATTATTTGCATTATCATAGATGACAGTTATTCATTTGGTAGAATTATATTGATCTGATCAGAGAAGAAGATGCAGAAAAAGCACATAATCAAGCTTTAACACATGGAAATTCAAGCATGAATTTGTTTTATAGGAAACAAACTTCTATTAATAAATAATATAAATAGTTACAGACAGTGGAAAAGAAATCTACTCAAAAGGGGAAAATGAAATTTCTCTAATCCCTACATAGATCCGAAACCGAAAAAAGCTTAAATTTCCTATGTTTTTTAATCCACCTTCGAACCCTATAATCTTACCCCAATAATCCTCGAGCATGTCTTCCTGATCTTCAAAAAATATCCTATTCCTTTCCAACCAAACTGATCAGCAGACATAATTAACTATCACAATCCAGAAAAGTCTACCCCTTAGGCCTATATCGCAACCGAGATCATCTTTGAGTAAATTCAGAACAGATCTAAGAGGAACCCAAACAATCAGTTCCGCCAATGCCTTGAACCAAAGAAGTTTGTAAAATGGCAATGAATCAACAAGTGATCCTAAGTCTCAACCTCTTGCCTACACAGCACACAACAACTTGGGCATACAGAACTAGAATGACATCTTCTGCAACACCTCGCAAGTCAGTAATTTCCAAGCACCGCTTCCACGAGAAAATTTGAACCATGGAAGTAATCGCCGGTTCCCAAATGGAACAGTAAAGACGAAAAGACTAGAAAAAAGATGACAGTCCCAAACCCCATTCCTAGTATCTACAACTCCCTCGAACAAATTGACCTTATCTAATGACTCTGGCAAAACACTCAAACATTCGCTTCGGGCATAATTGTCCACGCTAAGGAAAACAAATAACCCATTGATATCAATTGGAGGAAAGACATTCCTAGCACAATCAGAATGATGCATAACCCACAACAGACTGCTAAACAAGCAAGTGTTTGCCAATATATTGCTAATATTCATATACGCTTCAAAAATTCAAATCTTCCTAAGATTAACATTACCCAGTTACTCATATTTATATGCAACAAGGTTCCTTGATAAGATTGATGTAGAATTAGAGAATATCTGAACATCTCCAGAACACTTCTAAAGAGGCACAAATGTAGATTTTGAAAGAGCTTATTCTGGACATATTTCATATATGAATCTATCTGATTCAGAAGATAAAATTTTCCATCAGTATCTCAATTCAAACATGGGTTTAATTCGCACTCCATGTTCTGAGAAATATAGTGATGATTTGATTACGTCTCGTTGATTTGAATATCATTTATTTTTGGTAGATTCATTTGATTATCCCTTTATTGAGGGAATCTGTTGTAAATATCGTTAAAGGGATGTGCTATACCGTAAATACACAAGGATTATTTCTCTAAAGAAGTTTCTACAATATAATGCCCTGTGATTGGAAGAAGCAAAATGGAGAAAGGGTCACCAGATTTGTTGTGTTTTGACATAAATCCTGCAAAATAACAGCATCCAAAATGGAGTATAAACCCATGATCTTCGATGCTTTTCACATATGCACTCAGCACCTAAATACAAAACAGAAGTATGTTATTGCAAATGTTTAAACAACCAAGATGTGAGAGCGTCAAAGAAGAAAAACAAATGGCATAACAATAGTAAGCACCTCTCTGAAAGTAACTATGATTTAAAGTAAGTGTGAGCAACACATAAGGGATAATCGCAGATGTTTTGCTTGCACAGAATAACAAATATGTGCTTATGGGCAATACCCAACTCTGATAATCCGGATAGTTACACAGTTTACAAAATCTTGTGTCTCCCATTAAATATAATAACAAAATTTTTCCAGTTGATCACTTGACTGATTCCATGACCAAACCTAATTAACTCTTCATAGCACACAGATAATACGTTAATAGAAGTTCTTCAGACTGAAAACAAAGATCTAAAGCTTCAATACCAAAACAGAGAACAGAAATAGGAACCTTTTCTAAAGCCAAAAGCAAATCTTTAATGGGTTACACACAGACATACCATTCCTTCTTGGATGATATCCAGAGTTAAGCCTTTGTGCAACAAAGATAGATGAAGAGAGAGCCAGATCTTTCGATTTGCAATCTCCTTTTTATCATCATCTACTTGTAGGACAATGCAAGATACAAGCTGTGCAACATATATGCTAGAAAGGAAATTCTTTTCTGCATCCTGTCACAAGCAATTAGAATTAGGGCCAGAGCAGTGTGGTCTTAATCGTAAACTAACACGATCTCTCCCCTAGACACTTCGATGAAATGAAATGACCACATTCCTATGAAAACTTAATGATGAAAAAAATAGAACAGAGATCCAAAAGGAAGTACCCGTTCCAGTTCACCACTCAATATTGGATCAGAGGCCTCACAAGCACGAACTATCCCCCGTAAACCCCCTGGGAGACTAACTACAATATCCTTCTCGTTCACTTCAGCAATCACACCCCACAATTTCATTCCTGGAGAAACATTCTGAAATACAAAATTAAGGAAGAAAGCTGAAATTTTTACAACATTCAGAAGACAATTACGGAGCGAATAATTTATACATTCGAATAATATCATGAGCCACAATCCATGTGATTAGAGTGTACAAGCTATAGTTACAAAATAGTCCTGATCCTCATTTATACATTACAAAACATAAACAATTATTAACCCTCTACTCTAGGTAGAGGCAAAAAAGAAAAGAGAACCTCTGGATATTAATCGCATTCACTAAAGCACATGTGTGCAATGGAGCATGGGTCCAACGCTCAAAACAAAATCGTTTTTATAGAATGCCGAACAATATTCCACACTATTACAATATCTAGTTGTAGAATAATTATTTATAAGCTCTAAGTAATAATACACAAATTATTAAACAACAATATACATGTGAAATTAAATGGTTGTCATGTCGCATCTCACATTCATGGCATCGAACTTTTTAAGTGTCACAGAACTTGTATTCATGGTCGAAGCAAACGCTTTACCACATGGCAACACTTTGCCTCGAACTTGGCCTATATTATCATTTTCTTATTAACTGCGACTAGAAGCGCACCAGTGTTCTACGATTCAGCCTAGGCCGTCTAAGCCCAACTCATTTGTTTTTAGCTTATCCATTGGCATATTGTCGTTTTTGAATCAGAGAATGTTATTCATGTAATTATCTTTCCTTGCAAATTTTGCTAATGTTTACATCTTTGAATTTCTCACACTTCATCGAAACTAAATGAGCTTTGTGAGCTTTATTTAATTGTCGAACATGTGTGCACTTAAAGATTGTAAAATTCTCTATCGCCAGACCGTCGTCTACACCGTCTAAGCACCACTAGGCGAATTCCACAACATCAACATGATAAATCATATTTTATAAGTCTATAACTCTAAATAATAATATCAATTTAAAATGAGTTCAAAATTACACATCTAACAGAATTTCACAAATTTACTCTACTTCCGCTTTCAACTTGTTATCATCGGACTGAAACTCAATATCAACATTAGGATCCTCCCGTTTTTCATCCGCGGCAAAATTTCTGTCACTGTAGAGGTTTTTCGGATGAAGCAAGTTAACAAATCGCTTTTGTGGCAATAAAAATTTATCTTTCTCTATTTTAATTGGGCTTTTAATCTATAAAAAAAACTAGGGGTCCTTAGGATCACCTAAGGATACCTAGGTGGCCAACTAGCACCTTCTCGGTGAAGTTGGCTGGCATCTAGTGCCTAGGTGGCGCTTAGACGGCCTAGGCTGAATCGTAGAACACTGGTGCGCTTCTAGTCGCAGTTAATAAAAAAATGATAATATAGGCCAAGTTCGAGGCAAAGTGTTGCCATGTGGTAAAGTGTTTGCTTCGACCATGAATACAAGTTCTGCGAGACTTAAAAAGTTCGATGCCATGAATGTGAGATGCGACATGACAACCATTTAATTTCACATGTATATTGTTGTTTAATAATTTGTGTATTATTACTCAGAGCTTATAAATAATTATTCTTTACAACTAGAAATTGTAATAGTGTGGAATATTGTTCACCATTCTATAAAAAACGATTTTGTTTTCAGCGTTGGACCCATGCTCCATTGCACACATGTGCTTTAGTGAATGCGATTAATATCCAGAGGTTCTCTTTTCTTTTTTGCCTCTACCTAGAGTAGAGGGTTAAAGTTTATGTAACCAAATTACTTGAATCGCAAAAATTTGAGTCCTATTATGAACTCCAATTCACACCTACCTAATCCCAACTCATTTGTTATTAAAAAATCATATTCAGCAACTCCTTACAGCTTAATTGCATCGTTCCATCGAAGTACATGACAAAAAAGTTCCCAGAAGAAATATCAAACAGAGCTAAGCAAAATAAGTAACAGATAACATGGAAAAACATACCTTTAAAGTGATCTTATTGGAGAATTTAGGCAATTTACCCGTAATTCCATCTCCAAATAGCGAACCTAAATCATCCTCCCTGGATAGATTCCTTTTTTGCACCTTCCTTCCCTTTTTTCTTTTCTCCACTAATCTATGGTCGACCTCAATCCCATTATTCAATAATGCCTCAACCTCGCCTTTCTCTTCTTTTCTGAAAGATCTTCCCCCACCTAAAACGCAGTAAAGGAGCCATTTGTTAAATTTGAAAGAAGTGTGTCAAGGAACTATAATATGTTAAAAATAAGCACAGTAATCACTTTTAAATCGTGACACAATTTGTATCTACTGGCAAAAAAGAAAAGGAAGAAGTCATCAGAGTAACAAGACCTTTCCTTTAGCCTTTACAGATTACCGAAAAGCATTCAATCGAAAGCAAGAGAAACTAGACTCGTCAGATTTGTCCCTTTACCATTTAACTTGCTCCGTGAAACAACTCCTAAACATCTTCATATTAAAGTTGATCGGAATTCGGAACTCAGTAGACAAATTTATATGCCTGCCATCCAGGTGAGGTGACCTTTCTTCGTTAATTCACAATTCCTAGCTACACAAGGAACAATTTAAAAGGAAAATTCTGCTATCAGAAGAATATAAAACCTCTCGGGAAATCGGGGGCATCGTCTTCTAGCTGAAGAGGTAACTTCTGCGAGGAAACAGTGCGGCTGCGGTGGTTTGCTTTGGATAGAGCAACTTTAGCTTTGATGGACGTATTCCGGAGGTTTTTCGCTTGAGTTTTTCTTGAAAGAGGTGCCATGTCTACTTGGAATGAAGGTTTTGGGTAATTTCCACAGGGATTAGCAGCGGAGAGGAGAGAACTTTAAAAGCATGGAAGAACAAGAAGCACTGGGTGGTGGAGAGGTTTAGGTTTTAGCTTTTAGGGTTTAACTGAAATATTTTACGTGAAATAAGAAAAGGAGAATTATTTTATTTATGTAATTAGTAGGTGATATCCATATTATTCTAATTAAGAAATATATAATTAGTTTTAAATCATATGTTCATTTTTTTGCTCAATTTAGACAAGAATTTATAAAAAAAATTACAATGTTTTTATAAAAAACGTGTAAAACATATTTTAAGAATGAATATATGTTCGTATAATAAATTCATAAAACTTTACTTGGATTAAAAAAAATTCTAAAAACATCACTCAACCATATAACAGATATACATGGGTAACTTAATGTTTTTAAAACAATTATAATTATTTATAACAATTTTGTCCAACTGAATCCTTCAAGGTTTTTCATTTGGATAGTGAGGTCACCTAAATGATCTTTATAAACATATATATATATATATATATATTTTCATAAACATTCCCACTTATATACATAACATCACTATAGTATCTATAGTGTGTCATATATACAAATAAGGATGTAATTCTTCGTACATACTAGGGAGGATAGCATTCTTATATATATATATATATATATATATATATCCACATAGAAAAATTGGAGAACTAGAGTCTGAAAAATCCAAAATTTTAATTCCCCATTTTGAACCTTGATCGATTATCATTTTGTTATGATTTGTCATTGGTTTAAATTATTTACTTCCAATTATTTGTTCAAATTTATTAAATAATATTTTGCTATAACTATAAGACATTATGCTTATCCAATTACATAATCCAAACAAATTATTACGAAGGTTATTAAAGAAATGTCATGATAAACACATAATTCTTGTAATCAAACTTAAATATGACAAATGAAATATTTGTGTGATATAATATAATAATTGGTTGTACATGCTTGTAGATCACATAAATTCTTTCCCCACCAGTCGTTCTTCCACGAGCTATAAATACACAGCACATCGTATATTGATTCTCTCCACAAGGCCATGGCAACAAACACTGCCACCGATGTACCGCCACTCAAAGGCCGGGTAGCCATAGTAACCGGCGCTTCACGAGGAATCGGACGCGCAATTGCGACTCACCTCCGATCCCTAGGGGCAAAGCTCGTCATCAACTACGTCTCCAGCTCAAGCGCAACCCAGGCAGATCTCTTAGCCGCAGAATTCAACTCCGAATCGCCTTCTTCGACGGTGGCCATCGCAGTCAGAGCCGACGTATCCAGCGAAACGGACGTCCAGCACCTCTTCGATCGAGCGGAGCAAGAGTTCGACGCACCGGTTCACATAATGGTGAACTGCGCCGGAACCATGGATTCGAATTACCCATCCATAGCCAATACGAGCGTGGAAGTCTGGGAAAAGACGTTCGACGTGAACACCAGAGGGGCGTTCCTCTGTTGCCGCGAGGCGTCGAAGCGGCTTTCCCGCGGCGGCGGGGGGAGGATAGTTCTGATCACGAGTTCGATCGTGGGCTCACTGATGCCAGGGTACGGGGCGTACGCCGCCTCGAAAGCCGCTGTGGAGACGATGACGAAGATCTCGGCGAAGGAATTGAAGGGTAGTGGGATCACCGTGAACTGCGTGGCTCCTGGACCGGTTGCTTCGGATCTTTTTTATGCTGGCAAGACCGAAGAAATGGTCCAGAGGTTGGTGGACGTTTGTCCGATGGGTCGGTTGGGCCAGCCGACGGACGTGGCGCCGTTGGTTGGTTTCCTGGTGGGCGATGGCGGCGCGTGGGTTAATGGGCAAGTTATTCGGATCAACGGTGGATATGTCTGAACGAATCTGAATTTGGAAAGACATTATTGCCATTCCAGCCTTTTCTTCATGCTCTTTTTTGGAATAAATTCACCATGCTTTTATTGCAAGAAAATATGACTACTGCATCATGCACATGCACCTATTCAAATTCCTTGGGACACTGGTTTTCTACTTGCATTACTCCAGTAAAGTACTATAACTTCACTTATTCCCTATCATTCTTCTACATTACTAATTTCAATATTTGCTACACTGTGTTAATCGTAAAATTCTTCGTGTATGTGTTTTGAAAGGAATATAAATATACTTTATATTTCGTGTTCGAGTTCCACGGCATTTCCAAGCACTTGAAACCGAAAGAGGTGAGTGTTTTGGTCTCGAATCTGCCTCAACTTGAGCTCCAATTTGAGCTTATGTTTTTATTTGAAGTTCATTGTTAATATGCAGAAAAGATTACTTACAAAGTTCGAAACTAATCGAATTTGACTCGACTTTGCTACAAGTTGTGCATGATCCTTCCAAAATCATATATATTTTCTAACGAAGGTTAATACAAAAAAGATAAACCACTTATCTATATTTTCTTAGTTGTTTAATAACCCCGTGGGACAACCTGTCTCGCCCCGCTTCGCCCTACCACGTGACCCAAACGAGCCAGTCCGTTTCAAACCGTCTCCAAACGGGCTATCATTTAGTATTTTACATGTCGGGGAGAGCTAACCCGACGGACTTGACTCGTTTTGACGGTTCTAATCATGCGTTATGATTAGAGACTTACGTTCTATATAGATTAGATTGATTTCATAAAGATATTATGTTAATTTGTACAGATTTAAAATGAATATATTGTGTTCTTGATGTTTTGTAACTTGAGTATATGTAGTATTGGAGTTAATTATAGCACAAAATAAAATAATAAATGAGCCAAGGATTTCATCTAGGAGTGAGAAAAATCTTCTATATCATTCTCTGTATCATTATAATTATTATTTCTAGGTAATGAGTCTGGTCTCTTTTAACTTTTCATAATCAATACATGTTTTCCAACGTATCAATAGACATGGTAAATTACTATTTACATCATATCAATACACATATAAATTTTTATTTGTTAGACAAGATTTATTTCCGAGGTGGAGATATGTTAGTCTCTTCAACTTCACCACATTCCTTGGTTCTATCTAATATATGGGGTTTTTTAACTGTTTGTGGTAAAAAAAAAATTTTTTTAACTAAATAATGTGAAACGAGGGGATTTAATAAAGTAATGTATCACGCCGTTTGTGTAGGCGTGATACCATATATAAAAAGCAAGTCACGCCGTCTCAACCGGCGTGACTTGCAAAAATTATTTTTTTAAAAAAAAAATTTGTGTCACGCCCCTCGGGAGGGCGTGACTCAAAGATTCACATTCAAATTGCGCAAATCTGTCATTTATTGCGTATGAACTCCAACAAATTCCTTTAACAATTTCCTTTTTTCAGAACAAAAAGTTAATGCGAGTCAAAAAGTCTTGATAGATTGTGAGGTTGGAAGGCGAAATACATTAAATTATTCAGGCACAATTAGTAAATCTCTGCTCGAGATGAGAGCTTTGATTTGGTCTTCCAATGATTTACAAATTTAATACATTAATGGGTGTATTTAATCTATGAATTTAATGATTTTTATTAATTTATTTAATTGATAGACTTTTGTGGAATTGATAGAAATTTGTAGACTTTTATGGAATATCATGTAGTTATAAAAAGAATTTAATGGACTCCATTATATTTTTATAGATATTTAGAGAGATTTATAAAAATTTGCAAAGAGTTTTTATGCATTTATTGTTAATATAATTATAAATTTTATAATTATAACTTTTTTATAATGATTTGTTTGAACTTATAAATATGTAACTTTTTTTGTTGAAAAATAATGAACATTAGATACTTCTAATGAATAAATACTAGATATTAATATAAATTTATTTGTTTTCATTATTTATTATTTATTAAAAAACACAGTGTAGAATTGATTGAAAAATTGATTTTTCAACACTCTGTTTTTTATTTATTAAATTCAATAATATAAATTTATTTGTTTTCATTATTTATTATTTATTAAAAAACACATTGTAGAATTGATTGAAAAATTGATTTTTCAACACTCTGTTTTTTATTTATTAAATTCAATAATATAAATTTATTTGTTTTCATTATTTGTTATTTATTAAAAAACACAGTGTTGAATTGATTGAAAATTGATTTTTCAACACTCTGTTTTTTATTTATTAAATTCAATAATATAAATTTATTTGTTTTCATTATTTGTTATTTATTAAAAAACACAGTGTTGAATTGATTGAAAATTGATTTTTCAACACTCTGTTTTTTATTTATTAAATTCAATAATATAAATTTATTTGTTTTCATTATTTGTTATTTATTAAAAAACACAGTGTTGAATTGATTGAAAATTGATTTTTCAACACTCTGTTTTTTATTTATTAAATTCAATAATATAAATTTATTTGTTTTCATTATTTGTTATTTATTAAAAAACACAGTGTTGAATTGATTGAAAATTGATTTTTCAACACTCTGTTTTTTATTTATTAAATTCAATAATATAAATTTATTTGTTTTCATTATTTGTTATTTATTAAAAAACACAGTGTTGAATTGATTGAAAATTGATTTTTCAACACTCTGTTTTTTATTTATTAAATTCAATAATATAAATTTATTTGTTTTCATTATTTGTTATTTATTAAAAAACACAGTGTTGAATTGATTGAAAATTGATTTTTCAACACTCTGTTTTTTATTTATTAAATTCAATAATATAAATTTATTTGTTTTCATTATTTGTTATTTATTAAAAAACACAGTGTTGAATTGATTGAAAATTGATTTTTCAACACTCTGTTTTTTATTTATTAAATTCAATAATATAAATTTATTTGTTTTCATTATTTGTTATTTATTAAAAAACACAGTGTTGAATTGATTGAAAATTGATTTTTCAACACTCTGTTTTTTATTTATTAAATTCAATAATATAAATTTATTGTTTCACATTATTTAGTTAAAAAATTTTTTTTTACCACAAACAGTTAAAAAACCCTATATGATATGAGGGTCTTGAAGAAGAAAAATGGGCTTTTTGGACCTATATAATTTTTTGGTAATTTAGTCCTTTCCCCGGTGCACCGCAGACGTGTGTATTACTGTATCAATATTTCCAATAAAAAATGACTACAATTGTAAACAAATAAAAGGTACATGATTAAGATAGAAAAATAATAACGTAGAGTACAAAAATCGTAAATAAGCAAACATATCATATAAAAAATTGAAATGTTCCTTATTTGAATTATTTCGGTATTTCCTATGCAAAACTTAAGAACTTGCCTATCTTGTTACAATTTATTACTAGTATATCCTTTGTCCGATGTCGGTTATTTTATATAGTTAATGAATTAATTTCATAGGTTGATAGTGTTGAAGTACAATAGTTGCTCATGTTAGGTAGAACGATCAAACCGTGATGATAAGTTGATATACGGTTTAAAATATTGGAATTACACCATTACCATCAGCTATAACTTTTGGTAAAGTGAAAAGTGCACTTGTTAGGATCGAATAATAGGTTAGAGGGGGTGAATAAACTATTATAAAAAAATTTTAAGCCGTGAAGTTGATTTTGAAGACTTGAGCATCGAAAAATTATATAGAGTTTTGTTTTCATAACAAACGAAAAATACTTGATATAATCCTTTAAAAATTATTTATACAATTTTCAAAATACTTGAAAGATATGCGAGTTAATTTACCAAAATAATTTGGTTGAAATATTTTATCAAACATCTAAAATGCTTCAACAATGCATATAAAGTAATGAATGGACGCAATAAGGTAACACACAATTTGCGTATGAAAATTCGAATGTAACACCTTATACATCTCCCCATCTTCCATTAAATGAAATATTCACTAAAAGGCTTTTGTGTTGAAGTACAATAATTGTCTCTGCTAAGTAGAACGATCAAACCGTGGTACTTGAGTTTTTGTGCGGTTTAAAAGATTGGAGTTGTAACATTACCACCACCTATAACTTTTGGTACAACGATAAGCGTTCGATCAAAAAATTGGTGTCAGGTCCAAGGTCACGATTTCGATTCTCATTGATTGCAATGAATGCAATTACTGGGAGAGGGATTGTTGAAGTGTAATAATTGTCTTTACTAGTTAGAGCGATAGAACCGGGTCGCTTGACTTGTGTACGGTTTAAAATATTGAAGTTGCACAATTACCACCAGCTATAACTTTTGGTAAAGCGGTGAGCACTCGGTCCTATAATTGGTATCAAAACCAATGTCATGGGTTTGATTTCCATTGATTGCAAGGAGTACGATTGGGAGGGGGATTATTTAAGTGCAATAATTGTCCCTTCTAGGTAGAGCGATCAAACTGTGGCGCTTGACTTGTTGTACGGATTAAAAGATTGAAGTTGCATCATTACCACCAGCTATAGATTTTGGTAAAGCGACAAGCGATCGGTCCTATATTTTGATCTATACAACTTTTATATAGACCCACTTCATTTGAGGACTTACTCATCGTCTAAACTGAAACTCCTAGACTTCACAAATTTATTGTGTTTGTGTAAAGAATATCACTCAACTATACATTGTAACTTTTGTGTGGGTGATTGGGTGTGTGTGAGGAAATAATCAATTACATTGTATATTTTCAAACGTATCATAACACACCAGAAAATGCTCTCAATAAACTGATTTTTTTCATGAAGTTTCCCTATTTTTTAGTTCCCTCATCTATTCTATTCTTTATTCTCTTCTAGGATCGGACGACTGCCGCTTACCAAAAGATATAGGTGATGGTAATGTTGCAACTCCAAGATTTTAAGTCGTGCAGTAATTCAAGCGACACGGTTCGATTGTTCTACCTAGTAGGGGAAATTATTGCAATTCAACAATCCCTCTCCCAATAATTACACTCCTTACAATCAATGAGAATCCAACACATGACATTGGCTTTCATACCAATTATAGGACCGAATGTTTACGCTTTATCAAAGTTATAGTTGGTGGTAATTCTAATATTTTAAACAGTATAGCAACTCAAGTGCCACGATTCGATCTTCCAACATCGCAGAGGCAATTATTGTATTTCAACAATCTTCCTCCCGATAATTGTATTTATTGCCATCAATGAGAATCAGATGTTCTTTAAAGAACACTTAACTTGAAACTATGTGATATTTTTAAAAGGTTTTAAGCTTTTTCAAACTCATATATGAAGATAGGGGAGGTAACGATTCTTGAATTATAGTGTATATCTTCTGTCGATCTGACACAAATCATTCGAGAAGGGATTTGTGTGGATGTAATTTTCCTTGCATTTTTATGTGCTAATTGGTATTTGTAGAACATGTGAGAAAAATTCATTGTGTGATCATCATCTTTCGGTTTGTGTTTACTGTTTGAGATCACAATGATACTTTTCAATTCCTTAATCTACTTAAACGAATATGGACATGAAGCCAAAGTAGAGAAAACATGAAAGTGGTCTGTTAAAATTTGGTTATCATCTATCTCTTGATATATGTGATGAGCAAAATCAGTAGCACGTGATCTTTTATGAAAATTCATTTTGTGCATTCTGTTTTTCTTAAAAATTTGTCTTCCTAGTGAGAGTTTGTTTTTTTTTTTTGAAAATCAGAAAATCCTTTGTGTCTTCAGAGGGAGTTTTAATTTCAATTATCAAGGATAGACAAGATTTCTCAATCTTTTTTATTCTCATGAAAATGAGGAGAAATAAGTTTCAAAATATGATTCTCTTTGATTATGTTATTCGTGCTCTATTGATCATATTTATATCCAAGTTTTTGTGTTAATAAAAAAATGGGAGATTGTTAGATCTTGAAACAAATCAATCATAATTTCAATAAACACAAAATTTGTTATGTTTTCTAATGAGTTTAATTGGTCTGCAGATCAAGCTAAAAACAGAACATAGCAAGATATAACTTAGATCAGATCCGTTGAACAGTACAATTGAATATCTGAGCTTAGTTGACAAGAACGATTCAGAAAAGATCAGATTAGAAGTGCAGACATATCAGAAAAGTAGATAGATCAGTTCATAGCAGCACAGTTCGGATTAGAATCGATGAGATCAACTTAGACAAGCGAATCAGACAAGATCATATCAGAAGAAGAGCAGTACATATCATATTATAGACTAAGATCATATGAGAACATATCAGCCCAACTGAGAAAGGCAGATCGAATTAGATCAGAGTAAGAATACAACCGAGCAGAAGAGCGAAATAGTTCATATCATATCATAACAGATGAGAACAGATAGTCCAGTGAACATATCAGATTGGAGCTTCGCATTAGATCGGTTCAAATAAAGAGCAGAACATATCAGTGCATCAGTTCAGAAAGAGCCTACTGAAAAGAATAGATAAGAACGGAGTTCGAATCAGATCAACATAGGCTATTGCTCAGACGAACAAATCAGTTTGAACAAGAACGACTCATGTTGGACGAAGAAGTTCCAAATGATTTGTTCAATACGACAAAAGATTAGTTTAGAGTGGTTGAAATACATAAATAGCTTCAACTAAACATGCGCGAAGAAAAGACGACTAGTACACAGAGTCAGAACTTTGCAGAAGGCTTTTGCAACGGCTAGAAAATTGTGTCCAATGTTCATATCAGAATAGAGAATATAAATACAACTGAACTGAAGCAAATTCAACAAACGAGAGGGCGACAAGAATAGGCGAGAGTGTTAGAGAGGTCGTCGAAATTAATTGAAGATCATTAGATAGACGACAGTGTGTGAGGATAATGAGAGAATACACTGTCACAGAATAATCATCACTGTAACGACCCAGACTTTTCTCAAGGAAAATTATGAATTTGGGGTTCGAATTGAAAGACCCAAAATTTTCGATCTTAATAAACATAAAAGTCGTTACGAAATTCTGGACTAAATTGTGAATAAACACAATTCGTTGCTGCTGAAATGCGGAACAATTGAAACAATGAAGTGAGCGGAAGTAAAATAAGCTGATAAACACTTTTCATAGCCAACGGAAGAAATCAGCAGGAAGGTAAACAAAACGCTGAATTAAATCATCTGCTGATCTTAAAACACACGCAGAACGGAAACACCAGCTGATAAATATATGAGTACACTTGCATAGATCTTTATGCCAACATTCATACAGATTCCTACAAAAAGAGAAACTAGAAATCTGCTATCATACAAAACCAAAAGCTGAAAAGAACAACTGAAGATGTCCACGATAAACACATCCTCCCATTTCTGATCATCTCCCTCCAGCTCCTACTGCTGATTACCTGCACTCAATGAAAACTAGTGAGCCAAAGGCTCAGCAGGTAAATCTGGAATAGCAAAGTCATGCAATAGAACTGATACTGAAACTGGAACTGAAAGCTGAATACAAAATCTGAAAATCTGCGTACGCTTTGAAATGAACAAGCGCACTAACATATATCTATATCTGAGAATTCTGAAAGAAACTGAAAGCATAAAACATAATCAAATTCTGAAAACATTTTCTTTAAACATATTCTGGAGCTGTGACTAAAATCACATTTGCGCTCTTCTGAAATTATGACAACACTTTAAACATTTTGGTCCAAATTCGCTTGATCAAACTCCTGATATCAGTTTCTAGCACTATGGCTCATGGTGAAGGGATATATAGATCCGTCGACCTATACACCTGATCCTTCCTCTGTTGAAAGGGCATACGGTTCGTCAGCCGCACACTCACCCTTCCTCTGGGGACCCTCTTAGTCGTCATAACTTAAAACATTTTCTAAAACATTGTTCTGCTCTTTCTTTTCTTTCTAAAAATCTGTTTTCTTTCTCTCTGTACGTTTACTGGTTTTCTCTCGTCTAATGATGTTCTGGAACTATAAAGGATTTCTCAAAAGGCTTGCGAAAATGAAAACTGAATAAAAATGCTACTTGAATCTGTCAATTGAATCGAATATAATCTTTGAAATGATTCGGAATTGAATAAGGAATCAAATTCTGAAATTTCGTTATCTGCTGAAGAAAACGAAGAATGAACAGTAACCAGCTGAGATGAACAGTACCAGTCGCAAGACTAATACCAGCTGAATGAACAGTACTTAGAAACAAGTAAAGCAACTGCTGAAATAATGAAATGAAATACATCTGCTGGAATATGTATCTGCTGAAATATGCATCTGCTGAATTTACGAAAGCAAAGCATCTGCTGAATATGCATCTGCTGAATATGCATCTGCTGAATTTAAGAAAGCAAAGCATCTGCTGAATATGCATCTGCTGAATTTAAGAAAGCAAAGCATCTGCTGAATATGCATCTGCTGAATTTAAGAAAGCAAAGCATCTGCTGAACAAATTACCAGCTGAGGAATAAACTACCAGCTGATGAATGAACTACTAGCTGATGAATGAACTACTAGCTGATGAATGAACTACCAGCTGAACATGAAATAGTGCGACTACTGATCGCGACTACTGAACTCAAACAATACAATAGCTGAAATTTATACTTGGAATATTTTTGACAAAGCAAAATCAGCAGTGGTATAAGAACCAGCTCTCCTACTTAACATGTAGATAACCATGAAATACGAAGGTTACCTCTGTCTGAAGAATTCAAAATATCTGAAGAAATTTCTGGAAATGATCGAATAAGCTACTTGTAAGCTACTTCGATGGAATTTCTGGAGAAAACTCAAGAATCTACTGGATGAACATCACCAAACCATTTTCTAAAACATCTCTTTGGATCAAAATACAGTAAAACGCAACCTTCATAAAAACAGAGCATGAACTTTCTGGTTTTCTTGAAGAACAGCCGAAGCCATCTTCCTTTCTTTAAAATCTCATAAAATCATACAAACAGAATTGAATATATGCTTTCACTGAGTGAGCAAGAAACAGAGTTTACTTGCCTGAATTCTTGAACACAAACCACGGTAGAAATCCAGCAACTCCTAACGCACCGCCTGTTTCCTTTAAAACTCTTTGAAAGTATTTGGTTCGGCTTCTTGAGAGAGAGCACCGCTTTATATGTTTTGATTTTGGAAATAATGATGCATGAAGCAACTTAAAATCCTATTTATATGATTTGTAAATGCCTAAGGAAGAAACGCATTCAATTCAATATGCCAAATTCTGAAAGAAGCGTGCTCTGTTTTGCTCGTAGGAATTGTTTAGACATCTACTGTAATTGCATTCCTGCTAACTGGAAATTTAGCTCTTAAATGATAAAAAGCTAAACAATTACATAAATGAAATCTGAAACTCGATTAATCAAGAACTGAATATAATAGCATTGTAATCCCTCAATCTCATATCTTTCTAGTTTGTGGCTTCTAAAAGATCTGGTCACTACAATCACACATACATATTCACTCACATATACGATAGTTGAGTTGAAACAGATTAGATGAGTGAATAAGATTAGACAAAAGTTGTTCGCAAAAGACATTATTGTTTTTGTACTATTCGCATAAAGATGTTAAACATATGCAGCATGGAGTCTAGGAGTCTCGGTTTGGGTAATGTTCTAACTCCCAGTTGAGGTGGATTTGCACAAACTGTTGGATGAATCAAAGTTTTCTAGTGGAGTCTTCCAGTTCGAAAGAATGGGAGACATAGAAGTAGTGACTTCGAACTTCCGGAAACAAATATCTGAGTATTTTTTGCAACTTTGATTCATACATGTTTTAAATTCAAATTTCAGAGAGTATGTCGAGTATTTTTTCGTTTGGTACTTATAATCAAACTCGATATAGCTTTCTGTGCTCAAAACTTCAATAACTAGAGTTATTGCAACTCGATCTGATCGCATTGTCTTTCTGTTCTGCGTTGTTTTATCTTTGAAAGCTGTTTTAAATGCACCAATGATCCTGTAGCGCCCCAAAATCCATAGGACCACATAAATGAACATTTTCTATTTTTAAGGGTCAAATTGTATTTCAGATTTTAGTATGAGTTATTTTACTTATTTTAAAGCTTATTTCTTTAGTCACAGAAGTGAATTACGACGCAGGAAGTTCCAATGCAGATTTCACTCCAAGCGCAATACACGAGCAGTTTTTAGGTTCTGTCGAAAATGCTTTTAAAGAGAACGAATTGTATCTTTCAAAAATCTCTTGGTAAAAATTTCAAAACTAAAATATTGAGAGGGAATATTTACCAAATTTCTCAAATATAGGCATGGTGCGTCATGCTTAATCATGACATCTCACCTGCCACTAATCTCTCTCCTATATAGTACTGATTTGAGAAGTAAAGTTCATCTTCACTTGAAAAAGAAAACTCTTTCGTGTTCTCTCAAAATATTTCTAAGGAACTCGTTGTGATTGCTTGAGGAGGATCTCAGCAGGAATCAACTGTTTTCGTATTTCTCAGGTTAAGGTAAGTAAGAGCTGATCCTTTGCTACACCATTTAAATCATATATTGTTTCCTCAAATTTGTGGATTGCTTGACTGTTTATGGTAAGGATAAATATATGTTCATGTTCAAGAATGTTTAAGAAAACGAATGAATGATTGAGTTCAAAAATATGTTTCTGTTTTTTTTTTAGCTTTCCATAATGTTTTAATGAAGATATTGATGTTTCAAAGTACTGAGCAGTTCAGATTTGAGTCAATTTTATGGAAAGTTCTTCTTTCGGGTGAGTGGTGACGTCTAGACTTGACTCCAAGTAATTGGTGATGCTAGTTAAATCAGAATCTGGTTCTGGTTTGATAGGCAACACTGGTATCGTTGGTTGTCGTTCGTGATGTTGCAGCACTAGTTCCATAGTCAGATTTCGTTTCTTATGCTAGCGACCAGATTCCATGTTCAAATCTGGAATTCTCATGTCGAATTCAGTTTTTGCTTCACATCTGAAATTGGTCAAATTGTACATTGTTGACCGTTGACATCTGATCGTTTCTTATGCTAGCGACCAGATTCCATGTTCAAATCTGGAATTCTCATGTCGAATTCAGTTTTTGCTTCACATCTGAAATTGGTCAAATTGTACATTGTTGACCGTTGACATCTGAATAACTCCATTTAATATTGTTGACATCTGAGTTGACCAACAGTTAGAAATCTGAAGTTTTCCCGTTAAATATGTTTTACACTTAGACACCGTTTCTATGTGACATCTGTTTTCCCACTAGCAAACCAAACCCCTAAGTCTAATCTGTTCCACGCTAACGATACCGTTCTTTTCTCACATCTGTTTCAACATTAGCGTACACCACCTCTAAAGTCGAATCTGTTTTTATGCTAGAGATCTGTTTTAGTTCCCGAATATCCATTTGTTATACAGATCTGTTTCACTTCAGCGATGAGTTCCCAGTAGTCGAATCTGATGCTCAGTAAGATTTTAAAGAGAAATGAGTTTCGAAAGGAAGTGAAACCCGATAATGTTCAAATCTGGTTTCAACCATATATGAGTTTAAAGGAAGAAACGTTTAGTTTTAAATGATTTATGACATAGATAACAGACGATCACAACGGAATGGTGAGCAGTCGTCGAGAGTGTCGATTGCCCTTTCATAAAGAGCTATATGCTAAGACTGAATTCAGAAGTAACTTGATCAAGTGTCAATGGACCTATGGAGAGCTTCTAAGACATAAATCATAAGAAAATAATGATGAGATCTGGGTTATTATCCCCACATCCGACTTTACGAAAGAAAGTTTATGTTTAAATGTATTCCTTTAAACTAAGCTATGTTAAAGTTAAGAAGTCTGCATGCATTAAGTCATTTTGTTATTCTTAGATTTTACTTGCTGAGCCCCTAGGCTCATTAGCTTTTAAATGGTACAGGTGAGACAGATCCGGAGCAAACGGGTGGTGGACACTGAATCAGCTGTGGTGTTGTGTTTATCGGTGGCTAGCGTTTCCGTGTCCTAGATGTTGTTTTTTTTTATCTTTTGACAAGTCTGTATTAGATCCATTACAACAATAGTAAATTCATATAGAATTTCAGAAGTTGTAATATCGCACTTTGCATTGTTTATGAAATCTGATGTTGAGAAATCTGTTCCGTTATTTATTACTTGGCGCCATAAAACTTGTGTTGGTGTTTTGAAAATTTTAGTTATAAGAAATACAGCTTATAACAAATTATCATTTAACCCTTCTTTTCTTTTTATTATTTTAAATTTATTCAAATCCGTTGACATCATGGGTTCGTGTGTCATATATCCTTTATATTTTCCCTGACACATCCATCATCGATTTTATAATATTCTTTCCACACTTTATACGTTATATTCTACTGATGGATAAATCAATAACCAGATTTAGTCAAAATTGACGAGTCTCGTAACAAAAGTTTTAAATTCATATGTGTTTATTTCTCTTTCTAAACACCCACCCATATATAATATAATTGCACGGCTTCTTAAAAAATAACGTAAAAATCTCCATTCATTTTATTCTACTAGCAACAAATTTACTAGTCATATATTTATCAATTCCGAGGGGCGGGATATTTTCTCTAATATTTTTGTTTTAAGACAAATACTTTTATTCATCGAAAAACAATCTAGGAAAATGTGACCATTTATGTGATTAGATTTAATAATAAACCATTACCCAACTTCTCGACATTTTTCCAATATCAAAACTTTTGTACTAGTTTGGTACTTATGTAAACGTTCTAGTGATGTTTTATTACGGTGATGTTCATACTGTTAGATTGAATAAATTCTTTCCCTAGTACTAGTCGTCCAGTCCACGTATTATATTACGTCATGTTTGACTGACGCATTGACTGACATCAGACACCGCAGCCACCACATATATATAAATATATATAGATAGATGATACTGCTCAACAAGCATCGAGATCGTTCCGCTGAACATGGCCACAACCACCGCCACTGTTCCGCCTCTCAACGGCCGGGTAGCCATAGTAACAGGCGCTTCGAGAGGAATCGGACGAGCAATCGCGAGTCACCTCCGATCCCTCGGGGCAAAGCTCGTCATTAACTATGTTTCGAGCTCAAGCGCAACCCAGGCAGATCTCTTAGTCGAAGAATTCAACTCCGAATCGCCTTCTTCGACGGTCGCCATCGCAGTCAGAGCCGACGTATCCAGCGAAACGGACGTCCAGCACCTCTTCGATCGAGCGGAGCAAGAATTCGGCGCACCGGCTCACATCATGGTGAATTCCGCCGGAACCTTGGATTCCAAATACCCATCCATAGCCAATACGAGTGTCGAAGTCTGGGATACGACATTTGACGTGAACACGAAAGGGGCGTTCCTCTGTTGCCGCGAGGCGTCGAAGCGTCTGGCGCGCGGCGGCGGGGGGAGAATAGTTCTGATCACGAGTTCGATCGTTGGCTCACTGGTACCAGGATACGGGGCGTACGCTGCCTCGAAAGCCGCTGTGGAGACGATGACGAAGATTGCGGCGAAGGAACTGAAGGGGAGCGGGATCACGGTGAACTGCGTGGCTCCTGGACCGGTTGCTTCGGATCTTTTTTATTCTGGCAAGACTGATGAAATGGTCCAGAGGTTGGTGGACGCTTGTCCCATGGGCCGGTTGGGAGAGCCGACCGACGTGGCGCCGTTGGTTGGGCTTTTGGTGAGTGATGGCGGCGCGTGGATTAATGGGCAAGTTATTCGAGTCAACGGTGGGTCTGTTGTTTGAATTGATTTGAATTTAGAAAGTCAATAATGTCTGTGCACTCGAACAATATGTGGTTCTTCTTTTACGCTTTTATTTAAAGTAGATAAGATTACCATTGATTGTACAAGAGTTTCTTTTTATATCTATTTGTATTAATTAATTTCAAAATAAAACCATTATTTAGAATTTTGTTACAAATATATTCAATTAAACAAAATATACTGTTATTTAATAATTTTTAATTTATGTCCTACTATAGTAATCATAAAATATTAATTCTAGTTCATCTCATCCATCGCACTAAATTTACTCACTTCCCTGTTTTGTACCATTTCTTCACCAATAATGATACATTATGGATTTCAACATCTGCCACCTTGTACAACGCAATTAGTTATAGCCACTTGAGAGCTAAAGAAGAAATTGTTTTGGGTTTGCGCCCTACAACGAGTTGGTAAGATTTTAGGTGATGTGATAATATTTTCTTCGGCTTCATGAGTTCGATTTTCGTGTGGAGCATATTCCCCACTAAAATATTATGATGATATGTTTTGGAGTTAGTCCATTACATAAGTCCTCTCTATTGGATCCATGTATATTCGTGTATTCCCTCGATGTAAAACCTATATAGTTTGACCTCTGACCTACATAGAAGGTTGACCGATTAATTGACTAACATTTTTATAAAGAAAAATTGTTTGGGTTGGAATTTGCCTAGCTGCCTGCTCGAATGTTTTTATTCGAATTGCATTGTTAAATCAGTTGTGCACTTTTTAAAGTATACATTGGGCAAAATTTTATTTATTAAAGCATTTTCTGAGTTAGTTATGTCCAAAAATAAGGTGTGCTCGTCTATAAGATTTGACCTTGCTGCTAATTTGATTATGATATTATTCTAAATTGATTTTGATATTGTCTCTAATTCTTTATATAACGTTTCCTTATGTAGAGATGATGTTTTCTTATATGAAAATTGTGGAAGATAATTTTACCCAATTGGATAGGTGATAAATAGATGAAGGATGCTCTACTTCCTGCCGTAATTAAATTATGTTGTTTTATGATCAGAATAAATTATTTTTATCTCTATTAACGATGATATATTTGCCTACATGGAACTAAAGTCCTAGCTCCGCCCCAATGATCTACTTACCCACCATTAGGGTGAGTATTCGGTCGGTTCGATTACCGACCGAACCGATTTTTTATTAACCGAATCGAACCGATTTTTTTAGCTAACCGAACCGACCGAATTATTTTCAATAACCGATAACAATCGAAATAAAAAAAATCGATTATTTCGGTTAACCGAATTCCGGAATTGGAAAACCGCAACGGAACCGAAATAACCGATTTTTTAAAAAATAAAAATCGATTAATCGAAATAACCGAACTGATTTAATAATTCGGTTCGATTTGATCGGTTAATTCGGTTTAACCGATGTTTTGCTCACCCTACCCACCATTATTTGTATATTGTCAGCATGGAGATTTATCTTTTTTCCTTGATTTATCGATGGAGAGACTTTAATTCTACAAATTAAACCTATCATTCCGAAACTTTACAAATAGCAGACCTAATATGCTAAATTCACGAGCAACAAATAAATTATCTATCAGAATAATCCACCCCGGAAGTGTGGGGCAACCCAAATAGCCTCCGATCTCAGCCCGGAATAGGCCCAAGAAGACGTAGGCTGGTCTAAGCTAGGCCCATTTTCTCGTGTTTGTTAAACCTGCAATTTTTTTTTTATTTTATTTTTTGTATTTTCTATTCAAAGGCTTGTGGTCTTTGTAACTTTAATACTTTAGCAATAGCACCTCAATTTTCGAATCTACGTATTCGGTTGAAACATATTAGGAGACGTTCGCACTCGGAGAAGTATTAACTTTATTGATTTTTTCGAATTTTTTCAGTTACATATGGACATATAGTTAATTAGATGCCTTCAATATATGTCTTTAAAAATCCATAATAAAAACATAAAATTTTAAATATTATGTTTCATGAATAATTTTAGTTCCCTTGCTAAGAGGAATTCATAATAAGTATAAATTTCTATTAATTAGGAATCAAATATATAATTTGAAGCGAAGGATTAAAAAAATCGAATTGTAACTTTTTTATGTTCATTCATAATGCAGTATTTGAATCATTTCGAGGTTTTTCATAATCATGTCTCATGATATGTTTGGTTTACTTCCACATGCATGCAATGTGAACATGGACATAATCATAAAAATTTTATCTACTTGCCGAAATTTATCATATAAATATAAAATGTAAGAATCACAATAATGGATGAAACTATAAAGTACAAGAACATGCAGTACATATTTGATCAAATTCTACTAAGGTTCCAACCTATGATTCTTTATATTTTTTGAGAATGGAAACGAACAAATTTGATTTTGATGATACAAAACTTGTCATTGTATTTCTAATATATTTATCACAGTGTGTAATTGATAGATGCAAAGTTTGGAGTGTAAAGTTACCAAAACAAAATTTGGGCACACTTGAACTTATGGCGTAGCTGAGCATTTGATCTTACAAACAGGTAGTGTAAGTGACAAGTAGTTTGAACTGTCGAAAATCATACTCAAATATGTACAACTTATATTTCTAGTGAACTAGACGAATCTCAAGTTCCACCATACTAAAAAGACGTTGCAAATTATTGTAGGAATTTCGATAAGAGATGAAATTCCATGTATCGAAAGGAAGCAAACTGTTTTTATAAAACCGTCATATCTACCGGCTCCATTATTCAAATGGAACGATTCAAACAGTTTTGGAAAGTGAAGACAATTCTACAAAGCATTTTCACAAGTCAAAGATATCAGAGTTCAAGAGTCCAAAAACCATAGTGTTCTTTCACTAAAGTATAGAATGAAGACGAAGTTCCAAAATAAACATATTATTGTATTCGAGTATATCTCTCATATATGAGCTCCGAAGCAAGTTATACTTATTACTATAAAACTCAACATGCAAGGCTACAACTTTTGTTCACTTTGACCCAAATTTTTAAACTTTATATACTATCAACTGGTGTGTATGATAAAACTAAATTTAGTAATTGATCACGGGAGCCATGAGACATAATTCTATCTCATGTTCGATTTCCATTATAAGTTAGTAATTTTTCTAATTATTTATGTAAAATTAACTTTGTTTCGTTGCATGAGGTAAGCAAGTCTCGGATCAATACTTAAGTCATATATGAAATACGTACAATTTTTTGATATCACTGTAGTCGTAAACTTTTATCGTATTTATACTTGAAAAAAATACACCAACCATTATATACTAACTACACATTACAAGGTTTAAAAAAACTAGACTATGCAAATATATATTTAATATTTTACTCTAGGTTACTGGTTATCTCATTGTATATGCGAAACAACGACAATGTGATTACTTGTGTTGTATATATCGTAATATGATTGATACTGTGGGCACCTATTGTGGACATTTGTGTGGGCACCTGATGACGTGATACCACCAGAAAGTGTCACGTCACCCAGGTGCCCATAATATCAATTTTATATCGTAATGCCATCTGTTTATATTGTGGAATATTATTTTATTCGAAGTTAATGGAGTTTTGTTTTTTTTACTTGAATGAAATAATTATTTGCAAAAGCACAAACATTTGAATACCTTTTCTATTATTCAGTAGTTACTTGTTAAGTAGAATTTTTTGTAGGCCTAGCTAGTTGGACGAGATAATTAAAGATGAGGTGATAGATACAAATATGAACATATAATTAAATTTGAAGTTAACTATACTATAAAACATTGTGTCAAATGTACGACATATAATACAAAGATGCTAAATCTATCCTTCCCACCTAGTAATGTCATAATAGTCTATAAGCTATAGTTATAAAAGCAAGATGGGTGGCATATGTAGATTTACGAGTTAAAAAATTTAATGTTTTGACAAATTAGCTAGAGAAATTAAATCTGAAAAATTAATAAATGTTGGGAAACAACATTGGGTGGCCACAATTAATAGACATTAATTAGGACTTACTTTTGATTATGCTCAAGTTTTATAATTTATTTTGGTATCAATTTCAAAATACATTATTGATATATTTTGCAACTGATTGAGATGTTTACTCCCCAATCAATGAGATTAATTATTGTCCCACGTTCTCTTAGGTTTAGCTAATCCCGATTTGAAATATTTTACAACTGAGATGTTTATTCCCAAATAAATGAGATTATCGTTCTCCCGCTTCTCTTAGGTTTATCTAATCACAATTATGACACGCACAGACATACAGATAAGATCATCCCCATCTTTTGGTTAACAAGATGCGATACACGAAAGATATAATTTTATTTTAATTAGTAGTAAAACCTTATAAGTGAATGTTGCATTAATATTGAATTGATACAAAACATTGAAGTAATAAATATATTGAATTATTGAATTAGCTGTTTTCGGAATTCCACGGTTTCACCAAAACTTTCATACACAATCATTTTAATGACATGCAATATATTTAAAACACCAACTTCACCCCTAAATTATTTTAATCGACACATTTGTAAACAATGACATCTTGATCTTTCCCATTTGTCCAATGATATCTCGAAAATTTATAAAAATCTTAAAGAGTAAGAAGTTTTGTTAAATAAATCAATTATGTAACAATTGATTAATTATATGTGGTTTACATACCAAATAGCCAGCTTCTTCAATTTTCGAGTTTGTCACTTCATTAAAGGACTTGAATTCAAACATCATTGATGGAAATGAATCATCAAGCATACCTGAGTTTTTGTGATGAAATTAATCTTATACTTGTTTGTTGTTGTCTTATACAACATTCGATTTTCCGCAACAATGATATTTTTTTATGACGAACAAATGTCCTACTTGAAGAATGGGTCTCACTCTATCCATCACAAGTCTTTTAACTGATCCATGAAGTCGATGACTAAAAAAAAAAAAAAAAATTCAAAAAGTGTAAGAATTTTTTCATTTCAATAAATTTTTGAGAGATATGTAAAAATATTCTTATCTATTTATCATGTAAAATATTCAAGGCTGAAATCTCCACTCTTTCCATATGCAAGTAGTACATAATATTGGACCAATCAGTTTGAGGGTCAATTGCATTTTGAAGGTCAATATCTCTGATAATTAAATGGAGGAGCCATATTTTTTTTTATTTTGGATAAAATAGAAATTTTTTGGACAGAGTGTTGTGGTTTATGTATCAGACTAAAATATGGTTTATATATCAAACTAAAATGTGATTTGTATCAGACGAAAACGTGGTTTATATAGAACTGTATATAACAACTAGTGCTATTAAAATGATTTGGGACCAATGAAAAGTTTAATGATATTTTAAAATTTCAAGGTAGTCATATTTAAATTTGAATTCGAATAGAATGTAAAGAGTTTGAGTGATTGTTGATGAGTTAATTGCTTTGCTCGAAATTGTAGCCTCAAATATCTGAGATAGTGTCGTGTAACTTTATTTAGTAGTAATTACATTTTTTATATTAATAATATATATATTACAGTGTAATTATAATCTCATTCAAACTTCAGATTAAAAACTATGCTATCTTTAGTTGACGCATAATCTCTCTTGACATTAACACCTCAAATATATGAGATCAATAATCTCTCTTGAAATTGACATTTGAAATATATGAGACTTTGGTAAATCAGTTTTATTTATGATCCAAATTTTGTTATTAATTGTAACTTAATATTAATAATGTGATTATTAATTGAATGCCAGTTCTATAAATAGATATCGTATGTTTTGCGGAACTTTCCATATTTAGTAAAAACTAAGGTTTTATCTATCTATATATATATATAATATAGATGAAATAAAGGTTACCCTATTAATGATCTAACCCCCTATATAGGTTTTAAATCGAGTGATATGCACGAGTAGACAGTGGCCCAGGGAAGATGACGTATATAACGGATTAACTCCAAAAAATAAGGAGATTTCGCAGCATTTTCATTATCTTTGGAAATCTCATTGATGTAATCGGTCACTTGATATCTTACAGCCCATGTAAAAAGTTCGTGTTGGAGTGATTTACTATTGGGATAGTGGATTATTTGAATGACTGACTACCTGGATCATATCCCTTGTAATGATAATAATTATAATAGATAAATGGAAACAACAAAATCAATTATAATAACCGTGCTGTAATATGAAATACTAATAAGTCATAAATAATAATACAATCACAACTGCAACACAATGCCCACAAAAGAGTGTGTGTGTGTGTGTGTATATATATATATTGAAAAGGAAGTCCAACCGATTGTTCTCGTTCTTTCATTCTTTGATCCCGATCGATGCAGAATTTAATGAGATCATTTAACTGGTTAGTTTTGTGTATTTGTCAATATAGTTGCACATTTATACATAATAATATTAATAATCTTGAATCAGTTGATCAAGGAGGCAGGGCCTCTTTTATATTGGTTCGTCAATTTAATAAACATGAAAAATTGAAAATGACTATTTTGTGGAACATACAAACATAAGGGAAAATAATGCCACAATACATATTTTTCCCATTTCATATCACATTTATCACATTTAACAGTCGATTGCTACATGTCTGCTTATGGGTGTCACGAATTTAAAACGTGGTGAAGAAAAAAATAGAGTCACAATATGACAGAAACATACAATAATGACCACACATATATATGCAGCAGCCTTTTCTTATCACGTAATATTATTATGACATTCAAACAATATTGTACAATAAACATGTTATTAAATTAATGAAATTTTCACAATCTTGATTCAATTCAACCACCAATTATAAATAGCTGTGGCTGATAAAACCTCTATACCCACAATTTATATACGAAACTATTAATCAAGCTAGAAATACAAGACATGGCAACAATCTTGCCCAATTCTGCCATGCAAGACCTTAAGGTCATATTCCAAGAATCCATGCTGGTTTTCCCAGCACAGGAATCTACTGGGAAAAAATCCATCTTCTTGTCCAACATAGATCAAATCCTGAATTACAATGTCCCAACGGCAAATTTTTTCTCCTCCAACCCAAAGTTCCCACCTGAATCCGTGGCCCAAAGACTCAAAATCGCGTTGGAAAAAGTGCTGGTCTTGTTCGATTTCATGGCCGGAAGACTGAAGCTGAACCAGGAATCCGGGCGGCTAGAGATAGAGTGCAACTCGGCGGGGGCTGGCTTCGTGGTTGCCTCTTCCGAATGCTCACTTGAAGAGATTGGGGACTTGGGTCGTCCCAATTTGGGATTCCAGCAACTTGCTGTCCACTCTCTGAAGAATCTTGTGCCGGATTCCCCTGATGATCAACCTCTTTGCATTTTTCAGGTATCAAAACTTCCTCTTCAGCTTCGGTGCCGAAATATATGTAATGTTTTTTCTAGAGCTAGAATTATGCTCTTTCTTTGGGGAGGAAAAAGTTTGTTCTCGATAAAAAAAGTTTAACATTTTTGAGGAAGGCGGGGCGTCTTATTCTCCACTATTACCGTTAACCCCTTCAGGTAAAAAGTTGAGACCACTAGCTAGGCTTAGCTACTATCATATATGTATATATATAGTAGAGCTCGAGAGATGCATAATGATATTTAACGGAATCTGCAGATAACATCATTCAAGTGTGGTGGTTTTGCAATTGGAATGTCGGTGAATCATATATTGCATGACGGAATAAGTGCTAAAACCTTCAAAGATATTCTAGCTTCCCAAGCATTCGAAGAAGACAAACCCTTCCCTTTCACGCCATGCATCGACCGCCGCCTCCTCGCTGCCAGATCTCCGCCCACTGTTGAATATCCACATCCCGAGTTTTTCAAACCCCAACTGCCCGATTCCGGCCCCCCTGCTTTCGACTGCAAACGGGAGACACTGGATTACATAATCTTGAAATTCACACCAAACGATATCAATTACCTGAAACAAGAGGCGTCGAAAGATACAACGAAGAAGATCTCCAGTTTTGATGTGGTGGCGGCGCTCATGTGGCGGTGCAAGGCCTTATCATATATGCAGGAGGACCACAAGGAAAAACCCGACAGAGTGTCCACTTTGCTGAACGTGGTGGACTTGAGGTCGAGGCTGAATAATCCACCTCTGCCACAGCCATACTGCGGCAACGCTGTTCTAGTTGCTTCTTCATCAGCAAAATGTGCAGACATAGAGCACGGCCCGTTCTCAATTCTGGTGGAGATGGTGTCCACGGCTCCGGCGAGTGTGACGAGTGAGTACGCAAGATCTGCCATAGATTGGCTGGAGGTACACAAAGGTCTCCCATGTGGGGAGTATATGGTGAGTTCATGGCTGAGATTAGGTTTTGATCAGGTGGAGTATCCATGGGGGAAGCCATTGTACAGCTGCCCGGTGGTCAGCCACAGAAAGGACATCTGTTGGGTTTTTCCCGACCGCCATGGAATCAACGCCTTAGTTTCACTGCCTCCACCGGAGATGGAAAAATTCAAATTCTACTTCCAAAGCTTCTTTATCTGAATCATATGTTGTATTAACCAATGCATGAAATCATGTTCGATAAAAAATATGCATAAATACATGTATCAAGTTTAACAAAATTAATTTGTAGTATATTTAGTTCTACGTGTGAAATGGATGTGACCATTCCCCAAGTGAAGCGAGGGCGAAATCTTCTAGTGAAACCTTCCAGTTTTTGGTATTTTTATAGAGCTTTGATTCATACATGCCTTAAAACTAGTCTAAACAGTTTTTAATTTCACTTTTCAGAGATTATGTCGGGGATTTTTCCGCTTCTGAACTGGTAGCCCGACCTGATCTGATTCAAACTCCGTTCTGATCTGTTCTCATCAATAGGCTCTGACCCGCTCTTTTTATCTGAACTGATCTTGTGAAGCTCCAATGTTCTCATATGTTCCTATCTGTTATTCTTAACTGAGTGCTCTTGCTCTCATCTGATCTGAACCGTTCTCAACTGAACTTCTCTACCTCAGATTTGATCTTATATGAACTGATATCTTATGTTTGCTCTTGCTATGGTCTGATCTGATTAACTCTAAGCTGATCTCATCTGTTATAATCTGAATTGTTCTAAGTTGATCTAATCTACCAATATCTGAAGTGTTCTGAACCTTTTCCCTAGGTTTTCTTCTATGATCCTTGGTTGATTAATGGATGTGATGTGGAGGAATCATTATAATTTTCCCTCCAAACGAGGTGAGTGTGTGTAATAAGTTGATGTATGTGTTATAATTTGTCCCTTTGATCAACTTCACCAACAAAAATGTCACTTCAATAAAAAAAAATCCGTTTCAACAATTAAAGTGTGATCGTATCAAAATCGGACCAAATGCCTGAGAATTGTGAAATTAGTGGATGTAAGTCAAATGTGGACGTGATATCGGATCGAAATCAAATAATGTTAAAGTTAACGGACTATTTTAAAAATTATTCCTAAGACCAATTATTGCATTTCTTGCGTCACTGGAAAAAGGAGATCACGACGTGTTCCTTGATTGTAATTGCAAATAATAATTGATAGGTATCCTACATTCGACAAAAACTTGTTTTAAATGAGTCGAAGAAAAAAATGTTTGAAAGAAACGTTTTTTAAATAATTTAATTTAATACTATTATACTCTAACACCTCCACTTTCAGTAATTCTTGATATGGTCGACGGTCACACTAGTTAAGGCTTTCAAGAACATTTTCGTAATTCAGATAGTATTTATTAGTTCATTCTTTGGAAAGAAGTTTTGTTGGGACCAAAAATTAGTTCAGAGGGGTTAAATAAACTCTTAAAAATATTTTAATAAATCTTTTCAAAAATAAAACCTTTTATCGAGTATAAGACTTCTCTGGCAAAGTATTTTATCCGTAAAAGTTTCGTTGGATAAACTTAACACCTGATTATTTTATCCGCTAGATATGCAATAACTATTGTTCTTAAAAATTTCAAACAGCAAACTTGATCGAGAAATTATGTCAAGTTGGTTTACAAAACAAGCGTAATTCACTTGACATAATCCTCTAAAATGTCAAATTTTTTGAAAAAATGCGAGGAAATAAACAGATAACTATGCTTTGGCTACAAGATTTTATCTGCTTTTGATTTTCCGGTTAAAATATTTATCAAATTTTTTATTTGGATAAAATTTTTATCCGCTTTAATTTTTCACGAGATAGTATTATTTTATCTGTTTACTCAATAAAACTCAGTTCTTAATATGTAGAAAACAATGCAAGATGAATATGAAATGTAGTAACATAGATGTACACGAAATTTTTTATGGACGTTCGAAAGCTCAGTCCTTCCATATTTCACATTTTCTATTTTTTGTAGGATTCAAGACTTTAACTTTACAACTATTTTGCAATAACGCAATTCAAATATAGGACTTAGCTATTGCCTAAACCGAAACTCCCAACATCTACTTAGTTGTATGAAACAACAATAATTCAATAGTATGAGCTTTACTTCACTATATGAATCAAGCAACGATTCAATACATTCTCACAAACTTTAATGTCTGATGCTATCGTTCAACTAATCTTTTAAGCATTCAATTTTGTATAGTAATTGTGTGTGTGTAGGTATCTAATCCTTTACAGTTCATATATCTCAATTTTAACCTCATGTATTGAGGAAAGTGAGCTCTCACTTAGCTAATAAATATATTTTTACTCCCCTTGATAAACTCTTCTTTCCTTCATTTCCACAGTTTTTCCTCTTCTTTTCGCTTCTCTTTTCTGTTCTTTTTTTCTTCACTTTTTCATCTTCTTAAATAAGTGCTCTTGCAATATATGAATGAAAAAAATACATCATATTTTAACTAAAAATAACATCATATTTTAACTAAAATTATTTCATCTCCTAGAAAGGGTTGAGACGATGGAATTACCTTATAAAATTTATATTTCCTAATATTTTTTTAATATATGTAAACATATGTGTTCTTTGATCACTATCAATGTAGAATTTAATGAAATCATTTGCGAGAGCCCTTTATCCTAATAATAAAAACATATTAACACACAACTAAGGTTTAATTAATAAACAACAGAAAAAACGCATTAAAATTTCACGTTTGGGCTTATAAAATATCGGCATGACCTCACGTAAATAGGATATTACAGAAAAATCTGATACTCAACAAACTCATATATCTCCGTCAAACATAACAATATAATCTAGTGCAAACAAAGCAACCTAACAGCAAAATCCCACAAAAATATCATAGTGTCGATAGGGCTCGATAAGTACATAATAAAACTACGTTGGACATTTCACGGTCCAAAACCAACTCCAAAATGCATACATATACTATCCACGAGAGAACGATACAAATATATCCCACAAACAGATGAGCCCACTGTCAAGGAGCTCTGGTACTTCCTAACGCATACTCTCTAGCACTCGAAGTACAATGCAATCACCTTATACTACCTGCCATGTCTACACACAAAAGATAAGACAACTCCTTTCGAGGTCAGTAACTTCAGTACGAGACATCAAGAAAATCGCAATGTAAGATATAGAAATGTAATGATGTCATACATGAATTACATTCATGTATAGGTACAAGATATCAGTATATCAGAAATCAAATAATTGATATAACAATCATATCATATACTCGAGCTTCTCAACCCCAGTGAACCGTTCAAAAGATATGGCTCCACCCTTGAAACCAGCAATTACCTAAGCCGGAATGAATCGAGGTGACCAAAATCCTAATAATACAAATCATAATATCATATATAGATCTCAATCGAAACATACAAGATTATCGATGACGGATAGACTCAATATAATGTGTTCAGTGGCATTGATGAATAAAATGTGTGTTCAGAAAACAAATATTTTACTTTATTTTGCTCATAAATTACGATATAATAATATGTAAGTCAGCATATAATATCACGTAATTCAACAAATAGCAAATAAATTCATACACAACTCCATCACATGCCTAAGTCAGACATCATAATTAATTGATCTCTACGTACCTCAATCCAATAATTATCAGTAATTTATATTCTCAAGAAATTCCTGGATTCTCCGATTGAGACGGTAACCTGAATATAAAAATTTAAATTCAAATTAAATTCTAAGTTTCACTATTTACACACTTTAAATTTCTAAAACCATATTTTACAATTAAAATAACTCAAATCACCTATTTCTCATTTATATTGTCGCATTATATACATTTTAACCTAAACGAGGTTATGCGACAAACTTCTTGATAAATTTCCATTGCATTAACATTTATTCTCCAAAATAAGTAGTATAATGCAAAAGTCTCGATTATGTCGCTGAATAACCTCGACATAAACTTGAGTTCATCAAATTTATAACTCGATGACGTCCAACGGTTGTACCTACAACAATAAAATATGTCATGATTAAAACAACTAAATTGAATTAAATCCGAATCAATCGATTTTCCAGTCTTTGTAGTTCAAGCTGAAACTCCGAATTTGGCTCACCAAATTTCGCCACACCTTGGGCTCGCCGGAAAACGGATGAGGGGGCGGCAATGGGCTGGGATCGGCAAAATGTGGCCGGAAAGTGCAAAATCAGATCGCTGATTGCGAAACCGAGCTTATTTTACCAAAAGGAAGTTGTTTTCTACGTTTTTCCGACAGCAGGAGGCGGCTGTCTATGTTGGGTTCACGGGTGTCGCAACGAACTAGAAAAATTGGTACAGAAATGTAGGTTTGGCGAGAGGACTGACGTAGACTGGAATTGAAGGTTGAAGATGACGGTCAGAAAGAGAGAAACAAATTAGAGGGGAAGAGAACACGTTTTTCATTCCTTTTTTAAGTTTTTTAAATAATAAGCCGGTTATAACATCATTTATCATGTTAAATACACAAAATTAACCAGTTAAGCAAGTTCATTAAATTCTACATCATAATAATGTGCAATTATGTTTGACAAATACGTAAAACTAACCAGTTAATTGATATTCATTAAATGCCGGCTGAGGAAATTTGCAAGGAGGCTAATAGAGATGATTGGGTGTACATGGGCAGCACCAGCCATGATATCAATGGCGTTCATTTAATATTAAGCACCAATGTCACCCCTTGGAGTTATCCATGCAATTTTGGCCCCAAAACCCCACAAGATATAGGTATCAATCAATGATCCCATGCACCCCCTAGCTCCAATATTCTACACATATACACACACACACATGTATAGATATATGTATATAAATAGTAGCATTTGATCCAACATATATGTTGTGCGAGAAAAATTAAGTGTGTTTAGTCTTTGTTTTATACAAGAAATATTGATACAGGCAAAATGATATGGTGTGCGAGAAAATTTAACTGTGTTTAGTCTCTATTACACAAGAAATCTTGATGCAGGAAAAATGACTTTTTTCGATTCTATTTGGTTTTGTTATAAACTCGACAATCAATCTACACCAAACACTATGTAGAAAGTAATACGTAAAACTAACCAGTTAATTGATATTCATTAAATTCCACATTGACCATTTCTTCAAAAAAGCATACATGTCGGTCGGGATAGTTACCGACAAAGATTTAAGTAGTTCATAAGGAAAATGTGTTTCTTAATTTTTGGCCAGTTTTCGAATTTTGTAAAAAAAATAAAACGTTCACATAATAATCAGTATTTTATTACGCAAAAAAGTTGAGGGTACCTGTTGAATTTTTAAAGTGACCATACCATGCAAGGTACTAATTAAGGTACTTCTCTTTATAATATAACTAATATTCCACCCTACGGAGATATAATTTATTTTAATTAATAATTTTAAGTAATACGTATTAACATTTTAAAACTCTGATTTTACCCCTGAATTGTTTTGACCGACACATTTGCAGAATTATGATAGCTGGATTGTTCCCAGATTTTTCCAAATGTGTCATGATGTCGTTGACGAAATCTCCCCATAGAATACACGATAGTTTGTTGTCCCTTTAAAACATTATTTAAGAAACAAAAACTTAGTTTATTGTAAATTAAATTTTTTGAATAGGGAATATGCATACTCATAATCTTGTAGAACAATGTCGAGGAGTCTCGTTTCGCGGCCTCCAAATTCTCTGCTTTGTGGTGAGTCTCGTGCCACCACTTGTCCAATGATCTACAAAACAAAACAAATAATTAACAGACATTTATAAAATTTGTCAAATCAGATTGATTATCAACGATTCTATTAGTAGAAATTTACTACTAACCAAATAGCATAGTTTCTTCAATTTCTGCATTTTTCACATTGGCGAAAGACTTGAAATCAAACATCATCGATGAGAATGAATCGTCGAAGATTTCGCATACATGATTTTTTGTGATAAAATTAATCTTATACTTGCTTGCTGTTGTTTTATATTTCATTCGATTTTCTGCGACGATAATAATTTTTATAGCGAACAGATGTCCTTCTTTAAGAATTGGTCTCACTCTATCCAAAACTGGTTTCTTTATAGATGCATGAATGCGATCGCCCTATGCAAAAAATCAAACAGTGTCAAGATAATTTGCATTTCAATAAAATGTGAAACATGCTAATGTACCTCTTTGTCATGAAAAACACATTCAAGAGTGAAATCTCCACTTTTTCCATATGCAGGTAACTCATAGCATCGAACCAATCTGAGTTTGAGCGTCATTGCATTTTTGAAGGGTTAACTTCTTTGATAAGATTAAACAGAGGAGCCATATATTTTGTGTATGAGCTAAATTTTCTCACTGCGAATGAGCTAAATTTTTTTCACGCAGTGTTGTATTGTTGGCCCTCAATTTTGTTTTCGCAGGGTTGTAGTGTTGCTTTGTATACATGTTCTAATCTCGAAATTTTAAAGGTTTTTGTGGGAATCAATGAGTCAAAGTATGTAGAAATTTAAAGATGAAATATAACTCAATTTTTTTTTAAGTATAAGATCCTACCTTACGCTTCGTTTAGAGCTATCTGTTATGTTTTAGAGGTAGGATAGAACTGGGTTGAGCTGGTAGCTCCCTGTTATGGTTTCTGTGCTTACGATCCAGAGCTGATTATTGTGTTTGGGCTAAGCAGGTTTCAGATCTTAATTGTTCGAGACTCTTGTTGTGGTAATTATAGCACAGAAGCTAAGGTACGGATTTGAGCTAGTATTACAGCTTTGGGATAAGCTTGGATATATGTGTATGCTTGCTGGTATCCGTGCAGTGTGTATGCTGTTGTATCGTTGTTGCTTACTGCTAGTCTCTATACTGATTATTGTAATCTGTTGCATTGGCATACACACATTTTCCCTGTTGAGCTAATATCTTGTTATCCGTGTATTGTTGTGCTAACCCGTGTGTACCAGAATGATTCTATTGAGGATGATCGGTGATACCATGCTCCTCATCTCCCTGCTAATCTAGTTTTTAGCCGCTATGAGACGAGTGGATAGCTACCACGCTCTCATGAGCTTTGGCAACAGCAGGTTGAGGAATTGTGTTTATGATCTGGTACAGTATGTTGAGACGAGTGGATAGCTACCATGCTCTCACATACATAGTGGCCACCTCACTTCTCATCTTTCGACTTGTGTAAGTTGTTGGTTGTTCTTGAGCTCCTTTGGCTTCCTATTTGGATTGTAGCCTGATACCCTCATGCATAGAACATTCATTTATATCTGTTGCTGTCTAATTGCTGTTTTAAGTTGCTCTCCGGACTGGAGTTTAACCCCGTCCCTTTGAGGCTGCTTGGTTTGTTGTGTGTACCATTCAGGTTTTCCAGGTTATTCATCTGGATGTGGTGATGAGTCAGCTGGTGATGCCCCCAGAGGTTGAATAGAGTGTCCCAGATATATATATATATATATATTTAGATATATATATATATTTAGATACTGCATGATTACTTCTATTCTGTTCTTAGTTCTTACTAACTCCAAGATTGATACTCCCAGTTGCCAATATGTGTGGCCTTTCGACTATGTTTGACTTCTTAGATTATTTCCTTGAATTCCACGGTTTTCCTTGCATTGTTTTCATCGAAAGCATCATTTTATGAAAGAATGGATATTTGGAATATTAGTTTATATGTATGGGTTAGTGATTCACGGGTATGGCAAACAAAGCTCTGGAGCAAGAAAATCTTACGGCATTATCATCACTTAAACGTGCATGCAAATGACATTTGTTTTTATCCATGGAGTGACCATAATTTGAACTATTCCAGATAATGTATCATTCTATTATATTTAATTTAATTTAATTAACTTTCTTTCAGGATGTTTATATGTAGGCAGGCATGCACTGGCAGAAATAGGAAAAATATAGAACTCAAGTTATAAAGGTGTTGGGAAAATATATATGTATATATATATATATTTATGTATGTATAATTGTAGCTCGTCACACCCTTTATTCTGGTGTATTTTGCTGTTAGGTATATACAACTTAAGACAAAGCTGACTAAGTCATGAAATACATTAATCCATAAATAATTAAAAGGATTCCTCCAAAATAGTCGTTGTGAGTAAGTGTGTGAGGCAAATGGGGTGGCATGCAAAAAGAGAGCCTTGTTTTCATTCTCCTAATTCTTATCTCCTTCCACTTTAAATACCTCTCAAACTAACCATCTTTTTTCTTCTCATCTTAAATCAAACCAAACTCATATCTTATACAAACAAGCTCTTTAGCTATTTTTTGTATTAAAAAATTTTAATTAAAAAGAAAGGGGAAGAAAGATTGTTAAGCTAACTTTGCAAGCCACCATCATTGCACCTAGCACACAAGAAAGCTTTAGGTTGTCTTGCATTATTCTTTTTGTTATATCTTTTTACATATCACAGTACTGCAATGGAGGCTTTGTCTCTCAGTCCTTCCATCCCCATTGCACTAAACAGTGCTGTCAAAGTCTCAAACTATAGTAAAAATCAGAATAACAAGAGTGTTGTGTATTGTCAAGGTGGCAATAATCATGCTAGAAAGTTCAGTGGGATTTCTTCTGTTTTCACGGAGACGTCATCATTGATCAGCTCGGATCATGCGGCGACCACGTTTAGGGAAGCTGGTAGTCTGGTTTTAAGCCCAGATGGGAAGGATGTGGAAATGAATGATGATGGTATTGGCATTGTCAAGTTTCTTCAAGGGAAGTCCTTTCTCATTACTGGTGCTACTGGATTTTTGGGAAAAAGTAATGCCTCTTTCTTCACTAATTTCATTTTTTTTGCTAACGTTTCTACGGAAGGCAGGAGAAATTCTCAATATTTGCATGACCTATTACCATGCAACTCCCTAGCTGATAGATTTACAGTTTTTGTTACAAGGTTGATTGATTTAGATAAATATCACTTAATATATGATGATGAATTGATATTCACTCGTCTTTTTTCACGCAAAATTTTCAGTTATCATTGAGAAAATACTTAGGACAGCACCAGATGTCCACAGTATCTTTGTCTTGATCAAGGCTAAGAACAAAGAAGCTGCTATTAGGAGACTGAAAAATGAAGTATGCAAGTTATTACGCTCAGCTTTCATTTATGTATACATTCCTTATATCATGTTTACACAAAATTTAAAGGCACTTCGTGTTTGTAGATAATAAATACGGAGCTTTTCAAGCGTCTGAAACAAACTCATGGAAAATCATATCAAGCTTTTATGCTGAGCAAGTTGGTTCCTGTGGTTGGAAACGTTTGTGAATCGAATCTTGGTGTGGACGAGGAAGATGCTGATTTGATTACCAAACAGGTTGATGTGATAATAAATTCTGCTGCTAATACAACTTTTAATGAAAGGTATGCATAGAAGCATTTATTTGGCTTTTTGTGTTTTCATTTAGTATCTACTTAGAATTTGGTTTTTACTGCACCAAAAAATGCATGTCCTGGGTAAGTAAGGTTTGATGACTTTCAGGTATGATACAGCTCTCGACATAAACACGGGTGGACCTATGCGCCTTATGAGTTTTGCTAGAAAATGCCAGAAACTCGAGCTCTTCCTGCAAATATCAACAGGCAAGTTGCCTGTATTCATAGTGAGCTGTCATGCAAAATTTTAAATGATATACCGAGATTATGGAAGTTTTATAAGTTGAGTTTTGTCGAATTATAAATGCAGAACTGCAAACGTACGTATGCTTTAGTGTTCCATGTTTGATCTAGATAGATTTACATCTGTGCATTCTTGAAGAATTAAAATGGTTTCTTTTCGTTTATTGACGGCAAGATCAGCTTATGTGAACGGACAAAGGCAAGGCAGAATCATGGAAAAGCCTTTCAGCTTAGGTGAAAGTATAGCAGGTGATCAGATACACCACAAATTGAATGTGGAAGATGAATTAAAGCTAGTCTGGGAATCAAAACAAGCTCTTGGAGATGACGCAACACTGCTCCAGAAAATGAAGGAACTGGGAATACAAAGGTAATTTAATGACAGTCGAGTTCACTCTTATAAATATCTTGCTTCTCATATCGTGTAATTAGTTTTGCTGTATGTTTGCAATATTATGATCATCAGAGCAAACACATTTGGATGGCAAGATACATATGTTTTTACGAAGGCAATGGGAGAGATGGTGGTAAATAATCTAAGAGGTAACATACCAGTTGTGGTAATTAGACCAAGTGTCATCGAGAGCACTTACAAAGAACCATTCCCCGGGTGGATGGAGGGGAGCAGGTATGTATTTCAAGAAAGACCGTTAACTTTAGTTACGGAGATAAACAGATATGACAGTTGTTGATCTCGTCTCACCAGGATGATGGATCCCGTCATTCTTCACTACGGAAAGGGTCAGCTCACAGGTTTCCTGGTGGACCCAAACGGAGTTCTTGATGTCGTAAGTCTGATCGCGATAAATTTTGTCTATTTCTACGTATAGTAATACAAGTATGTTTAGAGCTAGTATCATTTAAGTAGAAGAGGGATTTTGAAAGGTCTGATGTATCAAGGGATTGTTTCAGGTTCCAGCAGACATGGTTGTGAACGCAACCTTGGCAGCGATGGTTAAGCATGGGAAGTCTGGAAAAGCAGAAACTAGCATATATCAGATTGCTTCATCTGTTGTGAACCCCCTAGTTTTCAGGGACCTGGCAAAGCTACTATTCGAACACTTCAATTCCCTGCCATTCATCGACTCAACGGGGGTCCCAGTTCGTGTTCCACAAATGAAGCTATTCAGCTCCATGGATGACTTCTCCTCTCACCTTTGGCGGCATGCTATCAACCGAACTGGATTAGGGGCTTTGTCCAATCTTGATGGAAAGTTATCTCAGAAACTCCAACTCATATGCAGAAAATCAGTGGAACAAGCCCAAAATCTGGCTAATATTTATGAACCCTATACATTCTATGGTGGAAGGTAAACATTTTCAAGTTTCTCCATGATCCCAACTTGCTTTTCTGTTCATAGTTGCCTTCAACATGAAATACATCACAGGTTTGACAATAGCAACACTAAAAGACTGATGGGATTCATGTCTAAAGAAGAACGACAGCAATTTGGATTCGATGTGGAGAATATAGATTGGAAAGATTACATCACCAATGTTCATATTCCGGGGTTGAGAAGGCATGTGATGAAAGGTAGAGGCTTGAGCAGCTGAATATTTTTTCCTTCCAAATATATTACAAGTTCCTGTGTGCTCATGATACTAATAGAGACACAAATAAAAATTGCTAGTGTATGATGGTTGTGACAACATATCTATATAGATTATCAGCCAGTATGTACGAAGTATTATGTCTGTTTGAAAACATGTACTGTTTTATTAATCACTATCCAGGTGACAACTGAAACCACATCTGTATTCTGTTTATATAAAAGAACTCCCATAAATTCTCATTTCTATTTATCCATAAATCGCATCGACTCCAGCTGTAGTAGCTTTTCTCCCAACTCTTTGTACCGTATAAGACCATCAAACACAAATGGGCTCAAAAAAATACAGACAGCTTGGCGATGAGCAAAAGTTAATATACCCGTTGTATAAATTTTTCCAAGAAAAATCTTATCATTCCAAATTCTTAATGCTTGGTCATGGAATTAATGGATCACGGATCCACATACGTGCATATTACAAGTAATGCACCAAAAAAAAAAAAAAGAATTGCCACTATATGAAAGCATATGGTACATGGTATCACAAGCCAAGGAATGAAAATAGAGAAGGAACAAGGTCAACAACAGACCATGCAAGACCAGAATATTGAATGAACCTTATGCCAGTGTCAACATCAAATGAAGTCTGGTCGGAGAAAATGAATAGTTTCTGGGCGTACCCTGATTGCTTCACTTCATCTAACTTCTTGTTAGGAGTCATCCCACCTTTCAAGGCAGGTAAATAGCTCGTTGATCTTATTTGAATTCCCAAAGCATTCGCAAGAATAGGAAGAATCCATTTCGCAAGAGCCTTGCTGCAATATTTCACGACAAGAATTGTTGGAATGCCTAAAAGAACTCTAGCGGCAAATGTGGGAACTGGCAGCTGAGAGGAAAATATTCGAGCAACATTTTCATGATGAAACTGGTGAAAGGTAAGGTGGACCCCAATCACCTGGATAATAAGATCGCCATCATTAACTCGCTGGTATAATGCAGGTGTTTTAAACCAAAATATGCAGAAAATTTAGAAGTAGTTAGATAGTGAAAGAGAACACAGAGTAACACGTCAATCATTAGTTAAGACTGTAAAGTCCTACATTTTTGGCACATACAGAGAACTAGAACTCTAAATAACATCAAGATAAATTTTAAAAAAATAGCAGATATGGTTTAATAATCTTAATGATGACAAATATACTTTACAATTTTAGACTATATATCACTTTCCAAAAACGAAGTTTTAAGCTACCACATAATCATAATTGCAAACGCACCAAAACTTTAGGGTGTTCTATGATTGATCATTTGGATCTATGAATTATTCAAAATTTCTTGCTTTGGCAGTATGGACAAAATTAAATTGAATCTCAAAGACGCCAATAATCTCAAAAATAGCTGACCTCTTGGTGATGGTGACATTGCATTCACAATCTTAAGGTAGCCGACATGCATAGATAGACATTAAAATGGAAAATAAATTGTCACTTACGATTCCCAAGGCAACACCATCGAAGGCAGTGTGGAACTCAAAACTAGGGGTTGGACATTCAGGAGTTGGGTACGCGAAGAGTAACAGGAAGCTAAGGGCGGCCCAAAATGATGCAACTGCAGACAAAAAAAACCCATACAATATTATATCTCGACCAACATCAGAAAAGCAAGCTAGCATACACCATCATCATTGTGAATCTAGGCATGATTATACTTGCATTTTTCCTAAAGGCCAAGATTCACATTAGTTCCTACTATAACATCGACAATGGCGATAAGATATTTTTCAATGATAGAAAGTAAAAAGTACACTCCAGGTTTCTACATTACAGACAAAACGATTAGTTGTCAGCTAGTTAGAAATGGAAACCACAAAATAGTTACGCAAAATTGAAAGGTACTTTTAGAATGTCTACAAGGCCAACAAAATCTTGGCAAATTTGGTTAAAATCAATGCACAGTGAAGATCAACAATATAAATCAGGTATGAAGTAAGCTTCCCAAATCGATACAAAAACCAGTGCCAGCTAAGTTCAAGAATCCATCACAAACAAATCTAAAGAAACAACAACGATTGAGCCACATAATTGAGATTTCTTAGAGGTAGTGCCTGAAAAAAACATATATTTGCTGAAGAGGAACCAATAAAGGCGCTAGTAAAAAGGTAGTTGGTATATCCACGAGCGAACCTAGTTAAACAAATGGCACTTAGGGATCATAAGGTGCAAATAACTCCAATCAAGCATGCGTAATAAGAAAGGTTCCTGTAGCATATTAACTTACAGCCAAGACAAAACTGTTTTATCTGAACAAAGTAGTCTGTTCTCAAATTTAGCAAACAACTACGCACGAGCAAATGCTAAAAGCTACCCCAGTTAAAACCTGCTTAATGAAAAGTGGCTTCACTTCAAGCACCTGATATAGATTGCACTTCAAACAAACCAATAGGAAAAGGTGACAAACAAAGGAAGGTCTGCAACATGATTAGGTAGACCTATCTTAAACGCACCATGCCAGGTTCACATGCTATTCCACGTTATTGGACAGTAAAACACGAGGGCAAAAAGGCAATAGCTCCTGGTCCTTGAACCGATAAAATATTTTTCACAGATACGCATTCTCATATCCTCTGATATGACGCCGTTTTTTATTCTCTTCATGTCATGTTCATCGGCTCTTCTAGATAGTGTCGCCAAGAGTCGACCTTGGCATGTCGATATTCTTAATGGTGTGAGAACGCAAACAGAACTGGCAATTATCAACTGGTAAAGATCTATCTCGCTTCTGCATAACCATAAATAAATAAATTGAAAATTTCTAACAGCCACATATTCTGCAAAACCAAGTCTGAACGAAGAATTTAAGAAAATCATTATTCATTAGCTTTTCTAAGCAATGACACCGATCCCCAGTAATAATGACATGACAGCAGTGTGGGTTAAAATTATGTAACTAATGGTGAATAAAGATGAACATTAAAAGGACAGAAGGGATCAAGGGAACGAGCATCCTTACCATTTGAACCGGAGACTATGAAATTATCCAAGTATTCAGAAATAGAGAGCCAAATTGCCAGGACCCCTAATCCCATTACCAGACCAACAACAACATCAATCAAGCTATGCATTCCCAGGTATATCCTTCCTGAACATACGGCAACTTTAGACCAGGATATGTAGGACAAACGTAAGAAACCATTTAAATTTTGAAACACAATACTTGCCCAAGCCAATGAGTCCCACGACCAGACAAACCATGCTGAATCCTATTACAGCAGTGTAGACATTATAATCAGAGTAGGACAGAATGTAATGAAACAGATACCTGCGCTGCCCAAACGAGAAACTCAGAATATTAGATAAACAAGATGCGCACTACCAATTTTCTCACAACAACAAACACTAACATACAATTCATTGGCAATGGCGCTTAAACATCACAAACGCATGCTGCCGCTTGAGTAGGCCTAATATAAAATGAGTCGGAATTCGGAATGCAAGAAAACCTTCATACCCTGACAAGCAAACGGTATTAAGAGTGTGCGAAGAAGGTAATCCGTATTCCATTGCATTCTCTTCCTCGTCTTTGGTCGCAGTCAATCTCCTAACAAGTGAAGAACTAGGTCTAGGCGCCGAGACTACATCCTGTCAGCCATGATCGTAAAAAAGAATCAATTAATCCGCTAAAAATAGATCGTGTTGCTGTTATCAGTTGGCATATAATCCTTGGAAAAGTACAGCAACGAACATACCTTTGTACAGTTACCGATGTAATCACAAAAGGCCATCAAGAGGGTCATCTGTCTAGCCAATTTGCAATGCCCAGTCTAGAAGACAACAAGGAAAAACTTAAGAAACAAACAAATGTTCCACCAATAGAAATTCCGAAATTCAGCCAAATCCTTGCTCAATCACAAACAGAAAAGGCACATGTTATATAGGAGAAACATCGAGCATACCCAGAAAAGGAAAGGAAGAAAGGCAGTGTAAAAAGGCACGGAAACAACACAAGACATCCCAGAAAACAACGCATCCAAATACGTATTCTTGTATTTCTGCAAAACCAAAAATATAAATCGTCCATAAAAAAGGCAAAGCCACAATACAAAACCAAATACTTCACACAAACAAACCAACCTGGATCTCGAGAATCATGGGAGTGCCAGAGCGGACACGGCGCAAAACCCATGGCTGTGTTAAAGATCTGATCTTTCCAGTCAAATTTAAAATCGAAGAAACCACAACCCACAATGCTATACCACATAGACTACTCACTTGCCACCCTGTGATGCTTTCCATCGGCTTCCGTGAAACCTCTCCCTCCTCTCTCTCTCTCTCTCCCCTGATGATTCTTTCTAGAAAATTTTCTCCTCTGTCCCTCGCAAAGAAACAAAGGGAAGACTGGTTGAACAAAATACTAATAGGGAAAAAAAAAATAGAAATTGAAAAGCAAAAAGAAAGTTCCAAGAACCACAAATATACTGTAGTCTGTTGAATTGTAAGCGGTAGATTCGAGACACGGTCTTGATTACAATCACCTCGAGTCAAGGGATTGAAAAACTAGGTGGCGTTGAAAAGTCAGAGGAGAACCAGCACCACCCTCATCGGCTTCTTAACCAATTTTTAATATACTCATTTTTAAAAATAAAAAAAAAACAACTTTTTTGAGGTGTGAATAAATTTATTGAATCAAATTGCCTTCCAGTTGGCGTCGGCCACCAATACCTGCATGATTCATGTAGAAAAAATTTATATTTTCCATTTTCTAAAACTAAAACATGTCCTTGAATTTGGATTTATAATATATGATATATTAATGGCAAATCTCTAATGAATCGTTCCTAAATCTGTCATCCGGTGTCACTTAAAGTTATCTATTCAGAAATTATCTCAGGTGTGTTTTAAATTAATAATATAGACTAGCTTTGACTTTTATAAATGTACTACAAGTCTACAAAAAGTATCTTGATAGGGTGAACTTCTAGAATGCTAAATCTGGTAAGTATAATGTTATTATTTTCTATTTTATTATTAAGTAAATGTCTCAACAAACAATTACATTTATCTCCGTTTAAACAATTTTTAAAATTTAGTGAATATTTTCTGGAAAAATATAATTTGTATATTTTATGAATCGTTTTTTAATATTTATTTATCCAAATTTCTTCATCATATAATAACTACCGTAACACATAAGCAAACACATTATTTTTCCCAAAAAAAAAAACACACACACACACATACACATGCATTGAGGTCTAATTGGGCTTTTTCCCAGAATGTTTGAGTTATTTCAAAAAAAATTAGAGTTTCAAATTTTATTCATACATGTAAGTTGACCTTTAAGTTTTAAAATACTACCCTTTTAGTTTTAAAATTTGCCACTTTGATTCAGCTAAAAAAATTTGATCCTATTTAATTAATTACACATTAAATTACAGGTGTCAAAATTTAATTCGACAAGTGGACCCAAAAAATCGGGTTCAGGTTGGGGGTTTTTAAGTCAAATTAGATCCGAAATCTAACATAAAATGTTTTTATGATGAATTATATTTAATCCTGTCACGCATCAATCCGAACCTATCTAACCCAATTTTTTTATTTTCTATTTCAGAAAAATGGGTTATGAGCATAACAACGGGAAAGAGGAGCAAATAGACTTAAAAGTTTCATAATTAAAGTTTTATGAAAGTTTTTAGATTTAATTTTTTATTTTATACATTATTTTAAGATTTGAAAAAGTACAAAAAAAAAGGCAACGATAGGAAAAAAAAGTGAAGTTTGAAATTTGAATGTTTTCTGTGTTAAATTAAAATATTTTTATTTTTTGGAATATTTATTTTTATTTTATCATATTTACATAACAGTATAATATTTATCTAAATTTTTATTTTTTATCGACCGGTTAGACGGGCTGTCGGGTTTTACGGGTTTCGGGTTGAACATTTTATATTATTTCAGGCTTTAAATTTTTTTATAATTTATCACATCGATCCAAACCCACGAACATTCCTGCCTGTATGTCTGATGGGCTAGTTATTATTCTTTAATAATATTGTCTTAATTCTTTGACAGTGGCCAACTGGCGATTATGGACAAAGTCAACATTGTTGTGTGATTCCATCTGGTTTACTAATATATATATATATATATACACACGTCAATTCACTTCCCCGACTTCTTTTCCGATTAATATATGGCATCATATGGTTGAACCAATATTTTAAATTCAATATTCCCGATCAATACATGATGTCACGTGATAATTGGAAAAGGAGATGAAAAAGTTGATTGTACATGATATCACAACCATATATATTTTTATATATATATATATATATATATATTCTTGTTCTTGGCTAAATTATTCTCCATACTGTTTTCCAAACTTTATTATAATAAAAATACATACACTTCCACTTAAAAATTTATACTAATTGCAGACTATGATTAAAAATTGGCTCCTAAATTCCAGTTCTTGATCGGTGGAGATTAGAACAAAATATTTTGAAATAGTTAATATTATATCTAATGTATTCACGAACTGATCTTGTAATTTATACAGATATATCACAGCAATCGTATTTTACACTTGGGATAATTATATCACCTCGACAAAAGAATTTAAGGAAAGTATAATAAACGAAGAGGTGGGAAAAGAAAACATTAAAATATTAAATATTTTATGTTTGAAAGTACATAGGAATCGAATTAATGATTCGAAGATCACATATTTATTGGCACATTTATGCATATTGATATATCGGAATACATAAAGATAGGAATGAAATCAACTTTAGAAAATTAAGAATTATACATTTGTATATTCCAATGATTCATACCAAAAACACAATAAGACTAGAAGAAAAATATTTCAATAATAATTTTAGATAATAACCACTATCAAAATATACCATACTGTTGCAAAATAATTAATACTCTATTTAAATGTATTTTATTAACTATATTATTATTATTATATTATTATGATTATTATTATGATTATTATTATGATTATTATTATTATTAT